>SRLM01000153.1:1574589-1672914 GCA_015708895.1 Populus ilicifolia | reverse complement strand
ACATTACAACTCTAAACTCATTTCTAATGTAAATTATAATAGTAAATAATAATTTTATTTTTACTAACAAAAACAATTAGCTTAGTTATTGAAGATAATGTTTTTTTACAGTAAAATAATTTATTTATTTTTAAAATAAAAATATTAAACTAATTTCTTTTAAGGATTATTTTGACTTTTTATTGTTTGAAGCACAATAAAATAACTTCATTTTTTTTTTAATTTGAAAATCCTTTAATTGACAACCAGTGATTTTTTTGTATTTTTCATTATTTTTTTTTGTTATAATTAGGCTGAGAGGTAAATTAATATCTTAATATATATAAGATATTATTTAAAGATGGATAATAACTGACGTGTGTGATGTACCCCCTAGCATGTAGGATGTTTTTACTCCATTAATTTGTCACTAGATGCATCATTACACCTCGTCCAAGTTTGTAATCACTCACCACAGTCTATCAGTGTTGACAACACATGAATCCCACGCGTCGACATCGTCATCTTTGATTCATGGATAATTAAGGTCAATTTCAAAATTCAATAAATTTTTAAGCAATTATTAGTATATTATTAATTTTTTGTGATAATATATTTGTTAATTTAATCAACATAATAATATGTATTATTATGAATGATTATAAAAATTAAAAATTTTAAAGTTTATATCCATATCTAATAACTCAGGATATAGTATTAATAAAAAAATTATTTTTAAAATAAAATAATATTGAAATCCATACCCCATCATAAGTTGGGTTAGAAAGATTAAGATTGATTTTAGTTTATCTAAGATATAATGATTTAGTTTTAATGTTAAAATTTTTTATGTGTGAGTGTTTGTGTTGAGTCGTATGTTTTCCTTTCAATGAGTTTGTGTTAATAAATAATTGCTAAATTAATTTTATATAAAAAATGTTATTTTTATTTTTTAACGTGCATAAATAAATAACAAGGATAATGATAAAAAATTACATCATTTATGTTTTTATATGTTAATTATTTCTATTATTCGCCGAGCAACCCAAGATGAAATGGTTCGATGATGGCCATGTCCTTAGAATTTTTCTTAGCAGGTGATAAATCCAATTAATACATGATACATTTTAAGATGTGATTCTAAACTCTTTTTATGTGTTGGTAATTTCTACCTATCATTCATAATCTGATAGACAATTAGGCAGGGTAAACCAGTGGTTGGAGAACTACTTAAGATGCATGACTCTGCATAGTCCAAAACAGTAGAATTCTTGGCTTACCTTAGCTAAATGGTGGTACAATTCTAGCTTCATCTCTATGATCAAGATGAGCCCTTCCGTGGATATTCACCTCCTAATCAAGAAATTATGTTACCTGAGAAGACTTCGGTAGAAGCTGTGGAGGATATGTTACAAAAGAGGTGTGAAATGGATTACAATCTTCAGTGATAACTAGATATGGCTAGAATCAGTATGAAGCAAATTGCTGATGAAGGAAGGACGAAAATTGAATTCATGGTGGGAGATTGAGTGTTTCTTAAGTTGCAGCCATATGAGCAGACAACTGCAGCTTCGAGGAGGAATATAAAACTGAACCCGAGATATTTTAGTCCTTATAAGATCATTAAGTGAATCCTGTAACAGTTTCGGATAGGAAAATCATGAGGAAATGAAATATAACGATTACATTTGGATTGATTGAGTGGTCAAATATGTTTAATGAAGACTTAACTTGGGAAAACCTTGAAGAACTTTAGCTACAATTTCCAGATTTTGAGGTCAATTCATGAGGACAAGAATTACTTATGCAGGGAGGAATTGCAAGGCTACTAGTTCAACTTGCTCCCGACGTGTGTAACTACTTGAATACAGTAATTTCCACCGAGATTATTCGCTTTCCTTTTTAAACTTGAATACTTCATCTTCTCTGTTTTTCCCACGTTCCATAACAATTTCAATCAAGAATTTGTTTGGAAACCAATGCAATAAAAAAAAAGATTGCTTGTGCTTAGATAACTAGTTAAAAAGTTGGATACCTTTTGGTATTTGTATCAATTTTTCAAGTCAATTTACATATTAGCTGAGAGCAGCTATCCTCCATAAATCATTTCAAGAACACATTCTTACTGTAGCTTTTTAGTACTAATTTCAAAGCTAAAAAGGATTAGATTTTCTTAAACACTGGAGTCACCCTTGAAATTTGGTATGACTGATGATGATTTTCTGACGGAGTAAGCATGTGCAAGATAGACAGACAGAAAGATGCTTGGCGTTATAATTTTACTCCGCAGCAATGACTCTTAGTCATGGGTGATGTCATGGGTGATGACAGATAAGTGCAAGCAGACTATCTGTTCATCCTGCAACGAGAAGCCGACAAAATACAGAGAGCATCTTCAATTAATTATCTTAGCGTAAGAGTATGTATGCGGTCATCTGAAGATTTTCATAGTAAATTCCTTTTCAGTTAGAATTCTGAATGATGAATTTTGTCTCACAAATTGTTCTTGACTCCACCAAAGACATGTGTGAATTAATGAGCCCTTTCTACAGTAAAAGCTCCAAAACTTGCAATAAATATCCAGAGTTTACACCTGAAAGTTCCGAGTTGAAACTCACGTGTAACAGACAGCATTACCCATTACACACCAGTAGCTGATCTGTACAGCCTGCAACAAGAAGCCAACAAGAATCATAGACCCCACAGTTTTTTGTACAATGTGTACCGTACCTATAACATCATCATCAATCCTACACCCTCCCGGAAGTCCATGTTTTCCTTTATATAGACCCTCCTCGTAACGCTACAACAACAACCTCCATCACTTGCTTTGCTCACTAAACCTGCTCTGTTTTTCGTTGTCTTTGCGAAAGTTTTATTAGATTTGCTCATTCTTGTATGGCAGTGAGTTTACTTGCACGTGAGATATCTGACCTCTGCTTAGGCAAGCCTGCTTTGAGGTCTCTCTCACTCACCACAGCGATAACTGAAGTTCTATTTGCTCTTAAAAACTCTGATGATAACTTTTTAAGTGTATGGAGTTGTGAGCACACAGCAAAAACTAATAAAGACTACAGAGACAATTGTGAAGAGGATGGCTGTGATGTTGGTGAGTGTAAATGTGTGGGTAAAGTTTCCATGGTGGATGTAATATGCTATCTTTGCAAAGACGAGAACTTGGTGTCCCCTTCTGATGCATTGAAAGCACCTGTTTCTGTTCTCTTGCCTGAGGTTCCTGGAATGGTGGTTCACGTGGAACCAACTTCAAGGTATTGAGAATTGTGCTTTTCGGAGTTTTACCATGTTTCGTCAATTATTCAAATTCCCAACTTTTCTTTTTCTGTATTTATTGGTGTTCTTATCTGGGTTTTTATTGATTTTTCAGTTTAACTTCCTTTATGGGAGTTCCCAAGCTATTTATTGTTTGCTCAAAGGCAAGCTTGGTAATAATCCCTTTAGTCTAAAATTTATAATTTTCTTTCATTATTTCTGTCAGTAGTCAAGATCATTTCTTGATCTATCCCAATTTGATTTATAGAATCAGGATGTTTTGGTATCAAATATGACCCTCCCCCCTCCCCTGTTTTTTTCTTACACAATAGGCAGCAATTTAGTCGCTACACGGATTTGAGATTGTGTTCTGTTTCTTGCAGCTTCACTAATGATCACCAGCTTTTTTTGATCTTTCAGCTTATTGGACGCAATTGATCTCATCCTCCAAGGAGCCAAGAATCTAGTTGTGCCAATAAAGACCAGATATAGCCCCAGTTCACGAAGAAAACAGCACCAAAAACTCTCAATCACCAGCCCCACCATCCATAATGGCCGGGAATTCTGTTGGCTAACACAGGAAGACATAATCAGATTCTTCCTCGGCTCCATTGGCCTCTTTGCTCCACTTCCAGCTCTCTCCATTGACACCCTTGGCGTTATAAGCAATGATTACCCTACTATTGACTATCACTCCCCTACTATCTCAGAACTTGAAGCCATTTCTGGTTCTCTAGCAGACGAGAATTCCGTTGCAATTATTGACAGTGATGGCATCTTAATTGGGGAGCTCTCTCCATTCACTCTAGCCTGCTGTGATGAGAGTGTTGCAGCTGCAATCACTACCCTTTCATCCGGGGACTTGATGGCCTACATTGATTGTGGAGGCCCCCCAGAGGACCTTGTCAATTTGGTCATGACGAGGCTTAAAGGGAGAGGCCTAGAAGCAATGCTGCAAGAATTCACCAATTCTAGTTGTTACTCAACTACTAGCTCATGTCATTCACTGTCTTCGTCGTCGTCGTCATCTGATGAGGAGTCAGGGAGCAGCACCCCAGTTAGTGCGCTGCAGAGACCAGGAAAGTACAGTAGGTCCATGAGTTACTCAGCCAGGATGGTGAGAAGGGCAGAGGCAATAGTTTGTCATCCCAAGAGTTCACTTGTGGCTGTGATGATTCAAGCAATTGCTCATAGATTGAATTATGTGTGGGTCATAGAGGATGACTGTAGCTTGGTTGGGATTGTCAGATTCTGTGATGTGTTAAAAGTTTTCAGGGAAAGTATAGAGGATTTGGCCTAAAAAGGTGGGGAGCTTTTCCTTCCTTCTTTTCCCTGATGGCTTTATCGTTAACGCTGATCTGGTGAGATTAGATCAAGGAAATAAGTGGTAGGAAAACTGATGGAGGAGTTTGGAACCCTTTTTGATACGAGGAGAGTGGGCCTTTGATTGTATAATTTGTATGTGTTTTCTTTGTACTGGTGGGGTTTTGAATCTTCTGTGCCTTTTCTACTTTTAATTATTGAAGCAGAACAGCAGGAGCAGGCAGATTTGACATTATGCCCCTTTTTGTTTAATCATCAAGTGTTTGCCTCGTTGATCACGATTTTGTTGAAGATTATGTCATGTGTGTTCGTGTTAATTCATAGTTTAACAAATGGCGTGAACTCAAATCCTGATGACTCAGGGCACATTAGAATTTCGTTTTAAATAGTTTTTTTTTCTTATTAAAATTAATTTTTATGTTTTTTTAAGATTGTTTTTATGTACTATGTTAAAAATAAAAAATATATAATTTTAATATATTGTTATGTGAAAAAAAAATTAAAAAAATAATCTGTCATTTTCTTGAATACAATTTAAAAGATACATTTCGTGTGTTTAAATTAAAAATATCTTAAAATTATATATTACAATTAAAACATATCCTTTGTAATTATATTCTTATGACTATTTTTCGTGTGATAGAAATATATTATCAAGTTAAGTGAGTTAAGTGTGTGTATATATATATAAAGTTGAAAATTACAAGGAAACATTATTTATCCACATTTATAAGCACTATGAGTTACTATAATAATTCTTTTTTTTTTCATTTTAAATTTTTTTTTGGTTATTGAGCTTTTTTTAAAAAAAAATTAGTTTTTATATGAGATGTTTATAGGGATTTAAAGTTTATAATTTATTTCAACTACTTTTTATATGATTATCTTGATGTTAAGAAAATATCTCATATTAGGTTGGTATAAAAAAATATTTTGGAGTGACCTATTATTTAAAAAAAAAATAGTTAAATAAAAAATAATTTTTTTAAAAGTAAGTTAGTAAACTTTATGAAATCAATTATATGATTTGTGAGTTTGTTTATGTAATTTTCATTGCCCTAGTTTAGGATTTAGTAGGTACCTTATTTTTTTTTCTTCTAATTGAACTCAATTATATGATTATCTATTTTTTTATTATATAATTAAAAAAATAATTATAAAAAAAAACATGTTATATTTTAGAAAGTTTATATGCTTGTTTACGAGTTTGAAAAGTTTAACTATTTTTTTAATTTTATTTTTCAATTTCTTCCTATGATATTAAGTTAATTGAGAATTAAGTTTTATAATTTATTTTATTTTTTTCAATAAGATTATTATAATTTTAAAAATAAATCTCAGTATTGGTTTAACATTTGATTTTATGATTGTTTATTTTAATTATTATATTGTTAAATAAACAATAATTTGAAAACAAAAAAAGTAATTAATTCCAACAGAATCCATTACTTGATTTGCAAGTTTGACATGTTTACCTGGATTACCTGATTTTCTCTAAGTTTTTGGTTTTTTAATTTTTTAATTATTTTTTTCACTTTTCTTTAATATTAGATTGGTTGAAAAAAAATTTCATAAATTTTGTTAGGGTTGGTGCTCGATTTTGCAAGCATTTGATTTTATCTTAAAATTAAATAAAAATAATTTTTAAAAATAACAATGTTATTAAATTAAACTCATTGAAATTCATGATTCAAGTTGTGTAGTAACCGAGATTGATTCATTCTAGTTTCATCTCAATATTAAAAAATAAATTATTATTTAATTTTTTTTAAAAAATTATATTATATTTTTACATGTTATCAAAATTATTTTTGAATCTATTAAATTATATAATTTATTTTGAATCAATACCTATATAATTTAAGTTAAGGTAACATACTAGTAAGTTTTAAAATTAAACTATTTAATTAGATTTAATTATATTAAAAAAATTATACTCTTAATATTTTTTTAAAATTAAAAGAAATTCGACCTTCCACGGAGTACGACGACGGATGTAATAGTCACGATCTGTAGCTAGTGGGTTTGGCTAGGTGTGCTGAATACTCAACACAGCTGGAATAAGTTTCAACGAAGGTTTAAAAACAGTTTGCTGAAATTTTACCCACTCATGGGCTCTTGTATCGTAGCCAACAAATGAAGAACATTTTCTTGTCCTATTCCCACCAGCACCCCATGACTCGGTTTCCGATGCAGATGTCTGCCATGCACATAGCGCATGGCATCCACCTGTTCTCTGATCCTAGAATTGCAGTCTTACAGTTTACTCGTGACTTAATTAATTTTTTAAAATTAATAATTATATAAATCTTTAATAATTTTTAAAATTTATAAAAAATAATATTTAAAAAACAAATCAATAACCGGTCCAATAAAACTACATCTTTTAGCATGCTCCCATACAATTTTGCAATTACAGCCAAGGTTCTTTATATTGGACATAGGAAACATAGCTAGAACGGTCTCAAATCAAGCGAAGTACCATGGTTAGCACCACCAATACCGAAAAAAAGGATGAAGAATGGTGATCGAATTTTCAAAGGTTACGAATAGAAGAGAGGTCTGCTGTTTACATTCAAAAAAGCCTATGATTGGATCGTGCTCTTTCAGACAACAATGGCAAATAACCTTGCAAAGGAAAAGTGGAAAAAATTTTTCTATAGACCATAAGCAATTTCATGAATTACATTACAATCGTTACTACTAAAGAAGTTTACTGTCAAGTTTTCAACAATATGAGACGACTCAATCTGATGTGCGACTATAAACTAGGTTGAGTTGAGTAGCTGGGGACGCTTCTGATATAACAGTGGCATCCACAGAGCAGAGTAGGGTGCCTAAACTTGATCATCATTTGCCTCCCGAAGCAAGACCTGTATCATCTGCTTTTTCTTGAACGAAGATTTCAGTCGGCTGTAGGCATCCCCTCAATGTGTCATGCCCAAGTTGTGCTCTTTCATTATCTCCAAATCCAAACATTTGGCCCTGGTTAGTAACCACAACAGTGTGGTAGAGGCCTGTGCTGATCTGAGAAACATGACGAGTTCTTAAGCTATCAAGGACTCGAGGTCTCATCACTTTATCAGATACACCCCTATCAGGAAAGCCAAGGCTACCAAATCCCATCCACCCAAAGCCATAAACAGAACCCCCATCAACCAGAACAAATGTTTTCCTTTTTCTTGCACAAACCTATAAAATAAAAGGCATCATCACTGGTTGAGTCTCGGATAAAAAGTTTTTGCATGCCATTTATCATATAATAAACTCACACAAAGGAGAGAGGAAGCAGATATACGTTTAGAGAAGAGGAAAGAGGAAGAACTAGAATGAAAGGAGAACATAAAGGACATAGCAAACAACCAGGAGGAACAGTGCAAGTTGCTAAGGTTGTGGAGGTATTCTAGTACGGATCCAAATTCCCAAAGATAAGAAAGCGTGACGCAATCGGTGAGAGAGGAGTTAAGAAATGATTATTATTTAATCTTTGATTCTATATATTCAAGTGTTTCTTGTAGACCTAATCTATTTAGCAAAGGCTATTTTACTTAGAAGTCATAATGCTATACAAAAATCCTCGTCTTTTTGGAAATTATTTTGTGTAGTTACGAGTTTTATTTAACTTATTATGAATACCTATGTGGAAAGTTTTTCATAGAATTGAATTATGGAATAAAATTGTGCTACTAAGTTAATTGAAGACTCGGTGCCTATAGTTTTTTTACCTCTTCTTCTTTTATTTCATCTTGCTTTTCTTTCTTACTATAAAATCTGCCGCCGCGGCTCACCAACTGTTGTTAACAAGTTTACTATAACCCAGAATTCTTCCAAACAAGTCCCTTAAAAAACATTAAACCGGTTATTGATATTATTGTAAACACATCCTAGGATTTCAGTTCTACCCCCAGTTACCAAGAACCGTACACTGCCTAGAAAACTAATTCATGACATGCATACAAGTTCATTGTGGGGATGTACTCAATTTACTTAAAGGGCGCAACAGAAAAAGTTGACCAAACCTGCACAGCAAGGTGGCTCTTAAGGCAGTCCACAAGTGCAGGAAGAGTCTTATCAATCTCATCGCCGTGGCCTAATGCTCCACAGTAACCTTTTCCCCAACTATAGACCTACAATTACCAGGATATAGGTTAGAGAGGTTCTTTGACAAGTTCATAATCAGCAAGACTAAGCATTATCAATGAAAGCACAGTTCAACTTGGGTGCAGAGACTAACAAATCCACTTGAATCAAGTGCCACTGCATGCTCATCACCAGCAGACACGTGGACCACATGAACATCCTTTCTTCTAAATGTCTGGATTGCACGTAGCCGGAACTCATCATGTTGCTCTCCATGACCAAGACAAAAATTAGAACCGGAACCACAAGAGTAAACTACACCGTTGTCAGTTAAAGCTAAAACGTAACTGGGACCAGCAGCTATTTGAACCACAGAACCAACTCCCTCGAGCAGTTCAATTATTTTGGGTGTTGGTCTGTCTAGCGTGTCACCATGACCAAGTTGCCCATGTGTGTTCGTCCCACAAGTATAAAGCTGGCCTTGTCTTGTGAGGAACACTGTAAAGTTAAGTCCAACAGCAACCTGAAACAATTCCCAGCCTTTTCTTTTTTTAATTTAATTAAAAAATCAAGAGAAGAAACAAAAGCAGCTGGTCAAAGTGAAATGGTCCCAAAACACTAACAATATTGTGTTGAAGAAGCACACAATTGCCTAGCACGAAGAAAGTATAACCCCCATGCTTAAACTAAATGCTTTTACCCGTATTTTAATCAAGTCTTCAAGAAAATCAAGTAACATGTGATTCTGCAGAAAAGTCACTGGCGCGTAAAAAAATTAAAAGAATATCAGAAAATTAACTCAGCACTGGAGACAAGGCACAGTTTGCTATCCAGGCAGCTTGATATTAACCGCAAGACAATGGTTGGATATAGCAGGAATTGTTTTCTTAAAATAAAATAAAAAATTCAACTTAAATAAGAAAATCATTGTTAAGAAACAAAAGCCCTTGAATGTGTATAGGTCATAAGAGCCTCACCAAAAAGGTTGAGAACAGCAATTTTACATGTTACTATAGATCATCCAACACCAACTAAAATACATATCTGTTACCTAGGAACCCATAGGAACACTCTTAAGAAGTGACATCAGTAAGAATACAGTATAGTGATATGCATGTTACCTGCTTGCATGGAACTCCCTTCAGTGCCTCAACTAGCCTAGGCCTAAATATGGGGTGATTAGTATCGTTGTGGCCGCAGCAAAATGATGAATTATCACCGCATGTGAAAACCTGCATCATTAAATAGCATCATCTGAGGGACATGACAAATTATCAAAACCAAACTCGTGATTATTAAACCATATGTGTCAACTGCCATTCAGAATACAGTATGTGTTTAAAAGCTTGTTGATATAGCATGTTTATTGTGCATAAGAACTACAGAGACATTAATAAATCACAACCATCATTTGCAAACTTCTAGACAACACAGAAGCAATACATGTCCAAGGTTATCACAGTCTTATAATGAAATATGAAGCATATTCACCCTTAATATTCCCAGACTGCATCAGCATCAACAGAACCATTTTTTAGAGGGAAGTCTTGAACTCCCAACTTCTCAGACAAAGGAAATTATGGAATATGAAAATGAGAAATGGCAGTACTCTTAATTACTTGCACCAAAACTTTCTTTTAGGCATCCAGTTCTATGAAGCAATAACATTCCTAAAACTATGAAACTGCATATTTTTTTATTTTTTTTACCATTGATGCTGGTTCAAACATCATTCACACATGAAACCACCAAAATTTAAGAGCCTAACCATGTAGCAGCTTGCTCAATATTATTATTTTTACTTTTTATCATCCCCACTGTGGCCCTCTAAAGGTCTACACCAAAGCCTGCTCACTCTAGCAATTAGTTCAGAGCAAAACAAATCACTGATGAAATATAAAGTATGACCACCAACAAACCTCTCCGGACTGCAAAACAAAAGCAGCATGATTATGGGAGGCTGAGACTTGGATCACATCAGCCAAAGATGGGAATCTAATCCGTGTGAATGCTACACATTGTGTTGTTTCAGCACCATGTCCAAGAACGCCGCACAAACTGGAACCACAAGAATATACAGATGAATCTCTGATCAGCAATGTGTGATATCTTCCGGTTGTGACCTGCATCTGTTGATTTAACCCAAAGAGAATAAACATTGATAACTCTTCCAGATGCATCAGCCTAAATATGAAAAGGACTAGGATACCAAAAGTAAAAAAAAAAGGATGAAAAAAACGAGAAAGAAAAAGAAAAGGTGGGCAAGGTTTGGCACAAATCACAAGTTTATTACTGCATGAACTTGAATGTCCATCCTTTGTGGAAATCAATTGTAATTTTCCTAGTGTTAAGAAAAGGGACTGCAAATAATTTTCCTAATATTTCCTTTCTAGAACCTTAACACTACTTTGTAACATATGCCAATTGATACTAGGTACCACACTACATTATTGATGCAATAGCAAACAATAGTAGCCATTAGAACTCTAGATTCCCTTTCTAATATTGGCTTGTCCTGTCTTAGTTCATAATGAGAAAGCCAACAGCGATGTTCCCAGCCGTCATAATTCACAAGGAGAACAACCACGGCAACATAGCTGTTAGGACAAAAGCCTAATAACATCATTTACTGCAAAATAAATGTTGAGAACATGTAGAATACAAAGAATATAACAGAACAATATAATTACTTTTGCACTTGTGTAGTTCTTCAATCTTTCATTTGGAATGTAAGAATATAAGAAAGAACACATACATTGGATGCTGAGGTCTTGACCATGCCTGATGATTCCTCCACGGCTTGCAAGAACCTCAAAAGCCGCTTCCAATTCCCTTCACATCGACCAAACAACCCTTTCTGAGCATTCCACCCCATCCCACTATACACTCTATGAGACACACACAGCTGATACGCTGCAAAGTCCACCAGCGACCTAAACTTTTGAGGGTACAACCCATGACTCCCTCCAAATGTCCTAGAAGTCAACTCTAAACACGCGAGGTCGACCGCACTAAGCCTACCAGTGGTCAGTATCTCAAAAATCAAATGTGATGGCAAATCCTCGATGGAAACCGATCTATTGTCATCGGCCATTTATATCAAATTCCTCAGTTTTCACACTACACCACCAATCCTTTACCCTCAGAATCCAACACTTGTTCTCCAAAACGGATAACAATCGATCTCAATTCAACAAGACCAAGCTCAGACAGGGCCGATAAATAAGCGAAAATGTATCAAATTTTTAGGCGAAATCTATTGTAATTAAAGCAACATATGAAGAAAACAACATCAGAGGGAAGAAAAATAGAGGTGATAGAATACAAGAAAGGGGGTCCAAGTGAGATTATCAAATTATGTTTTCGATACAATGATTGGAAATAAAACATCAGAAGAGAGAATATTCTCGCACAGACTCCCAAAAATTTAATCGGACAAATTCTCCAAAGCCAACAGCTTAACCTGCAAAATTGAGCGCAATTCAACAATAAATTAGATCAAAATTCACTTCTCAAACCCAAAACAGAACGAAATACAAGATCTTGAGACACAAACCTGATTAAAAAACCATCAACAACAAAAGGGTTTCAGTAAAGCTCTCAAACTTTAAGACAACAGTGAATAGAATGTGAGATTTTGAGATGAAAAATAAAAATCAATAAACAGAAAAGGGGTTTTGATGACTAGTGATCGCTCACCCAACCGACAAAGAAAGCAATAGAATTTCACTTTTTTAGTGGTGACCGAAATGTAGCCAAAATGAGCACAAAAGGAAGAGAGAATTGAGGAAAGGTAGGGTCTTGAAGGTGTCTTTATGGCCACATTTTTCTTAGATGTCAGTCAGTCATGGTATCTCTCTCCAGATTTTAGTTTTAGTTTTTTCATTTTATGGTTTCATTAGTAAGAAAGAGAGATGGCTGCATTGGAGCGAATTTGGGCACAGAAAGAAGAAAAAGTCCTTTCGTGGATTCTGCTTGCTGGACTTCACTCAAATTTGCTACCTTTTGCGGTTGACACGTGGAATTCAGTGGAGTTGCCATGTGTGGCGTCAGCTTTGCAACCCTGGGAAGACGAAGGATGGAGTGACCAGATTTCGCGCGTAGATGAAGGGTGCGTTTTGCGCACCCACGCAACCGCTGTTTTGTTAAATTTTATTTTTTATTGCTACAAATTAATTTTTTTTATATATATATGTTTAAATCAAAACTAATTCTCTCTGTTTCTTTCAGTTGTATTACAGATACCTTTTGAGTCAGTAGTTACAACGATAGCTATAGTTTTGTGAATGTTGCTATTACAATGGTTAAAAATAAAAGTCTGTTTGATTATAAGATGTTGTAGCATAAGTTTTATGTGAATAATATAAATAAAAAGCTTGAAAATCCCTGGCCAGTTTTCCTTGAGGAAGGCAAGTAGCTAATTCACTGTATTAAGTTTCCCATTGGTCTGCTTAAATTTCTTAGCAATGGCGCTTGCTAAAGTCATCGAAGACTTGACCTGCTAATTCCTCTATGGCTAATCAGAATATTGAAGAAGTCCTTTCCCCTCCCATGGAAGTAACCCCCTTGCAATATTAGCTGTCCCTCTCGTCACTGAAAGCACAGCAATAATTATTATGAGCAGCGAAGCCATGGACTTCTCTGAAGATGCTCAAGGTTCTAGGAATAACTTGGGGGGCAAGCCATCATCTACTAAGCCAGCCAATCCCGAGGGTTCTTTTCTTATAAAAATATTGAGACGTGTTTGGGTGTTTGGTACAATAATAAAAATTAATTTTTAAAATAGACAACAATGGCAGTGCTGCGCCAAAACAGGCACTAAGCATTAAAAAAATCAAAAGCCCACAGGCTCTTTCTTATACCTTTTCTTTTCTGTCATACGGGCCAGCCTGCATTTAAGGCCGTACTGTCACCTGACCAACCTGGGCCCATTATAGTTTTAGGCATCAACAAGGTTGATTATTTGTCAAATGACCCAGGCCCAATGTTTTTCTTCTGTTGGTTTTAGCTTGTTTTGTTTTGGTGTCTGTTCGTGGCACAGTTAGGTTATTAATCAACTTCTTTTCGGATTCAGGTTCGGATATGGAGAGTACCAAACCTGATCCCTGGTACCCTTTGTCGCACTTGTTTTCCATTCCACTCATGGAACACAGTTAAAAGTCTCGTGAGCCTTCATCAACCAGGGATCTGAAAGGGTCTTTAAGCACTTGCCCAATTCTCAATAGTGTTGTCTTGCTTGTCTGTATTGATAAAGCTGTATAGATAAAGACAATGGAGGCAGACTTGATGCACCATGATAATCAAGAAGATGGAGCCGAAGAAGAAGACTATGTGCTTCTTGATCTTGATGCTGTTTTTGCCCAAGTTGATATTTCTCCAGATGCACCATATGTTCTTTCTGTAAGTTTTAACTAATCCCTTCTACAATTTGCTAAGTTTTTGCTTTTTTTTGACACTGAAGATTGTGTCTTTGAGTTTTTTAGCATCAACCCACTTCAATTTCTTTGATGAATATGGTAGAAACTGAGATTTTACTGGGTTTTGCATTTGCATGAACATTTCCATGCCATTACTTATTGAATTTTAATTATGTAGTTTTTGTTTGCTATTTTAAGCCGATAAACTGTATGTTGGACTGTGGTTTACAATTTCCGAAAGTTATGTACAGATTTTAGGTGCTGCAATTCATGCTTTATTACAAATTTTTTTTAACGAGTAAAGGGCCCTTCTTATTTTGAATTTACTTGAGCATGCCATAGTTATAATTTTGATCATTGAATTCGAATTGTACATGCTTTTGCTAGAGCAAGCTGAAACAATTGTGTTGTATTTTGATTTGTGACTTGCTAGTTTGGATATTTTTCGTTGTTTTTTAGTTTATTTCATGTATTATTAAAATTATGTAATAAACAAGAAGGCCTTTCGATTCTTTGACACCACCCCGTATTGAAATATTGCTTGCTGCTGCTGCTTGAAGGATTCAACAAGGACAACCCTTCACTGTTTTCTGATTTTCTTCAACTTTATTGACTGGGTGCTTTATTTTTAGTTCAAAAGGATGATGATGGCTTCTAATTTTCTTTTTTGACTCGGAATTTTGTTGACTCGGTATGACTTTTCCTTGGGATCAATTGCTTTTATTTCCTTCGCCTGCTAATAAAGTTAATAATTTGCTTTTGCTTTTATTTCTAGAGTGTCTAAATTCTTCAAACCATTGATTTTTTCTTTTCATGTCAGCATTTTTCTTTTAGTTAATCATTTGTTTGAACTCTAGGGTCTCGACACTGCAGAGCCAATACTGATTATAGATGACAAAGTGAAACTGGTGAGTGGATGGCTTGACATATCATTTATTCGTTTTTGTATTCATTTCGAGTTTGAAGGGCTATAACATGGCTAACCTGTTCAATTGACTGACAAATTGATAACAAGCATATGTTTGGTTCTTTTTTTTTTGCTTTCTCAGATTGGGAAATATGAAGATACAATCGGTACATGCTTTGTTTTCTCAGAAAATGGTGAGCTTATCTCTGCCTGTCTTCTTTGGTTTAAGGAACTAGACTAAAAAGAAGTTTTCCTTGCATAAATTAACCACCTAGCTGACTTGAGGGTTAATCAATCATCTCTTATATAATATGCTAGTTTTGTGTCCCCGCCTATCAATCATACTTTGGCTACCATAGTAGATTGATTGATTCTCAATTTTGGTCCTCTTATTGGCTTTTATGGAAAATATCAAGGGAAATTGAATGATTCTACTGCATAACAGAACTATGAATGTCCGCATGGGAATCTAGATGTAAGTCTCAAAATATGACCTATTATTTAGAAGTTATTGCACAAGACTGGCTAAATTAACTTCCCATTTACGTCAAATATTATAGCAATGGTAAACTTAAACCTGTATCTAACAGCTAGGACATGGGATCATCAAGTCACCTTTGGATTTTTGTTTGCAATTAATTGTTTATAGCAATGGTTCGCCAAGAGAATTGGATGATTCGAGAGTGGGGATTTGATATTTGTTACTGCAATTCTGCTAACAGAAAAGTGTGTTTGCAGAAGCTGCCCCTTTGATTCTAGAAGAGACAGGACCATCAGAAGCAAACCTTTTTGCAGGCAGATGTATAGTGGATCCTAACCAAGCTCCAACTAAGGAAGTGAAACCAGTTGCACAGCTCCAGAAGATCCTAAAGTTTAGGTTGTTAATGGACGAGGATGTTCAAGATTTCAATGTGGAATCAAAGACATGAAATTTGTGAGCGGAGAAATCCCCTCCTTCTGGATTTCGATGCAAATATTCTTTTCCGTAAATGAAGATGGTTGGCCTAGCTAGTTGATGGTAAATGCTGATTATTTAGTTAGATAGTTTCAGATAGAATACCCTCGGTAGTGCTGTCAGACTCTCCCAAGTCCCAGTAGTTCCATTAGCTCTACAGCATGTATACTGTTTTCTGTAGTTTTGTTATTAAAAACGTCTGATTTCAAACACACTAGTTTTGAATTGTGTTCACTCGATGGCCAAAATCAAGTTTTTCTCCAAGGATTTTATACTGCTAGATGCTATAACGGTTAACATTATATTAGTTATGTCAGGGCAATGATATGATGTCATGTTTTGTTAGAAGTAATGAATTCTATAATATAATGGTCACATTATATTTCTTTCTTTGCTTCGTGGTGCAATTTCAAACTTGTGATGTAATTGAGGATTATAATTGTAATGAATTATTATATTACAAGCAATATATATATTTAATTGGAAAAAAAAATATCATAAGGATCAGGGTGTAAATTTTACAAAATACAAGGACCCAAGAATTTTAAATGAAGATCAATAATTATTATTTAAATAGAAACTAAAATGAAATTTTATCAAACATCCTCTATATTATAAAAAGTTTTACAACCAAACAAGGAATATGATAAATTATCCCACATGTTTCATGTTACATTATACTTGGCATCTTAATAACGTGGTTAAAGTGATTTTCATTTAGTAATATATTAAAATAATATTTTATTTAATTTTAAAATTTTTATTTTTAACATTATTATAACAAAACAAAATGATTTAATAACATAAAAAATAATTAATTTAAAAAATATATTTTTTTAAATCCTTGCAATAAGAAAAATCCCTTGATATGATACTTTTAGTTCTACAATTTACAAGCATGTGCATGGATACAGTGGCATAAACAAAGAGGCATGAGATTGGTGAGACAATTCTGGGGAATCATCAACTAGAACATGATTCCAGGCGGTACAGCCCGAACCTAAGACCAAAATTCCCCCTCCAAAAAAATCTTTTGTTAGACAAGTATAAAAAATATGATCGCCACCATGCTGCAGAGATTAGTGTATGACGCTGAGTTCAAACTTGGATCGCTCCTATGGTCTTAGCTCTAGCCGTAGGGAAGCGAGCTCCCTCGACCAAAGTCTATCACTTGCAATAAAGTCTGGATACCAAAAAACTAGAGCAACAACAGAATTTGCTGCAGCAATAAAAATACAAATTACCAGTAAAAGATCAAAACATGTTCAGTTTAATTCAACTAGAACCAATAAAAATCACGATCCAAATCAAGCTTTTGTGTAGAAATAGTTTTATAAACCAAACAATACAACCCCGAGTTGGGAAATCAAGCCTTCCAAATCATTAGCTTCGCAAAAGACAGAAAAAACTTGGGAGTGGCATGAAGATTCTGAACTGAAAATAACAGAAGCGAGAGAGGTAATTTGGAGCTGAAAGAGATGATGGAAAGATGAACAAGCTAGTGCTCTGGTATTTTGTCCATCAAATATTTCAGAACCGCTTTAGTTCCCCTATCCAAAATTGTTCTCCGGATGCTGCAGCAATAAAAGTACACAAAGAAAGTAAGTAACGACAGTGGTTCAAATTCTCACAAAAACAAAGAACAAAAGAGAGGGTCTGCTCTTGGTCAGTCAATCATGTTTGATTGTTTCATAATGAAAGAGCTCTCGTTATTGTCATTTAACCATTCATAAGACTTTATGAAAACAGGAGTCTCTCTTTCTTGACAATCATTGAGTCCATTTTTCTGTAAGGTAAGAAGTTATATGGAGCCCAAGGTAAAATTCTTCTTGTGCATCTTTGCGAAGAGACTTTCCTTTAGTCCACACTCAAATAGACTTCAACCATTTAAGTACAAGAGTATGAAATGAAATTACTATGTGAAACTGTCTAGAAATCTAATCAATTGAAATTAAGCCTTAACCAGAACTATAGCAGGTCGGTTTGCATGAATCCATTTTTACTTCTGTCATGTAGGGCAACATCCTCTTAAGCTAATAACTTTTTCATACCACAGATAAATATTTATGAACTTGCAGAGTCAACAATGGTAAAAAGCATCTCACCTTCTCAATGGATTTCCATCAAGTCTTAAGGCTTGGAGGCTCGGCTCAAGCAAACCCTGATGAAAGAAATCATGTAAACCAACTGAAGGAAACATCTTATCTAATTGGCATGCAGTTAAATCAAGCTTGACAAACTAATTAGGTGACCCACTTTATAGACGCCACAACAAATTTTAGTGATTTGCTGTGCAAGTTCCAATTTCAATAAGAAGAAACAAAAACAAAGAATAAAAGTTGTGTAATAAGAAAGGCTAAGCTAAGAACCATCCATGTGATTATAATGAAAGCTACGAATAAATTTAAGCAGCACATATAGAGAGTTCCTACAGTTGTCGTAATTTATTTGCTCCAAGCATGCAAATTCAGTACATGAAATTTTGGAGCCAGTTATATCAACACAAAGGGGAAAGGACTAGGTATCCTCACCAGCTCTGGAGGAAGTGCCGAAATATTATTGTCAGACAGGTCAAGCTCAGTGAGAGAAGTGAGATTTTTGAACCCCTGCATGTCATATTAGCAGACCATCAAGGACTCAACACCAAAAAAATGCACCAAAAGGGAAAGAAGCTGCTTGTTTTCTTTTTTAAGAGAAACAAGATGTATTAAATAATTCAATTCTATTCAAATTTAAATGTAAATAGTTAAATTAGAAAGACATTGAAGAAAAATCTATAAAAGAAATGATAAGAGTTTAATTTCTCTACTCAATTAGTAATATCCCCAGAGCCCACTTCTTTACAAATGGAAAATGAAAGACTACCATCACAGTAGAAGGGCCAACATATTTCAATAACTGATAAAATAAAAAAATAAAAAGTTCAAATAGATGGCTGGACCAAGAAAAAATGGCGTTCTTGTCCTATATGGGATCCTTTTCAAGCTTTGTCTATCAACATTAAAGCTATGAAAACTATACTGACATTAACAAGTTTCAAGTAAAAAAGAAATCAGCAGATGCTTTGGTAGGTGATTTTTTTTTCTTCTTAGAAAGCAAATAAACTACCTCTGGAATTGAGTGAAGTGAGTTTTGGCTCAAATTCAGGATTTGCAGTTGCTGTAAGCTCAATATATCTGATGGGATTTCACGTAATTGAACTTGTCTGTCAAATTAATACAGAAGTTAAGACATATCAAAAAGATATTAGAGAAATATTTAAACAAAAAAAGCCTAAAAATGTACAGAAAATGAATCACATAAATACACACACATTCACCTATATGTGTGTGTGGATGTAATCAATGCATGTATTTTTGAATGCATGCATGTATACAAGCTTGTTATAATTTCCAGCCACCTGCTGGGCTGACCTGAGGTAAAGCTCTTTCAAATGAGGCAAGCTGGAAAATGCTGGATGACCGAGTAGTGAAGCTGGATTGCCACTTAGATCCAGAATCTGAAGCATAGGGACTGCTTGAAATCCATCTGTTGGAATCTACAGATCAAGTAAAAATAACCGGATGACAAAGACAAACAACTAAAATAGACAAAATGGAGTTGGAAATCCATCTAATGGAATATTTTGATAGGGCATATGAAAATGACTTTGGTAGTCAGAAGCACATACTGAAATACAAACAAATGGAAAACTATCAGCATAGGGTTGAGCGCCATCCCCATCACAACCACAAAGTTGCCTATATGCAAATCTTGACCAGCAACATAAAAAGGATAACGACAAGAACCGTGCGTGTAAGAGAGAGTGGGGGGGGGGGGAGTATTAGGTTAACAAAATCATTACAGAATATGGAACAACTAATAACTCCTACAGCTCAGCTGGTTCATTTCATGTCTCTGTGAGTGCATCTATGAGAGAAAGGGATGAAGGGAGCTGTTAAGTTAACAAAACCATTACAAAATATGGAACAGCTGTAAAGTTAACAAAACCATTACAAAATATGGAACAACTAAATAACTCCTACAACAACTGAGCTGGTCCATTTCATGTCTCTATTGTATTGTGTTATATTTGGATACAGGACAGAATCATAAACTAGAACCCTTTTACCTGTGTAAGTGCATTGTTGTCCAGCTTCAAACATATGAGATTGGGAAGTGATTTCAAAATTGCACATGGCCAGTCACTGATCTTGTTTCTGGATAAAATCAAACTCTGCAAATTTAAATAAATTTTAATTTGTATTAGTACCAGTTTCAGGTTATTTAAAATGCCTGCTGATCAATGTTTGACACTCAAGACCAGGCAGCGTCCAGTCAAAGCCAATCATAAATGACTTACACAAGAATCTAAGTAAGAGGTTGACGAATTAATTCTAAAAATAGTGAATGAAAAAGGTGAGTTCCACTGTTGATCCATCCAGAAGAACATCCCTGCTGCACCAATATTTTTTGGTTTGCATACAGTTCACAAGATCAGTCACTGATTAATGCTTCAAGGTTCAAGGATTCAAGCCACCTCAACATATTGGATTCAGATAAAACAATCTCCAGCCCACAACCCATTTGGTGTTGTTATACCTCGTTAAAAACTTTTTGAAGAATACCAAAAGGAGAAAACAAATTTCAAATTTAATGAAAGAGAGAAGGCCAGCTTCGATGCAGGAGTTGACTCAATATAAGGTAAGAGAACAGTTGCAAATAGAGCATTTTACCTGAATGTGTCCAAACTCTTTGAGCAAAAACAAAAATAAGATGAGCCAAAAAAACTTGCCTGAAGGGAAACACACAAGGAGAGTTCAACTGGCAGCTCTTGAATAGCATTCCTGGATAGATCAACCTTTACAATTTCATTTGATTCCCATACTTCTGATGGGACAGCACTCAAACCCAGCCCTTGTAGAGAGAGTTCCTAAAAGCACAAATATCAAATGAGACAAAAAAGAAGAAGATAGGCAGTATTAGTTTAGCAAATTGCAAGTACAGGTCCCAGTTGTAAGTTCAAATGGATGCTGAAATTATACACCTAAGTTTAATCAACTACCAGAATCCCCTCTTTGCAGAGAAAGCTGGTAGACAAAAGTGATGAGCTGACAGTATTGTATATGTGCTAATGAAAGGCAATTTCGGTTAAAAACAACAAGCGAACAGATATCCTCAATATTTCAAATAATCTGCAAGATAAGGTTACATGGAAATGATATGATGGTACCTTTGAACTGACAGACAATCTAGCTGTCATGGAAATTAAATCCTTCTTCGCTGGAGTAGTTGCTTTAGAATCTACATGAGAAGCAAGGCATTGTTATTCAAAACGATATGCAATTAGAAATCATGGAAATTTAGTATTGAATAAAGAATATGAATTCCAACATCAGCAGAACACATTAAGCAAGAAAAAAAAAGGAATTATCTAGTATGGTGCATGGAAGCACAAACCTTCTCCTTCAGAGAGTCTACTTCGAAGATAACTCAATAAAGCGGCCGTGGGTCCAGAAACCAATGAGCTGGTGAATAAGATTAAAAAAAAATTCTGATGAGGTCCTATTGATAGAAAAATTGTAACATCTACCAAAAACCAAAGCCATGCTTCGCACCTTCGAAGAGTTCGCAATGGATTGCCATTTAGCAGGAGTTTCCTTAGAGTTGTCATCTTCCCTAGGCAACAAAATACAGGATAACCCGTTATTCATCTGTCATTTCAATATTAAATGATCTGCAATTTTCAAATTCCTCTGGCTGCCTAAACAGGATAAATCAAAATAAAGAAAATTGAGAAAGAAATATGGGATTAAAGGTTATTGAATTGAGCTGCAGGGAAGAATTGAGCTAAAGGCATCGCGTGCAAAGCAAATTAGACAAGAATTAAATCTTTTTACATACTGTGAGTGCTAACCTTACCGAGTTCAGGGGGCAATCCAGTCAAAGAATTATTTGAAAGATCCAGCATTGAAAGCTGTAATTTACATGCCTCCGCAGGAATCTCCTTCAACTGATGAATAAAAAGTAATCAGATTGCAAGTCATACTTTAATGATCCACTACACTGAGTTGGTTAGATGACCATAGAAGAACATCATTCTGCATAACTTTTATTACTTGATTTAATTAACACTGGAAATAGTTGCAGATTAAATGCATGAGGGACTAATTTCAAGTCCGATGGAATAGAAAGGAATATGCAACCATATGAACTATTCCAGTTGGCTAATGCAGCTAACCTTTTAAAGCAAAAATGTTAATTGGCACAAGTCAATTAAGTATTCAATGAAAGTTTAATGATCCTGATATGACACAATAATTTAAAAAGTTTTCCCATCAAGTGAAGTTGAAGAAAAGTGATTACTTGTCCAAATAACTAAAAGTAGAGAGTTTTCCTTTAAATAAAAGGTATTCATATGAAAGTTAAATTTAATCAACTAGCTACCTGGTTTGAATGGAGATCCAGTGTCCCTAATCGAGAAAGTGCCCCTATTTCTGCAGGTAAGGTAGACAGCGCGTTGTTCCTGAAAATTGGAGGTTCCAGATGCCAGATCAGTATTAAAAATGTAACATTTGTACTCCCAATACTTGAAAAATTCAAATGTTATTTTAATCAATGGGTGAGATAACAACCCCATATAGAATTCTGCAAGGGAACAACAACCCATTATTGAGGGAGGGATTGTTGAGATTCCTGCAAAACCAAATGCAGAGAACTTATTAAAATGGGCAGAAGAAATACTTTCAAATGAAAAGAAAAGAAAAAAAGGGCATTGTGCAAAGTAAGTTCTTAGATAATCCACTCACTGTTCTGATGAAGGTCAAGGCGGATGAGTCGTGAAAGTCTTCCAAAGTTATCTGGTATATCACTCAGCAAGTTTTTTGCTACACAGATTGCATGAAGGAAGAAAGAACATTCAAATTTTCTACAGATGTGAAAACAGGGATTAGGCCATGAGAAACAAAACAGCTACTGCAGATAATTACATGCATTAAATTCGGTAAGCATGGTCCACGATGCCATCAAATTCCCAGATAACACCTTCAACTTATTTCCCTGGCAAGGACCAAAGATATAATAAACAAATCAGACCTTTTCTATCCTATATTGATACATAACTGGAGCCCTGAATATATCTAACGAAAGGCTGAACAACCATCATTGACTTCTGTAAATAATAAATCCTGGTAATACCTCCACATCTACTTTTGTCAGTTTTGAACACCTTGCTAGATCTTCAGGCAAGCTGGTGAGAGAGTTGTTTGATGCCTGGAGAAAAAGTATCACACAGCAAACGTCTCATGTGAATCATGGATGACACTGACAAGTGTATTATGTATTCTGATGTCATGCCATGTCATGCCAAGACTAAAATGTTGTTCCAAAAGTGCGGGTTAATTAACAGTAGGTATCATGCAAGCCTCTCATGCTCAAACTTCACAACAATGAAGATTGCAAGAATTCTCATGCTAAAAAAGGAAAACAGATCAGCGCATCTATTCATCAATAAAGCATGATTCAGCATTACCTTCAAGTCAGATAAAGCCAAACATCCTCCTAGTGAGCTCGGAAGCTCCCTCAGCTGATTGCTTGAACAATCAAACCTAGGCCAAAAAACATCAAACAATAAAACACACTCACAAACACCGATACACCAATGCAACCAGAATATGGATAAAACCAAGCCTAATTGTTCATAAATTGGAGAAGGCGCCTACTTGACAAGAGAAGTTGCTGATCTGATTTCATCAGGTACTTTCTGAATCAAGTTAAAAGAAACATCTAATAACTTAAGCATAGGGAGCCTGTCAAAAATTAAATTCAAAACAAATCACAATATCACATACACGTAAATTTAGAAGAAGAAAAAATCAAAATACGAAATCCTACAAATCAGGAAGAAAAAATTAATTACTCACTCTCCTATTGCAGCTGGAAGCGCAGAGAGCTTGTTATGGCTAACATTCAACACGGTTAGTTGAGATAAATTCTTAAGGTCTTCCTTTATTGACTCAATATTATTATGAGCCAAAATCAGCTTTTGTAGCTCCACATTCTGTGTAAACAAATCAATGAAAACCGCTAGTTCATTTAATTAAATTAAAGAATCAATACACTAAATTATGTTAATCAAAATCAAATGAAAACATTATGATTTAATTATAGAAACATTTACCTCCCACCATTTTTCACCTTCTCCAACGGCGTCCAAAATTTTGTAGACCTCATCAGGTACTTCGCTGAGAGAGCGGTTGGAGAGGTTAAGAGACCCAGAGCTTCTTGCAGCTTTCAGAACGCGATCCATGCTTTCTTTGACATGTACTTTTTAGATCTGTACTTTGTTTTAGATTTTTTGAAACAGAAAGAGGAAAAGGCTTCTCTATCTCTCCACTCTCAGGTGTTCACTGGTATGCCCCTTTCGCGTTGCGGTTCATTGGTGTTTTTGAAAAATTCTTATTTTTTATTTATTTTTAAATTAATTTGTATTTTGTATTATTTTAATATGCTAGGTCAAAAATGTATTTTTTAAAAATAAAAAATATTAAAAAAATAAGTTTTAATACACTTATGATGTTTACAATTATTTTCTATTATTTATGTTTTCTATTTTTTTAAAACCAATTTTGAAAATCTAAAACTTGTTTTATTTTATAAACAAATCAATGTTCAAATTTGTAACTTTGTTTTTATATATTTTTAAAAAAACCAATGTTCTAGCATTTTTAACGTGTTTTGAAAAAATTAAAAAAAAATTATGATTCAAGTGATAAACTCGTATAGGTTTAATAAGTTGTTTTAATTATATGATAAAAATAAAAATAAACTAATTGAATTAAAAAAAAATGATCATGATACCTGGATAAAAATAACATTTATTAAAAAATCATGAAATTTAATTTTTAAACAATTCAATACTGAAGGATAAAAAAATTTGATATCAATCTTAATATGCTTGTTAAACCTATAACATGAGTCATGAAACTAAAACAATTCTATAAAAAGTAAATTAAAAAAATAATACTTAATTTCTAACAATCTAAATGTGAAAGGTCAAAATAAAATAAAAAATTCAATTAACAAAAAGCATCAAAAAAACACTTGCCAACCGGGATAAGTTCACCAAACTCCACAAGTCGAATCATATGAATGGTATAGTTTAATAGAAGGCAAAACAAAAAAAAAAATTAGAAACTCAATTTAAAGCCAACCCAATTTTGAAGGACAGGACAAAAAAAATACTCAATCCTAAAAAAAAAAAATCTAAATGAACTTGGATAAATTGACAATTTAAGTAATAAAATCAGGATAATTTCATAAAAAAATAAAAAAAATCATGAAACTCAATAACAAACTCAATGTTGAAGAACTAAATTAAAAAAGTAAATTAGTGTTAAAAATGAACTAAAAAAATATCAATACCAACACAGGTTAACCTTTCAAGCTCGTGACTAAAGATCATCTCATCAAAAAAATCACAAAACTCAATCCCTTATCAATTAAATTTGAATGATGAAATTGAAAAAAAAAACAATTTCAAAAAACTAAAAAATAATAATGAAAAGAATAAAAATAAAATTTGATATAAAAACAAAATGATAAGACATCTTTTATTTTTTGATAAATCAAAGCAAAATTTAAAGGAAAGGGGAGAGAAAAGAGAAAGGAAAGGAAAAAGATAGTTAGAGCTTTGCCATCACTCCTACATCGACATGCACCACCTCACCATAATGCCCCTATCACGTTGATTCCGACGCTACCAAAACTGATACTGTTTTGTCATTAAAAAAAGTCACTCACGTCACTAAAACATGATGGATCCACACGTACCATTTGCAACGTTACCAAAGATGGTGGTGTTCGGTAATAGAAGGAAGGTGCATGTATCGCCAAAACATAGTTAGAGCTTTGCCATCACCCTTACATCGACATGCACCACCTCACCATAATGCCCCTATCACATTGATTCCGACGCTACCAAAACTGATACTGTTTTGTCATTAAAAAAAGCCACTCACGTCTCTAAAACATGATGGATCCACACATACCATTTGCAACGTTACCAGAGATGGTGGTGTTCGGCAATAGAAGGAAGGTGCATGTATCGCTAAAACATGGTGATTTCTTCACATACTAGTGGGTAGGTTACACTCGTTAGCTAATTTATCTTGGTCTATTCACTTCAACCCCCCATATTTATTTTATTTTTAATTTTAATCCCTTAACACTTAATTATTTTTTATTAACAAAAAATTATTTTATTTTATTAAACCGAGGATTAATCATATGTTAAGATATTTTCTTGATATTTTAAGAACCTCGTATTCAAGCATTCAAAACAAACAAACAAATTAAATCCCAAATAAATAAAAAATGTAAAATGATCAAATTTAAAAACAATAATAAAAAAACATGAATTTTTTATAATCAAGTTAATCACTAATATTAGTAAAAAAAGGGATTGAACTTTTTGTTTACATTTCAAATTTGATTTCAAATCTCTAATTTTTATAAATCAATAAAATTAAAAATTATTTTGTCAAACTAAAAATTAACTGAGCAATAAAATATTTTCTTCACACTACAAGATGCTTGTACATAAATATTAAAACAAATCATCAAGATAAATCCTGAATTAATATAATATTAAAGGAATAGATAAAATAAATTATAAAGCCAAAATTATATTTTTTAAAGAGCAAAACATTGTACGGACATACAGTGTTTTGCCTCACAAGCAAAACTACATTAGTTATGGCTCTTAGTTTTTCTTTAATTTTAATATCAATCACATATCTCAAATTTTTATCAGCAATACATATATTCGTCGGTCATGGCCACTAAAGTCGTAAATTATTGACACGTGTTATCTGCACATTGTAGGGAATATTTTGTTGATATACTCTCGTCGCATCTCTACAAGTTTTTTAATTTTTTAGTTTGATTCCTTTATTTCATCTTTATTAAAATCTGTCCTTAATTGAAAGTTTTTATGTCCTCCTATTTTACAAAATGTATACAATCAAACTTTTTTCTATACTGTAATTTTATTTTTATTTTTATTTTTTATAAAATATTAAATAATTTCTAAAAAGAAGCGATATTTGTGTGGCATGATTTTTTAGAAATATGGAAATTAGTTTATCTATTTTAGATAAATAGAAAATATTTTAAAAATATATTTGATAGTTTATAAATGGCATATTTTCAGAAAAATTATTTATAAAGTTTTTTTCGTAAAATGTTTTTACTTGTAAATTTATTAGGTAAGGCATATCCGTAGAGCTATTTTTGTTTAAATAATTATTCATCATATGTAAATGCTACTGATATTTAGTCATTTACATAGTATTTGTTATCCGTGCTAATACTATTTTCTCTATAGCCATGAATATGAATATTTTTGTATATTTCTGGTTTCTACTGAGAATATATAAATATTTTTTCTTTTATTTGATATTTTGTAAAACAAATAAAAATCTTTCAGTTCATGTGTTATGGTTTCATTGATTATAATGATATCATCTAATTGTTATTGAATAAATCTTTGTTATACAAGGACACAAACACAATGTGATATAATGTTGATAGAGACCAATAAAATATTTTCTTTAATAGTGGAATAAACTATATCCAAAAAACCATTTTTAAAAAATAAATTTGAAAGTGAAACATAAATTTTTTATCACTACAACCTGTTTATTTTAGCTTTTTTTTAAAGGAAAAAATATAATAATTTATAGTCAATTTTTTCAAAACAAAATTATTAGTGGTTGGTGATTTTTCCTTTCTTTAATAAAAAATTCAAATCATTTTATCTATTCTTCAGTTTATAAAAATGAAAAAAAGATAAAAATAAAAAAATAATACCTCATTATTAGTGTTTTTTTTTAATTTCAGATTTAATACTATGCTTTATCTTTCAGAGATATATAATACAAATCCTCTATGTGTTACACATTTCATATTATGAAACTAAGAAAATATTTAATGAGCATCTAACATTTATTTTATATATTGATTTCAATTATGGATAGAAATAACCTGTCAATTCTTATGTAAAATTGATGTATTAATTTAGAATTCTAAAAACAAAAAATGCATGTCTTTTCAGAAGCCCGACAGTTTTTATTTAGAAATGCGGTAACAATTTTTTTAAATGTATTTTTTAAAAATTATTTTTAACATTAATATATCAAATTAATCTAAAAATATAAAAAACTAATTTAATAAAATAATTAAGTTTTCAAAAACCACGATTTCAAACCCATTCCTAAACGAACCCAAGACTCTCGAATTGCTTATCTCTCCTCCCTTTAAGCCCATTACTTAAAAAATCAATATGGGTAAGATTGAAAAGTAGATAAACCAATTTTTAATATTGTTTTTCTTTAAAACCCACTAATCCAAACTCAACAAAGCAGTGAACTTTCTAATTTCTAAGAACTCACCTAGTATCCATTTCACTAAAATGGAATCTCCAAGTTCTGTAAAGAGATTTTTTTTATTCAATTGATAAATCAAAACTCAATACTTAATTTGGTTGAAATGAATCTAGCTCAAGAAAGAAATAATTTTTTTCTTTCTTTTCATTTATGTTATTAACTTAATAAATTAAACCCAGCCTCCAAAAAAATCCAAAGATTAGAGAATCCAGATTCAATATCAACCTGGCCTCTCACTTGATAACCAAGAAAAAATTAAATGAAAATATAATAACCTTATAAAAAATAAAACAAATTAAAAATTTAATTAAAAAAATTAAACACTAAAGAAAAAATTATTTTAAAAAAAGATAAAAAGAATCGACTCAAGTCAGCATGCCAAATTCATGAACCGGTTATGAGGTCGGGATAACTTTATAAAAAATTAAAAAAACAATGAAGGTCACCTCTTAAGAAAATTAAATAATGAAAAGTGAAATAAAAAAATTAATGAAAAAATTAGAGTCAAATCAAGTTAACTTGATTAACTTATTACCAAAGATATGAGAACAAGATAACTCTACTGAAGAAATAAAATTATTTTTTTTTAAAAAAAACCCTTTAAAAAAGACAAAGTCAAATTAGGCCAATACTTTGAATTTATGACCTGGATCATGAAATTGAATTATCTTATAGAAGATAAACTTAAAAAAACATGAAACAAAATTATTAATCATATAAAAAAATAGCGTTAAAAAATAAAAACTAAATCTAGTATAAAATTAAATAAAATAAAAGAATGAGGCTTGAAATAAAAAATAAAATAAATAAAGAAAAAGATTCAAAAAATCATGAGAATATGGATTGAATCTAATATAAAAAATAAATAAAACAAAATAATAAGTGATGAAATTAAAAAATAAAATAAATCAAGGTAATAATAAGAAAATAAAAAAATAGCAAAAAAAATATAAAAATAAAGACTATATATGATAGATGATAGGGGTGATTATTTTTTATTTAGTTCAATTTTTATTAAAAACAATAACCAAACTAAAATCAAAATGAAATCGGTTCAAATTAACTGGTTTTAGTTTGGTTTGGTTATTAGGATAAGAACCGGTTCAAATCGATTTGACTTTATTTTTTGTGGGTTGATTTGATTTTTTCAGTTTGGGTTTGATTTGTTTTTTTTTTTGTTTCAGGTTTATAAAATCAAAACCGAACCAAATAGGTTGATTATTTAAAAATTTTAATCGGTTTAATCAATTTTTTTTCGATTTGATTTTTTCCCTAGTTTTCTCAGTTTAATTGATTTTCTACCTTTAATAGATGAAAAAAATAAGTAGGAAGAGATTGGAAATTTTTTTATAAATTATTTCAATTAAAAAAAATAATAATTAAAAAATAAAAAATAAATATAAAAAATATAAATTAAAAGTCTACTTTAAAAAACTGTAAAGCGAGCATAAAAATTTAGAGGGAGAAAGAAATAAAAAATAAAAAAGAAGAAGTCACTGTCACAGAACCAAAGATTTTTTTTGCCAAGCGTGCTACTAAGAGAAAGAGGGGTCATTGAAATGAATCAAATAATGCACTCGAAGCCACCATTAGGCTATTGTAAAACACATCACACTCCGTTCAAATAATGCGAATACCCCCCCTGCTAGTATGTGCGTTTCAAAAACTTTTATATTTAAAATAATATTTTATATTTATTAAAATTTAGAGTGCCCTCTCTCTCACCTTGAAAACCAAGGTGGAAAAACAAAAAAAACTTCTTCACACTAATTTAATGTTTTTTAATTTTAAAAGTAAAATATTTTGATAACTTTTTTAATGATAAATAAATATTTAAAAATTAAAAAGTAATCCTCAAACAAAGAGGAAATTAGTTTTTTGGGTAATAATATTCATGTCGACTGTAGCGTTATGATTAATAAAATCACAATATGATATTTTTAAAAGAAATACGAAGGGTCACGTCGGTGAGTTGTCCAGATAGTTGGCGGGGCATTTTAGGGCTTGGCCTAGCAGTGGAAGGGGCTTGTCTCCTTCCACTGTATCTGGGTTCGAGCCCTGGCGTGCACACCTGTTACCCCCGCGGTGCCTTACATGCCTACTGGGTTTGCAGGGTATTCAGTGGGCCGCGGGGATTAGTCGTGGTGTGCGTAAGCTGGCCCGGACACCCCACATAAATTAAAAAAAAAAAAAGATAGTTGGCGGGTTATTAATATCCAGAACAGCAATTAATTAACAAAATAAATGTTGCATGTCCATTAGATATTAGATATTGTAGTAGTTTCAAAATATAAAAAGTCATGTTGCAGGGGTTCGCATTAATTAGGCGTTTCATGAGAGAACTATTAATTAAAGTAGGCTTTCTGTAAGCGTCATTTATTTTGAGATATTAATTTATATGTTGATTAATGAGTTAAGTGTTGCAATTAATAGAATGACAAAATTGTTTGATTTTTTCTTTAGAGAAAAAGGAAATTATGAGAGGCTATACAAAGTACAAACAAACTATTATATTAATGCTGGATAATGTAACAAACTACAAATTTGCGTTGTTAATTCCTCCTCTTGTCTTCATTAATCAAAGCATTAACCACGTTATATGCTTAGATTTTTTTTTAATATAATTATCAATAGTTGAATATAATTTTGAGTATTGCATTACTCCTATAAAAAAAAAATAATTTGGATGACAAAATAACGTAGCCCAATAATATATTAATAATACATCAATCCGCGCTGACGCTGACCCTTCAGGTGCCCTGCACATTGATTTGGACATCTCAACAAGAGAAGACAACAGGATGAACTCGAGGGGTTTGTTTGGAAATAGTGTTATAACTGCTTTTTAAAATAATTTTTTATATTAAAATATATATTAATAATTTTTTTTTTAAAAATAAACAAGATAAAAAAACTGATGCGGCGCAATCTTCGGAGGTGACCATGCATATTCCTTCTGCTCAGGGTGCCCATCTATCTAACACGAATAGATGTAAAAATAAAACAATCCTCCCATGAATTAATTCGATTGATTAGAAGAAAAAAAGACAACATTTCTACGTCAATTAATTTGATTAGAAAAAATGGTTGAAGCCACGAATAGATGTAAAAATACAAGGACTAATTAATATGATTTTTTTAACCAATAGTTTAATTAATCATTTTGTAAAAATGTAGGGACTGATCAAATGATCATCGGGCATTTCTATTCTGAATTTCTTATGTGAATGTCTTAAATGCACCACCCCCATTTACACCAACGCAGCCGATGGAGCTTGCACGCCATTGCTTCAACAAATTCCTTGTTAGAAAACCACTGAAGGTCTAACACACACTTGAAGAAAGTGGCTAAGAGGATACAATAATGAGAATTCCTTTTCAAAAAGTGCTTTTTGTATAAGATAGGCATACTGATGTTTGAAAATGACATGAGCACCAATCTTTGATGCTCGAACAGAATGTGGAATGGCCAAAAAGACTGCCGTTTTCACTTTGATTTTGCCACAGGAAAAGCTCTGGTCACCCAACCCGAGAGCTTCAAGAGACCAAGACCAAGACGAAGACGGCCAACAATATTAGCTTCTCCCTCGCATCTTTCCTCTTTTGCATGTAAATCTTAATTATTTTTGAAAATTAAATATTCTTTTTAATTATAATTGTATGATATGCATCTCAACTAATTCTAATTTATTTTAAAAATTAAATAATTTTTTTTATTGTAGATATCTAGATCAATTTACACATATCTCAACTATTCCATAAAAACTTTAAAATTAGTAATTATTTAAACTTTCAGTAGTTCTAAAATTTATAACACTTGAACCAGTAATTTCTGAAAATAAATTTAAAATTTGATCAATTAAAATATATCTTCTTGTAATTAAAAATTATATCTTTTAAAATTATTGGGAATATTTTGCACATGAAGATTTTTCTTATAATATTTTCTTAAATATGTAAAAAGGTTTTTTTTTTAAAGAAAGAAAAGAGGTCTTAACTTTTACGGATCTTATAATTTTATGATATTTCGAAAGTTCTGTAGATTTATCCTAGAACTAACATTAACACCACCAACTAAATTTGACGGGAAGATTTAATTTGGATGTTACTAAGAGCTATAAAATGAAGATCATTAAGATTATACAAGAAGAGTTCACCTATAATGTAATCTTCCTAAAATAACAAATTATTTGTTAGGACAGTCAGAAGTTAAAAAACGAGGATCGATTTTGAAAAAATATTTAGAGGATATTTGTATGTATAATTGTAATTATTTTTTTATTTAAAAATATATTAAAATAATATTTTTTTTATTTTTAAAAATTATTTTTAACAAAATAATATGAAAATAAAAAAAATGTAAAATAAAGAAAAAATTAAAATGTTTTAAATTTATTTAAAAAAAAGCAAAAACAAACGGGCAATTAAACTTGAAGATAATTAATAGAATAACTCATTCCAAAATTAAAAAAAAAATTTCAAGTTAATTTTGTGGTGGTATGAATTCATTAGAATCGAGCTAAAACAATAAATTTCGATTAGGGATATGGAGGAGGAGGGTATCAAGATCCTGACTCGTGAATCACAATGGTGGAAATTTGGGGCTCAATCCATATTGATGGTGGCTAGATAAGCATTAAAGGTCTCCGGAGATAGCTTTTAACGCCAAAAAAAAGGTTTTGTTCATGCAATCATTGTCCGTGGATGGAGATTGATGATTTGTTTTTAATATTAAAATAATAATATATTTGACTGATATTAAACTACGATAAGATATTAAATTTATTTTATAGTCATGGATCCCGCTTAGTCTAATTATTTTATGCTATTTTGTATTTTATATTTAATTATATGCTAATAAAGATAGGAAGACACTCTAAAAAAGAATATAATCTTATTAGAAATAAGCTAAAGTTTCTAAAAATAATAACTCAAATAAAATTTCAATTAATTTAAGAAATCAATAAAGTAATATATATATATATATATAATTTCTAATTAAAAAAACTTAAACCAATGAACAAACCAATTAAATTATTTGAAAAATAACCCAAAATTAACTAAATTGAATGGTTTTTAAAATTGTTTTTGATAATTTCAATTAGAATTTTTTTTTTAAAAATTAATTTGGCTCAGCTTTGTTTTTTTTTTAAATAAAAAAACAAAAACATACTAAGTAAAAAAAAAGCTCATCATAAACTAGAGAGCTATTATAAGCTAAATACCTATTGAATCAAAACTCGTAAAAAATAGTGCAACTAAAATGCTCATAAATTAAATTAAATTAAATTTATCAATATATATAAACATAAAATCCAACCCAATAATTCATTTTCGTTTGGCTATTTGATCAATTCCATTCGAAATTTTGATTTGATTGAAATTTTTAACCTAAGCCAGATGCCTTCAACCTTCTATAATTGTCACTTAGCAGTTTCTGCTTTTTTCTTTTTCAATGTGGACAGTTTTTGTTTGTCTTTCTCTGTGCCTCTTTTCCTTTGCCATCTTGTCCCTTGTCAACTGTAAGGGGCGAAAACAACAAATTAACAGGCTCCATTTGCACGCACTCCATAAAGAAGGGACTAGCTTTTCATGAGGACCGTTTCTTTTTTCTTTTTTCTTTTTCTTTTTTCAGACAGAGAAACAAAGGTAAAGGGATCAACTGTGATATGCAAGTCAGAAAACGCCATTCACTAATGGCGGGGTTCTGGCTTTTTCTCTAGCCATACGGGTAAAGGAAGGAACTTCGAGTAATGCACGTTTTTGTAGATAATTTAAAAATGGTTCCAGCATTAATATCATTCAATCTCTACTCTCTCTCTTTTTTTTTATATATATATATATATATTTCAATGGCTTATACATGTATATTTTTATTATCATGAACTTAAATATTTGTTTTAAAATAAAGTTGTTAGATCCAACAACCAGGTCATATATTTGTCAGGTTAGTTTGGATAAATTCAAAATATTATTGTATTAGTATTTAAAAAACAACATTAAAATATTGTTACCATGATGTATTTTTAAAAGTTAAATTAAGTATTTGTTAGGTTGAGTAGGAAGCGCTTTGATTCATTTAGTTAATTGGGATATATAAAACCCAGGCTAGGAAATGACTCAGCCCAATCCCAATGATTCTTTAGTTTTAATTGAAATTCATTAAAACATAAATGGTGCCTACACATGTTTTTTCTTTTAGATATTGAAATTGACTTTTAATCCTATCCAAATTAAAGAGCAATTAAGTTAACTCATACAGATAAGAGTATAGGACAACAAGATTTGTTATAAGAAAAAATTCTCCAAAAATAAGAACACAATAATTATAGAAAGACTATAAATACTTAATTTTATCCATTCATATCTCACTCATCAAAATGCTTTCACAACTCTTTATATAGAAAAAAAAACTAGAAAATTTTATTAATATTGAATATAAAAACTAAATTAGAAATCTATTCTTTTTGAATAAAAAAACAGCTAGAAAACATAATAATAACAATAGATTTTTAAAACAAAACAATTAACTAAAAAATATTTATTTTTCAAAAACTTATGCATCATTTTCTCATGTCGAAAGAAAGTTATCCTCCAAGTTCAAACTTTAGTAAAAAACTATATTCCATCACAAATATCATTTCGTGTCTCATCCCAGAAAGGTCTTTAACACCATTGTATGAGTTATTTTATCATAAATTCTATAACTAAATTTTTAATAACAGCAAATGAAAAAAACATAATAGTTCCTATATATTTTTTTTAAGAGGGAACCCCCTCCTTATCTGCTACATGAACATGTCTTACTGTATAACCTTTTACATTTATAGTTATTCAACAACACAAAACAATTATCCACAAGTATTTACTAGGCTATGATATCAATAGACGTGAAGCTATGATGCCAACTAATGCAGAAGAATATAACATAAGAAACACAACAAGCACAAGCAATATACGATGTTACTGTAAAAATTCTAATTCAAATCTTTATTATTCAATATTTTCTCGTCAAGTAGTTTCATTTTCTAAGGGGTTTAAAACTCAAATAAACCCAAAAAACTAACCTAACCAAACTAGGATACCATAAAACAATAAAAGAAAAGCAAAAATGTCACAAACAAATAAGAAGGAGTAAAATTATTAAGCCAAATATTTAATTTCATAAACTAAATAAGAAAAATAAAAATAAAAAAAGATAAATAATTTTCTTTAAAATCTTTTGCAAAATGTGGATTAATATTAACTCTTTTATTATCTCTTAATTTTTTTCTACCCTGATATCTTTTTTTTGTTATTTCATCAATTTTTTTAGACTAGAGAATACATTAGCAATACTCATATTTTTAGGTGCACAAAAGTTTTTTTGATTCGACCCTCAACGTGATGTTAACAACTAACTAGTGCAAACTTAGCTCTAGTACATCAATGTTTTTGGACTTGACTTTGAAAGTAAAAGGGATCAAAAGTTAGGATTTTGATATTCATATTTGTATATTATATGTTTTGATGAAGTTGCAGAGTATTTTCACAAAAAAAATGTTGAATTTTCTTAGTTGATAAGTTATGGGTCTAAATTGTACCTATAAAATAAGTTTCTCATAGATAAGAGACACTCTAATTTTTATTTAAATTTTTTCTCTAATAATAACTAGGTAAAAATTCAAGAAGATAAAAATATTATTTTTTGTGTGTAGAGATGTGTGCTCTATATCTTGTTAAAAGTGTTCTATATGCAATGTTATTTAGATGAATCATCTTTCTTTTCTCTTAAAACTTGAATATATATATATATATATATATATATATAGCATTGGAAAATATCTAGAAAAATATAAGTGAAAAGTATTATTCATGAATGGTATCATTCATATTACTATTCATGAATTATAATGAATAATAAACCAAGATGAGCCAAAGTAGCTCGGTCAAATCAAACCTTAGAGCTTAGATAGGTCTTGACTAAAGAAAGAGATAAAGAAAGGAAAGACAGACTTCGACCTAATCGAGTCTTTTTGTTTTTTGTATTATCATTAGCCTCTTAAAGTCTTGTAAACACGCATGTTTGGAAGACTTTAACCATCCAGAGAGGAAGATAAAATAATTATAGTGAATGGATGTATAAAAACATTACTTGTATAGGCATGTCTTTGGATGTTTTTTTTTTTGAATTAGTGAAAGATNAAGATAAAATAATTATAGTGAATGGATGTATAAAAACATTACTTGTATAGGCATGTCTTTGGATGTTTTTTTTTTGAATTAGTGAAAGATTTTGTCAATGTTTTATTGAGAAAATCCATGATTTTTTTAGAGACAACAATCACCAGGACTTGGGCACAACTAGTAATAGGGGCTTAAAGATAACGACCACAAGGCCTTATGACATTAGTCACCAGGACCTAAAGACAAGTAGTGATAAAGACTTGTATGAAAGATAACGATTAGGCCTTATGAAGAAAATTGATTGAGGGACCAATTGATATAATAAAGATTAATCGATACTTTTTCATGAAAGTTTCATAAAGACCCTGTATGTTTGGAGACATGGAAATGCACTATTTTTAAAAAAAATTTTCAATTCAAAAGATGATAAAGATATAATTTTTGATATTTTTCTTATCTGAGTTAATACATCATTAAAATTATTTTTTGTTTGCTTATATTTTATCTCCCTCTTCACAAATTCTTAAAGGTACTTTTTAAACATTAATTTTTCTATCTCTTTAATGAGTGCATGACACTTTTTTTTTTTATGTCATGTTCATAATCAATATAAAAATGACAAAACTTGTTAGGATTTTTTGTGTTTGAATCATTCATTAGAAGTTGATATTGTAAGAAATCTTTTCCCTTTATAGCAACCGACATATTAACATATGTTGCTACGAGAGGTGTGGTTATGACCTTAGAGATTGTTAGGTGATCAAGGATGTGCCTCTATATGCTTCTTTTGGATGTTTGTGTTAAAGATTAATGACGTGATGAAGACTTTTCTTATATGTGGAAGCACGGGTGACCTTTTATGGTCATGCTAGTTTTTTCCATCCTAATATAATTCCATCTCATGTTTGATGCTAAAGACATGGGAGTGTGTATAACATTTCTTATAAAGAATAGTTATAGAATCAATTGATCATGACTTTAATGATAGTGGTTTCACACAAATCATCCATGTTTATCATTTCTTAATTGAATCTTCAAAAACATGACTTTGTGTTTTCATCATCTAATTGTGTGATGTTAATGAGATTTATAATGCTATTTTTAGCACGAATGTTGATGCTAAAATGAGAGATGAGCTTTATGTGTGTCACTAGCTCCAAGATGCTTTTAATATTTTGTACATGCTCTTTAAAATTTGTAAGTTGGCTTTAACAGCCACAAAATCCTTGGTGAGGTGAACTTGTAACATTTTGGGATAAACTAAAGACTCTTTTACTTACTGATAATAGTATGAAGAAGTTGAGATTGGTGTTGTCTCATGCACATCATGTTTATTTTTTTTTAAAAAAATATAAGGAGCATGTAAATAAAAAGACTAAGTCTTAAAAGAAAATTGATGAAAACAACCATATTTGTGGCTTGGATTTGCTAGGGATTGATGACTTATTCAGAGAGTTTGAGTATGTAGCTTATTTGATATGTTATTTTGTGTAGTTTTTTTTTAATTGAAATTAAAGTTGTTTTTATCTAACAAGAGATATTTTGATCCTAAGTTAATATTTAAGCTTTTTTCTCAAATGATAAGCAAATGATAAGCAGGTAAAAATTCAAAAAGATAAATTTGTGTGCCGAGGAAAGATTGTGTTTTTTGTCCACGTTAAATTGTTTTTATACAATATTCTTTAAATGAATTATCTCCTGTTTATTTTAAAAGTTGAGGATATATATTCTTGAACAATATATCAAAAAAAATATCTAGAGAAATACATATGAAAAAAATATTAGTATTCATGAATAGTATCATATATAATATTATTCATGAATAATAATAAATAGTAAATCAAGTGAGCTCAAGTAGTTCGATCAAACTGAGCCTTAGAGCTTGGTTTTGTCTCAGCCAAGAAAATACAGAGAAAAGGAGGAGAGAGAGAAAGAGCTCGGTTGGTTTCCAAACTTTTTTTTTGTTTGTATTATCATATTTATATATATGATTACACGAGGAGCAGGATGATGGAGTTAAGTTTGTGTTTTTTTTTTTTGGTGGTTTTGATTTCTAGGAAGCGAATTTGGTTGCTTGTTGTCGTTGTTAGTTTAAAATTAAGGCAAGGGCTTTAGGGGTGTCAAGATTTAAAGACAAAAGTTGGCGTGTCTGAGTAGGATTGCTTCGAATGGAAGAAGAAACTAAAGAAATGAGATCCTTGGCCTTAACTCCAACATGGTCAGTTGCAACTGTGTTGACAATCTTTGTGGTTGTTTCTCTGATAGTGGAGCGCTCAATTCACAGACTATGTAGTGTAAGTGACATCTTCTTTCTACTGTCTATTATTTTTTCTTCTGTTCTTACATTCTTCTCCTGATGTTGCATTTTGTCATTGTTATGGTTTGTGAGGTACTACACTGTATTTGTACAGAATTTGCTTGTTTTTCCTTCCTTCCACTCTATTACTTAAAGTTCAAGGTACACAATGGATTTTCTTAATATTTTATTTATATATTTGATCCCTTTGAAACTTGGGTATATATGGATATATCATGCTTGATGGAAGGTTTTGCAAGCAGCAAGGCACTTTGCTTGGCTATTGATATCTGCCGCTACTTTTCTGATGTTTTTAGGAATTTGAGTTTCTAAATAGCTTTTATTGAATTTCTGAGGGCTTTGAGTTGATACCTCTAGCATTCTGTCTGGTTCATGGTCATGATTGTAGGCTGAAATCTCATTGATTATTACGTAAAATGCTTTAGATGTGAAAATTACATTTTGGAAGACTGTTATGGAAGCACCAGCTTCGTTAACTTTGTTTCAGCGGGCTTATGATAAAATTTCACATGTTTGCTTTAGGAGAACTCTATACTTGACAGATGAATTGAAACAGAATCAGTCAAATTATTTTTATTTGCGTTTTCTTTTCTGGAATGCCAGTGTTGCTTTCAATAGCTTTGGTGTCTAATCTGAGATTTGATTCTTTGTTCATTTGTTTTTCAGTGGTTGCGGGAAACCGATCGGAAACCTTTGCTTGCAGCTGTGGAAAAGATGAAAGAAGGTATTTTCCAAGTTCAAAAAACAATATCAGATGCTGCAGAAAGTTCATCTAGTTCTTTTGGTTACTAGTAATTTTAATCCCCTTCCTTTCATATTTTTTTCACTAATTTTCATTCACAAGTATCATTTTGTACTTGTCTTCAGAGTTGATGCTGCTTGGATTCATATCACTTCTTTTAGCAGCTACCTCAAGCACCATAGCCAATATTTGCATTCCATCAAAGTTTTATGAAGGTAATTTTGCTTCTTGCACGAGAACAGAGACTGGTGAGGAAATTAAACAAAATTCTTCCGAGGGACGTCAACTAGTGATGCTTTCTGTTCTTCCTCATCCACTTCGAAGAATGTTGAATGGCTTGGATTGGAATACCTGCGAAAAGGCATGTCATTAATTCATCTATATAGAACATTGTTGAGGATGTTGCAATATTGAATTTTCAAAGCAGCGAGTTGATAACGTTGCTTTATTATGACATTCGTTTTCTCAATGACAAATATTCGATTCTGAAAACTGTTTGACGTGCAGGGATATGAGCCATTCCTGTCATATCAAGATCTCGAGCGGTTGCATCGCTTCATTTTCGTCATGGCAATCACACACATTTCTTACAGTTGCTTAACAATGCTGCTGGCGATTGTGAAGGTTATGCATTTTGAGCTGTTGCTTTTCTTAATGGTGAAGTGGTTTCAGGAATGGTTAAGTTCATATGCTTAATAATTACACAACATAATGAAAGGGAAAAGATGATGTATCAAAAATTCAACTAGTTTAGAAATAGTACTCTTGAGTTCAACAAGCGGTTAATCAATTAATTGGTGTATAATTGGTCCAAGTAATGTACTCCATTCTTACTAGAAAAGGTATTTGGTAGCTTACACTTACTTAGCCTATGGTATAGTAAGATTGCCTGTGACTAGTATTTGCAAAATGTTTCCTTTTAGTTGAGAAGATTTTTTGATGTTTAAATAAATATTTTTTAAAGAGAAAAAATATAAAAATATTCTCGAGAAAGATTTTCTAAAAATATATGTACAGTAAAAAATAAAGATTGTGAACCTTTGTTCCAAAGATCTCATAAATAATCTTGTCATCTAGAAAAAAAAATTTATAGATAAATTAAAATTTAAGATATAGAAACTGAACTTTTTTTTTCTAAGGTTAGACCTAATAGAAGATAGTCATTCCCATAGACATGCTAAAAGAGGATGATCATTACTTTAGGCGTGTGGAGAGAGGATGATCATTTTTTTGGATGTGCATAGAAAGGATGATTGTTATCTTAGACATGATTAACTATAAAATATAATTGTCTTGGGTCTAATATCTTTTCCAAACTCATGTTATCTTGAACATGATTGATTGTTAAGTTTAAGTGCCTATATTTGGTTGATTGCCAAGTCCAACTACTTTGGATTTTGTGAAATGTTATTCCAAGTGCGCTAAGTTGGATATATTTGTTAAATTTACATTATTTTAGACTTAACTAACTATCAAGTCCAAGGTTTGGATTTGATAAAATGCTATGTTCAAGTGCTTTGCGTTTGACATATTTTTTTATATTTATGTTATTTTAAACTTGATTGATTGACAAACTCAAAAAACTTTTAGGTTTGACAGGATTATAAATAATGTTTCTAGAGCTTGTCACACTACACCCAATTACATCTAGGTCTGGTTAGCGTCAAATCTAGCATGTTTGGGACAAGGCACATTACCAAACCCTAGTGTAGCTTTGCTCGACACACTGCTAAGCCCTCACTTAAAACATGTTCGTTGCCGAGAAAGGTTATAAGAGTTTTTTAAACCCATTAAAAATAGATTTATCCAGGAATAGATATATCATGTATAAAACAAGATCCACCATGCATTTGGTTTTTGTATTTAGAGTAATACAGTATTTTCCAGCCGAACTTGTTATGTTTTTTCCCAGAATCCGGGAGAGGAAATTTTGTTGACCATAAAAACCAACGTCGTCCTGAACTGCAGTTGATCAAATACGAGATACTAGATTTGACTCATGAAACAAGAGAACCATAATCTCGTTACCACCATGACCACCTATCTAACATTGTAATTGTTTCACCAGATTCATAGTTGGAGAGTATGGGAAGATTTGGCTCGTATGGAATGCCATGATGTATCAACAGGTAAAGCCCTGGACAGGAAAGTGGTTTTGAATCGATTTAAAAGTTTAAACAGTAACAAGTGCTGCCCAATTCTTCTTGCCTATGTCAGCTTTATACCTGATGGTTGATTTAGAATATAACTACTTAATCTCTCTCTTCTGTATGCACTATTTAGCTTGTCCTTATACATGTAAGTCTAGATGCTAGAACTTTTAAAGAGATTGAGATTTCATTGTTTGTATTCGAATGAAGATACTTAGGAAAAAATAGGAACTCGCAGTTTCTGCTGTTTTTTCTTTTCTTCCTCTCTTGGCATTATTTTTCAAGGGATACCTTCACCTTCCAATCATTTCAATTGATAATGTTTATTCTTAGAAATATTGCTGTATCGCAATCACGACTTAGCAATCTATTCTGTAACAGAAAACAATAGAGAGAATACATTGCGAAGGCAAACAACCTTCGCAAGACATCATACATCAAGACCTTTGGTCAAGAATAGTTTTCTTATCTGGGTGGTGCGTACAAAACTCTCTTTCTTCTCTTTAATGCTTTCTATGTTGTATTCCATGCTTGCTTGTTATTACCTCCAATTCTGCTATAGAATTAGAGCATTCCCATGAGGCCTTGTTTTAGAGCTGGTCATCGTTTGATGTGTTTTATCAACTTGCAGACATGCTTCTTTCGGCAATTTGGACCTTCAGTGGCTCGCACAGACTACCTCACTCTTCGTAAGGGCTTCATCATGGTATGCTCTGCTGTTATCTGTTAGCCCAAACTTGAAGTGAATTTTTATTTCTCAAATAGCATTTACAACTGAGCAAGGGGCACAGAGGAAGTTCTACTTTTCAACTAGCATTTAGGATGTATTGTCAGTGCAATATGGCACTCTCCTCCAGGAAAAAGAGGGGAGTCGGGGTGTTATCATCCCAGAATCAACCGAGGAATTCAATGGTATTGTACTAGGGTTTAAGAAAGAAGAAGACAATGAAGTACTATATATACAGAGACAACGTGAGCGTCTTTGCTGATATACTGTTGGTAGTATCAGTGATGCATTATTGACATCCATTCCTCTTGGTTTTTTCTTGTACATGGCAGAATCACAACCTCCCATTGAAACATGATTTTCACAGCTACGTGATCCGCTCCATGGAAGAAGAATTCCAGAGAATTGTTGGTGTGAGGTAACGTCGTCTATGTACTTTGAATGTTTCTTGTATTTTCTGGCCATTCATCTGCACGATTGAACCAGGAGAAAATGGACCAGCTAAATGCCTATGTGTTCAACGCCTTGCAGTGGTCTATTGTGGGGATTCGTTGTGGTAGTCATGCTGTTTAATGTGAAAGGTATGGCTATGAGAGTGAAAAATAATGCTATGAATTGCTTTGTTTTGCACTTGCCATTGGGTAACAATATACGAATTTCGGTGAGTATTAACAAATTAATTAACGAAACACTAAAATATATGGCTAATTCGCCGTAGCCACTCATATATCAAAAGTTGTTCATCAGTGTTTTGTTTTGTTTTTTTTATTTAATATTTTCTTTTAATTTAACACTTTAATAATTCTTTTTTTTCAAATTCATCCTTGTTAATTTTTGGGAACTGTGTTTTGATATATTTTTTAAAAAATTTCTTTCTATTTACACACTAGTTATATGATTTAATTTCTTTTTATTTTAATTTTTAATATTGAAAATGTTGGAATTAGGACTTTATAATTCTTTTTTCAATTTGCTTTTAATAAATTTATCACGATCTCATAATCCAGACAATGGATTTAACAAGTTAACTCGGGTGGATTTTAATTGTTTTTTTATTACTTAATTAATTTTTTTATTTTATTTTTAAATATTAGATTAGTTGGAAATTAAATTCTGTAATATTTTTTATTTTTTATGAGATTATTTCAATTTCATGATTCACGGTATAAGTTTAGTAGGTTAACATGTGTTGATTCTATTTATTATTTTGAATTTTTTTAATTGGATATTGTTTTTTAATTGGATTTTGTTATTTTTTTTGATTTATTTTTCATATATGTTATATCAATATTTTAAAAAATATATTATTCAATATATATTATATTTTGAGTTTATAATTAAATTTCTTATTATCATAAAACAATTATCAACACTTAGATAATTTTTTTACATTAAAAAAATTTAACCAAATCCACAACATAAAATGGATGAATGATCTAGTGTTGTCTAGTGTATGATCGGGTTATCCAAGTCTCAATATTACTAATTTATGGTTTGTTCGTTTTGGAACCTTTCCACAGGATCTAATCTCTATTTCTGGATAGCCGTCGTTCCAATCGCTGTAAGTGCTGCTGGTTCTTTTGAGTTTCAGTTTTATCAATCACTTGTATGCTGCAAATGGAATTTTCCTCGGTAGAAACAAAAAGTACGCACTGAGAAACAGACATTTGGAAGGACAACAGATTACACGTAACGAATTTTGTATTACTTAAGTAATTGCACTGGGCATCTCTGATATTTCATGTCATGGGCAGCTTGTTCTTCTAGTCGGTGCAAAGCTACAACATGTTATCGCGACCTTGACATTAGAGACTGCTGGCCTAACTAGACACTCTGTAGAAGGGAAGCTGAGGCCTCGAGATGATCTTTTCTGGTTCAAGAAGCCAGAACTGTTTCTGTCATTGATCCATTTTATCCTGTTCCAGGTAATTAGCAATGCTCACTGTGATCAGTTGCTCAAGTTAAAATGGTAACATATACCGTCCTTTTAGTTCCTTCTTTCCTAGAAAATGGTTCTATGGTGTTGTGCCAAAGTAGCATAACTGACATCTCATTCTTTTCTTTCTCTGAATGGTGATTGCAGAATGCATTTGAATTGGCTTCATTCTTTTGGTTTTGGGTATCTCCTCTACCCTGACTTGATTATTATTCATTGGACTGCGAGAGTTCACTTCTGTCCTTTCCTTCTTGACATCAACCAAGCTCAAATTTATTATAATTTCTGTGATTGTTTGAACAAAAACCTCACTTATTCCTGGGTTGATTCAATGTTTACGAAAGAATGATTGATAATCACTGACCAAAAGAATCAGAAATGAGGAGAGACAAAGTTTTTTCTTTTCCATGATGAGTTGTTGAATCTGTACGTTGAACTGATCTGTCTTTTGTTGATTAATTTACAGTGGCAATTTGGCTACAGATCCTGCTTTATTAGGAACCATTTGCAGGTGTACATACGACTTGTGTTGGGGTATGCATACATCTGAGATAGTTGAGACTTTCTTGAGGATTCATCAGCTTTTACAGCTACTGCATTGTTGTATTATCTCGTAGGTTTGCTGGGCAGTTCCTCTGCAGCTACAGCACCTTGCCACTATATGCACTTGCTACTCAGGTATCATATTGCCACTATATGCACTTTTCCCCAAGGAAAAAACATGTCAATTCATATTATATGCAAGAAAATGCTAATGCATAATCTATTAGTCAACAAATATCATGAACCAGACTTTAGAAGCACATAATCTACCACAATCTAGCTAGTTTTAACTTGTATCAGATGCAGATACACCACAGTTTCCAGTAACAAAGACTTGACCACCAATATAGCCCTTCAGCCTCATGGCATATGCCAGCTGCATGTGTCTTTATTCCTGGGCTTGTTGTCAAATCCAACCACAGTATCTAAAAGAAAGAGGGGAGACACTGATAAAAATATTGTTGTGTACGCTGTTTATATAATGCAGGTGTTATATAACTAGCTAGTGACTGGCAATCAAATGCATGAACATGTCCAAGTAGGACGTCTGAAGTTCTTCATGACCATGTTTATGCAGTACTGTGCAAGCACCTAGTTTATGAGTGTACCCTCAAATTTACCGTTCATACTGATACATACGAAAGAACAGGTGGCCATGGAAATTATTTCTAACGTCAACATTGTTGAAACTAATAAATTTTTACAGCGTGATTTGTCGGCTAACAAACCTCAAGTTCTTTTCCTTCTGATTATCTTCTCCACCTTTTCCTTTCTGGGAGCGATGCTGTGGTGTTTTACCACAATCCATCACCAAGAAAGGGTTTTGGAACAAACTTCATATATTTTTAGAAATGAGAATATGTCAAGATGTCGAGTCCTTTAAATTGCCATCAATTCTTTATGGCATTTTAAGAATTGAAATCATCTTTATCCACTTGTGACTAGAACAAGCCTACCTCTTCCTAACTAGTAACAGGAAATGCTTGAACAGGTTTTTATTGGGTTAAGGTGGTAGTATTATACCACTTGTTTTTTGTTCAATCATTTTCTGGTTATTATTAGCATCATGTATTGTTCCCTCCCTTTTCCCAGATGGGAACAAACTATAAGGCGGCATTAATTCCTCAAAGAATAAGGGAGACAATCCATGGGTGGTGGAAAGCAGCAGCTAGCGGGAAGAGGAGGCATGCAATTTTCACAGATGATTCTACCATGCACAGAGACACAAGCACAATAATGTCAGAGGAAGACAATCATCATTTGCTTGATATTCCTGAGAATGATGCAGATCCAGTCACTCAAATCGAGTTGCAGCCAGCTTCTTCTATCTCAGTTAGTCCTACCACAGTTGCCAATGAAACTTCAAGCGGGGTAGCTACTCCTTTCCTTCGACAATCAGCTTCTGTTTCTTCATCAGAAACATCAAATTTTCACCTGGACGAGATTCCTAGATCATTTTCTATGCCAGTTAGAAGGTAGTAAATTGGACTTATTCTGCCAGGAATGTAGGCTTTGTAGGGATCTTGTAAAGAACAAGGAAAAGAAATACACATTAGTACTTCGATTGTTATATATTTCCTTCTATGTTTCCTTCTATTTTTTCTATCTCATTTCTAACGCAGTCATGAATCGTCATTTAACTTTTTAGGAGATGAATACTCTCTATTCATAAAAAAAAAAAAAAGCAAGTAGAAAATGCAAGAGTTTACACACAAACGCACACTGTTTAATCTTTTCTTTTTTTTATTTCCTGAATAAGATACAAGACGATTGTTTAAGGCAACAAGATTTGATGGTCATCCAGATTTTCCAAATGTTATGCGACTTTTTTTTTTAATGGGTAAATTGATGTGTTTGTGTCAGGCTGATTCTACTTCACCTTGTATCTTTCTTACTCTCTATTGATAGCATGCAATGGTCACCTAAAAGGATACTCGTTTAGCTCTGTTTTTATTTTTGTCTTTTTTGAAAGTACCTTTGATTGAGATCTGAGAGCAAATATCCGAAACATTTGAGGAAAGAAACTGAGCCTAGTTTCGAACTACATTTCAACTTTGTTTAAGAAAAGCAGAGACTGTTGTGCTCAGTTATTGGTTTCTGCACTGTTTGTGATGATGCAGCTTTTTAGTTACCCCTTGTTCGTGGACTCCATGGCTCCATGCTGTCAATGGATTTGTGAGCCTCACGTGGACTCCATGGCTGTATGGCTGCAATGATGGTTCCGTGAGATTCGTGCGGACGCCATGGCTTTGTGGCTACAACGATGGATTCGCGTGCGGACTCCATGGCTTCTTGGCGACAATAGACTCGTGAGCCTCGTGTGGACTCCGCGGCTTTGTGGTTGTGATGGTCGACTGATGAGCTACATCTTCTTCTTTTCATGGTATCTTCCCCATTATAGTTTCAACCCTTTGGAGGCTACATCGAACTCCTCTTCCAAACGTGCCTTTATCTTCTTGATTACATCTAGAGCCATCTTATTTCTTTTTTATAGAGAATTTTGAGAAAGTGATTATGCATCTATGATTTCTTGAATTTCACTAAATCTTTCTTCATGGGCTCGGGCTTATAGTTTTTTCATGAGATCTTGAATTGTTAAAAAAAAATCTATATTTTGTGATTTATTTATTACAACCACTACATAGTGGAATTTTTTATCTAATGATTATAGGATTTTTCCTACCATACACATTTTTTCTATCTTCTCTCTGTATCTTTTCATTTTATTATATATGGTCAATACTCTAATAAAGTATTTTAAAATATTCTTACTTAAACACCTATAATTTTTTAAAGTCACCTCGTAATTTTTATAGGCAAACCTTCTTTACTCTGTTAACTTCTTAGTTCAATTGTTGCAAAAATTTTCATGCATGTTTGGCAGTGGTTGTGTCAACCATTGTCTCAAAAGTGATGTCATCTAAATATTGATGAATGATTGTGAGTGTTTGTTGATTGTTATTGCAGGCCTTCAACATGCCCTCCTTCTAGACAGGTGTCAATGTCACTCCTTTTGCATACTCCTGAAAGCCTTTCGTAACCGTTTCTTACACATTTTAGGAATCTAGTTAAACTTTCAGACACACTAAATTTTATACTTATCATTATTCAAATAAAAAGACTAAAGTGAGAAGTTTGAATTGCCATGTCAAACAATCAAAATGGTTTTTGATACCACTTGTTAAAAGAAAATTAGTTCAGACTATGGACAATAATTTTGAATTGTAAAGCAAATGAACAAGAGAGAATTTGAAAGGAAGGAATATATACTTTATTACATAGTTTTTAGATCTAGCCTAGTGACTGGCTTAGTCCAAGACCCGAGTTCTGGGTTCTAAGCAGGTCACCGAGTTTTGATAGGGTTACTAGGTTGTCCGGGTCAATTTTTTTAAATCACAATGCCGTTGTTTTAGTAATAACAAAAAAAACAAAGTCAACGGATTGCAACTAATTTTTTAATTAGGTCTTGCCGAGTCGCTAGGTTAACCAGGTCACACTGAGTTTTTTTTTTTCTTATTTTTTTTAAAACTGGCTTGATTTCAGCCTTGAGTCCATTTATCGGGCCGAGCCGAGTTTCAAAACTATGTTTTATTAAGTGTTTTTCTCTAAATTTAAGAGGTTCTCCAAATATTTATATGTTTTATCTGTCACAGATTCATTAAACATAGTTGTTCCACTTCGATACTTTATCTTTATAATATGAAAATGTATGAATAACTTCTTGTATTATTAATCCTTGTTTCCTAAATTCCTGACATTTAGGAAATTAGGATTCCTTTATTTATACTAAAAAATCATTTTTTTTTAATCATATGAGAAATTTATAAATATGATATTCTAGATAATTAATATTACAATATATTTAATTGCAATCAAATGCTTGAAAAAATATAAAAAATTTATACTTTAGGAATCTCATGAATTGATTGTCTTTTCTTTTTCACTTCTTCAATATTTTGAAATTTGAATTTCTTGAAAGATTGATTTTTTAATTGATTTTTCCAAATCATTTTTTTTTAAATTTTTACATGTCTTAGATTTTATAACATTCTTTGTTAGATATATTTTATTAAAGGCGCAATGGAATATTGAGTTATGTTTATAAATGCTATAGCTAGGATATAGTATTAATTTTAAATTAATTAAATATTAATTTCACACAATATCATTTAGTAATTTAAATAGATATATGAAATTCTCAATGACTTTTGTTTCATTATTTGCAAATATAGGCAAATTAAAATTTAAGATATATAAGTTGAGCTTTTTTTCTAAGTTAGACCTAATAAAAAATAGTCATTTCCTTAGACATGTTAAGAGAGGATAATCATTTTTTTGGATGTACTTAGAGGGAATGATTGTTATCGTAGACATGACTAACTATAAAATGTAATTGTCTTGGGTCTAATATTTTTTCCAAACCCATGTTATCTTGAACATGATTGATTGTTAAGTTTAAGTGCCTATATTTGGTTGATTGCCAAGTCCAACTGCTTTGGATTTTATGAAATGTTATTCCAAGTGCACTAAGTTAGATATATTTGTTAAATTTACATTACTTTAGACTTAACTAACTATCAAATCCAAGATTTGGACTTGATGGAATGCTATGTCTAAGTGTTTTGCATTTGACATATTTTTTATATTTATGTTATTTTAAACTTGATTGATTAACAAACTTACAAAACTTTTAGGTTTGACAGCATTATACATAATGTTTCTAGAGCCTGTCGCACTACACCCAATTGCATCTAGGTCTGATTAGCGTCAAATCTAGCATGTTTGGGACAAGGCACATTACCAAACCCTAATGTAGCTGTGCTCGACACACTGCTAAGCCCTCACTTAAAACATGTTCGTTGTCGAGAAAGGTTATAAGAGTTTTTTAAACCCATTAAAAATAGATTTATCTGGGAATAGATATATCATGTATAAAACAAGATCCACCACGCATTTGGTTTTTGTATTTAGAGTAATACAGTATTTTCTAGCCGAACTTGTTATGTTTTTTCCCAGAACCCGGGAGAGGAAATTTTGTTAACCATAAAAACCAAAGTCTTCCTGAACTGCAGTTGATCAAATACGAGATACTAGATTTGACTCATGAAACAAGAGAACCATAATCTCGTTACCACCATGACCACCTGTCTAACATTGTAATTGTTTCACCAGATTCATAGTTGGAGAGTATGGGAAGATTTGGCTCGTATGGAATGCCATGATGTATAAAATAAAGAACACCTCAATAAAATAAAATAAAAACTGATAGTAAATTTAAGGAAATTATTATTTTGTGGTAATTTAATTAAATATATTATTGAAATAAACACAATTTTATGCATAACATTAATTTGCAATGATTATTTAATACCCAAAAACTTCTTTCTCTCCAAGTATCTAAGTTTTTAAAAGATTCTAATCACAATTTTATACTAGAACAACAAAAAGAAGAAGTCACCCAAGTATCTAAGTTTTTAAAATTGTGTATTTAATATACAATTTTATACTAGAACAACAAAAAGAATTCATCCGTAAACATGAATATCAAATACGGGTTTGCATTCTATCTTCCTCGTTGAGCAATCTCTAACAGAAAAGGAATTAAAAAAAAATAAAAAATCAAGGTGATGAAAATGTAATTTGACATGCTTTGGAGCCTCTTTCACACCCTGACAGCCTCTTGGCAACACGTCCTTTTGAATTATGAGTCATGCCCAATCCAAATCTGATAGCCATCTTCTCCAAGAACAGTGCATTCTTTATGAAATATTCCGCCATTTCTATCTCCGAGAAATCCCATTCAAAATCTACACACTCAATTACTTTAAGGCTTGACCTCATGCACCGAGGCGTGAATTCAGGATGTCGCCATTTGGGAATTACCGAAGAATTAAGGTATGCAAGACTTTGCCATTTGGGAGGATCCTTTGCCTGAACGGTTAAAGCCTGTAAGAAGAAGAACACTACCGATCATGCTTCCAGAAAACATTGCGCACGTATTTATCTTGTAGGAACTAACCTTGTCCTTGTATACGATGAAGACTTCCAGCTTAACAGAGCATTTGAGTATCCCATGCAAAACCATCCAACGACAATCTCCACTAGCTTCAATCTCCAAACGAGTCAAGTTCTCAAAATAAGGCAGATCTTCGAAGCAAGGCAACTTCTTACGAACCGCGTTTGATAAAATCTGCAGAGGGGTAAACATGTGAGGGGGTGCGTCATCAGACCACTGAAAATTTAAGCACAACAGTAAAATGAGGAAAAAACTTACCCTCATAGTAGTCCCACACAAGCGTAAGGTCCTGACAATAGGCATGATCAGTCTCAAGAACTGAACCGCCATGTCAATATAACTATCTAGTCGTACGATGAAGTAATGTGTAAAAGCAACACTGATGGATGCCTCGAACAGTGAGCACGGAAGTTGCTGCATGTTTAACTCCTCGGACACGAAATCAGTTAGTATAAGAAGCTCTAGGTTTGGGGTATCAAGAGTGAGTGCTCTGCAACCAGGATCCTTCCTGTCATAACGAATACGCGTGAATCTTATGGTCAAGCGTTTCAGTGAGCTTGAGCATACACGTAAAGCGTTCCTGGATCGACAATCTACATGTTCGATTTTCAGTTCTTCAAGGACTGGGGAACCTGCTAATAGTTTCTCTATGGAAGCAAGATCGTCAAGCATGGGAGTCCTTCAAGATGAAGGACCTTGAGACATGCAAAGCGCACGCCAACACCCAGAAGATCAATAGCAATTCCATAACTAAGGTTCAAAACCACTAATTTCTCGCAACTAAAAAGTCTCTGAGGCAACGGAACATGAGTAAATAGGGGTATCCAAAGTATAAGCTCCTCAATATTGTCCTTAATCCCTGCATCAATCCATTGACTTAAACGGGAAGAAGGATAGTTTCCATGTACGCGGAGACGAAGTTTTGTAATGGAGTTTCCACGCGAGTTATGAACATAAAAGAACCTATCCATGAAATTCCCAAAGATGATCTTACTTTTCCATGTGCGATCATCAAAATCAAAATTGGAAAGTGATTTCCAGAGTTCTCTCCAACTTTTGGACAGAATGCAGGTAGACGCAGCATCTTTAGTAGGAAGAAACGAGAGTATATGACCAATTATCACATTAGGAAAGCTACTAATCATATCTTTATTCACCTCCTCGCAGAGTCTTCGTTTATCGTCTTTGGCCATTGTCTGGAAAGGTGATAAAGATCAAATCTTTAAAATCAAAGTAACTTGAAAGAAACCAGCAAATCATACAACACTTAGAATAATATAAGGGGAAAATCGTTAATCAAATTATAATATCATTTGTAAAATAAATTAAAGAAATGAAAGGAGAAACCAGTTAGAATTAGAAGAGAGATGCATGTTGTTGAATTCGAAGAAAAAGAGAAAATTACGAGAAAAAAAGAAGTCCAAGAAATGAGGACAAGATCAACCAAGAAGGTATGTAATTAAGAAAAAGAAACTAAACACTAACCAAGATTAACAGAGAGGACTTTATTGGGGCAAAGATATTAGTTTTTCTGAGGAGAATCAATGGTGATAGTGCAGTTTGGCCTGGGCTTGACATGACAGTGATGGCGGTGTAATCCTAGCCAGCTATCTACAGCAATTCAGAGAGAAGGAAGAGAGAGAGAGGAGGGGATCAGGAGTATTTATACAGTGAGCTGCAAGGCTGCCTCTAACGAACCTCTCTCACGAACAAGTGACACGTGTTAATATAACTAAAGGAATCTCCTATCTAACAGCTAACAAGCTACCTATTAATTTGTGGCAACATCCCACAGGTATACTCGTTTCTCATGAATCACACACACACACACACACACACATATAAATGTATTATCTTATAAATTTAATAAATTATTAATTTATCATATTAATCTGAAATCAGGATCAATAAAAAATATCACTTGTTTTTTATTATTAATGTATTAAATATTACAAGTTTATGTATTCAGTATGATATGGTTTTTGCTAAGCTATGTTACAATCTCTTCATCAATTTTACAGAATTACCCTCCTCAAACTTTTTTTTATAAAAAATATAACTAATAATATATTTTATAAAGAAGAGATTTTTAAGATTGTTTTATATTTTTTTTAAAAAACAATTTATGTAGATAAATTTTATTTTTTAAAATAAGTTTTTTTTTCAAATGATATTCATAATATATGTAGCCTTGCATAATAATTTTTGTACTTTTATTTTATTCAATCAATTTAATATATGTTTCCCTTTCTATTATTATTTTATTGAATAGAAAACTTATTTTAATAAATAAATTTAGTAAGTATAGTTGGATAAATGTCATATCTTGTAAGATTAAATATTTTGATCTATATGTCTCTTGATTTTTTTTTTAATTTAATTTTTAGTTATCTTTTATAACTTATTTATTTATTTATTAGCATATATAGTTATTGATTTATTTGATTATATGTATAAATATTTTTGTTTATAATTTTTTAACTATAAAAATATATTGAAAAAACTTGTGTATAAAATTTTATGTTGAAAAATAAAAACTACTCAATAACAAAATGAAGATAAGCATCTAATTAATTAACAAAACTCTAAAACATACGAGATTTCTATTCTAGAGTGAACTATTATAAATTATAAATGCTTTCAACGTGTATTGTGCTATTTCAAGAAAAAACTAAAAGAAATCAATAAATGACAATATATATAGAGTGATTTCAATGTAAATTGCACTATAAATTTATTATGGATATAAATACATTGTGTTATGAATGACAATATAGTAATATAATCTTTGCATGGTGAATAATGCTGTAGTATACTAGAAGGTATTACTTTCTATGTTTCTGGTTAAGCTTTGTCAAGAACTATTAAGCCAGATCTAAATCGCTTATAAAAGATACAACCAGAGCCACCCATTATACTCACTAAATTTATTGGGTGTCGTCTTCTCTGATTTAAATTTATTTCTAAAAAATAAATTGATAAGAATTTTTTATATTGTATAAAAGTTGGGTGATGATTTTTTATTTTAGGTTAGGTTAGGTTGAATTTCCTAATCAAATCACGATTCATTTTGCATTTTAAAAATTCTTTGAAAAAAATTTGATAATTTTTAACTTTTCTTCTTTACTTCAAATTAATATCTTTTTTATGCTTTTGTATTTTTAAAAAAAATTTTGTTGAGATTCTGTTTAGCTGTAAAGTGATCTCTAAGAAATTTTATAATTTTAATTTTTTATTTTAAAATAATATTTTTTTTGTTGTTTTTGTATTATTTTATATATATATATATAAATGTATTGAGATTGTGTCTGGATGAGAAGGAAAACCCAATATTTTTTTAATTTTTTCCCTTTACTTCAAATTAATATTTTTTTAATTCATTTGTATTATTTATTTATATGTTATTTTTTAAAAATTATATTAAGATTGGGCCCTGTCTACTAGTAGTACTATTGCTGCGGAGTCTTTTTACTAAGCATGACCCCATGATGTTAGGCCCTATTCTCTAGTTGTTGTGAGCTCAGATGGGTATCTTGTTGCTAGATCCTTCTACCAAGATCCAGGTTTATTGGATATGGCTCTATTCCTAGACTCGATGATAGTGGGTTTGGCCGCTTAACAACAATGGACCTAACTGTCAGCGATAGGATCTAAGAAATTATATTGAGATTAGGTTTGGTTATCTATTATATTTTTTAAACTATCAAAATATATTGAAAAAAGTCTACATGAATATTTAAAAAAAAAATTAAAACATTTAACCCAGCGGGGCACCTACAGTTAGTATATTTTATAAGGTGTTCCCTTCACCATGCCAGACTAGAGAACATATTACTGTTTAGAACTTGGTTAGTAATTAATTAATTAATTAGAACATTTTTTTTTCTTTTTTCTTCTTTTGAGAAAGGCCACTTAATTGGTATTTTGAATCCATCAAATTACAGACATTTTATGATATAGTATTAAAATTTTAATAATTAAACGGTTGCCAATTTAATTTATTATTCTAATTTATTTGATAAAATTAAATATAAAATAATGTATGTTTATATAAATTTTAAAATAAAAAAAAATTTAATTAAAAAAATATATTAAATTTAATATAAATTATGTTTTAAAATTTCACTTCACAATTTAAATTTAAGAAATAAAATATTTTTACAACACATAACACCCAAAGCTACAAGGCTCAGAGAAACTTGTTCCTTAACCAATGCAGCCTGATAATTCATCCCTACCCTGCGATATAAGCTTTTTTTTGAGAAAAAAGCTTGATTGAGAAGCACCATAAGTAAAATACTTAGCATGATAATTATGTTATTGTTCAATTTTTAAATAGTTTTTAAATGAAATTATAACTTTAATGCAAACAATTTTTTTTTAATTATTATATATCTAATATGCAAAGACAAAATAAAATAAAAACATGCTCATGAATATTCAATCAAAATAATTTTTTTCTTTTTAATAAATTTTTTAATAATTTAATTTTTCACATCATTATTATTATTCTTTTGCTTTCAATTACATATAAAATAATGAGACATTATTTTAATATTGTTTATTAAAAAAATATGTTTTATTCAAAAAAAAAAAACAAGAATGCTCATTCTAACAAAATATCTTTAGAATTGAAAATTTTATTTTTTGTCTTCTGTTCAAAGATATTTATTTTAATTTTAAAAGAGTTAAATAAGGAATATTTTGATGGCTAGCCTCGGCATTAAAAAATAACTTTTTATTGGAAAAAATAAGTTCATCCCTCAAGTTTTATTTTTACATTTCAGTCCCTGTACATTCGGTATTTATGATTTGATCCATGGGTTTTAAAAAAAAGCATGATCTGTCACCTTGATTTTTTGAATTCTTCATTTTTAGTCCATATTGTTTTAGTTGTTTATATTTGGATCCTAACACTTGATTTTTCTTTGTTATGTCTCTGCAAGAAAAGTTATGTAAAGGTTGAATTTAATCCCTGAAGTTAAGAAAATTTTTAATTAACCTGATCGATCATGCATACAAGAGATCAAAGGAAGTAGAAGCGGAGATCAAAAAGAAATCATCCATATATGAACATCATAGGTTCTCTCCACCTCGTTGAGCAATCTGTAACCGAAAAGGACGCCGGAAAAAGAAGAAGAAAAGAAACCTCAAGGTGAAAATACAATTCGACATGCATTGGAGCCCCTACTGCACTCTGCCAACCTCTCGGCAACACGCTCTTTAAAATCATGAATCATTTTCCATCCATATTCGATAGTCATCTTCTCCAAGACCAACGCATTCTTTATGAAATATTCAGCCATCTCTATCTCCCCCAACTCGCTTTCAAAACCCACATACTCTATCACCTTAAGGGACGACCTTAAGCACCGGGGCGAGAATGCAGGATTTCGCCATCTGGGAGTTTTCTCTGTCTGAATGATAAAAAAGTCAGTAAGAAGAACAATTCCGATATTACTTCGAGAAAACATAGCTTAGGAGAGCATATTATAGGAACTAACCGAGTCCTTGTATAAGATGAAGACTTCCAACTTAGGAGAGCATTTGAGTATCTCATGCAAAACCAGCCAGCGATCATTTCCACTAGCTTCAATCTCCAAACGAGACAAATTCTGAAAATCAGGAAGATTGCCGACACAAGGCAACTTCTTATGAACTGCGTCTGACAACATCTGAAAAGGGGATGTCTATGTGAGGGAGGGCATGATCAGACCATGGAGAATTTAAGCACAACAGTAGAATAAGGAAGAAGCTTACCCTCATAGTAGTTTCACACAAGCGTAAGATCTTGACAATCGTCATGATCGGTCTCAAAAGCTGAACCGCCATGTCAATATAATCATCTACTTTTATGGTGAAGACATGTTTATAAGCAACACTGAGAGCTGCCTCGACTAGTGAGTACGGAATCTGCAGCATGTTTAACTTCTCGGACACGAGATCAGTTAGTTTGAGAAGCTCGAGGTTTGGGGTATCAAGAGTAAGTTCTCTGCAACCAGGATCCTTCTCGTCATAAGCAACCAATGGGAATCTTATGATCAAGCGTTTCAGTGAGCTTGAGCATATTCGTAGAACGTTCCTGGATTCACAATCTTCGTGTTCAATTTTCAGTTCTTCGAGGACTGGGGAACCTGCTAATAGTTTCTCTACGGAGGCATGATCATCAAGCATTGGGAGTTCTTGAAGATGAAGGACCTTGAGACATGGAAAGTGTACACCAACACCAAGAAGATCAATATCAATTCGATAACCAAGGTCCAAAGTCACTAACTTCTCACAGCTAAAAATTCTCCGAGGCAACGGAACATGATCCGCTGTGTATATCCAAAGTTTGAGGTCCTCAAGATTGTCCTTAATTGCAGCAGAAATCCACGCACTCATACGGGAAGGAGGATAGCTTCCATTTACTCTGAGATGAAATTTTGTAATAGAGTTTTCACGAGAGTTGTGAAGATAACAAAACCGATCCATGAAATCCCCAAAGATGATCTTTCTTTCTGCTGAGAGTCGCGGCCACAGCATGCGATCATCAAAATCAAAATTGGAAAGTGATGTCCAGAGTTCTCTCCAACTTTTGGACAAAACGCTGGTTCGCACAGCATCTTTTGTAGGAAGAAATGAGAGTATATGACCAAGAACCACATTAGGCAATCTACCAATCATATCTTTATTCGCTTTCGTGCAACGTTTTCGTCCATTGTGTTTTGCCATTTTCTTGAAAGGTGAAAAAGATAGAATCTTTAGAAATCAAAGTAGCTTAAAAGAAACCAAATCATACAACACTTGGAATATTATAAGAGGAAAATCGTTAATCAAATTACAATATCATTTGTAAAATAAATTAAAGGAATGAAGAAGAAAACCAATTAGAATAAGAAGAAAGATGCATATAGTTGAATGGTTTGCAGAAGAGAAAATTACGCAAAAACAGTCCAAGAAACGAGGACAAGATCAACCAAGAAGGTATATAGTTAAGCATGAGAAACTAAAAACTTACCAAGATTAACAGAGAGGACTTTATCGAGGCGAAGAGATTAATTTTTCTGAGGAGAATCAATTTTGCCTGGGCTTGACTTGACAGTGATGGCGAAGTAATCCTAACTAGCTAGGTAGCAGCCATTTAGAGAAAAGGAAGAGGAAGAGAAAGAAGAGGGAATAACGAGAAATTTATACAGTGAGCTCCAAGGCTGCCTTTAACCAACTTCTCTCATGAACGAGTGACACGAATTAATATAACCGAAGGAATCTCCTAACTAACAACTTGTACCCCATCTAGAAGGCCCGAGTTACGCCACAGGTCAAGTGAAAAAAAATAATTATTGATGGATTTGTTGATGAAAACTTGCCATCACGAGAGGTTCTCGCTAGATATTATAATTCTGTCGATAAAGTAACTTGTCGATAAAAACACCCATAAAATATTTACACTAAAAAAGAAAGATTTTTAAATTATTTTTTTGTCAATCAATACATCAATAAATATTACTAATAGATACTAATCATAAGCAATCTACATGGAAAAGTTTAAAATTCTTTCACACCTTGAAGCCATTCAATTCGACCATTCTCTTTGCAGAGGTGTGAGCATAATGTAATCACACAACTAGGTTCAAAAATATGTTAAACAAAAAAAATATAATGATTTTACAAAAAAAAAAAATTGACATGTTTTTTCCAGACTCACTTAGTCATCTTAGAGTTTGGCCTCGTTCTAACAAAAAAATAAAATAGACATAGGTTGCAAAGACTTGGTATTAAGTTAGTTACAATTAAGAAAATATAAACATTACCATTCAAACATTCTTTGGAGTGAAAGTTTACCGTTTCTTTTTAATTTAATTTAAATTCTATAATATTCTTAACTTATTTACAATTTATTTTTTAGAGTTAACATTAGTCTCTAAAAATAGAAGACATGTTAAAAAATTGACATGAGTCTCTAAAGATAAAAAAACTTCTTGAAATATTGATATTTAACTTTAAACAGAGGAGTTATGTTCAAGTTGCAAAAAGAGAGAAGTATAATCCATATTTGTTTTTAAAATTTTGATATTAGTTCTATTTTTATTTATTTATTTATTTTTAAAAAGACGTGTCTAAGAATAACATTTCTCCCTAAAACAGAAGATTATGTTGGAATAGCTAAAAAATAGGCATGACTCATATTTGAGAATTGGGCTTTATACCTGCACACGATGATGGGATAAACCGAATGTTGGACCCATATCGTTATTTTTTTTTATATTTGTTTTAGATATTTTACAAAATACAAAAAAAATTATACAAATACATATATAAAAAGGCAAATAAAATACCCCTAAAATTTTCAAAAATTACCTGAGTGTCATTGTATAGAAAAATAATTGAAATACCCTTGAATTTCACCATAAATTATGAAAATACTCTTATTGGTGTGTGTAGTTAACACATGACCACTATTAAAGGGGTGAAATTTTACGATGATATTTCAAGCGAACAAGGTCAGCTCCTAGCAGATTATGGTGAAAGGATTTCTATGGTGATGATGATGGTGATGTTGGTCATTGATGGTCGAGGAGAGAGAATTGATTGTCTAAAGCTTTGGGTGGCCAAAGGTAATTATGGATTTTTCCAGAAAGATAAGGTGGTGAAGGAGATGAAGACCATCTAGGGTTTGCTTATGAGGAGAAGAGAAGTTTTTTATGGTGGTCTAGAAACTTGCGATGGTCGAAGTTGGGACATTTAACTTTAAAGAGAATGCAGAGTCACTAGAGAGAGGAGAAAGAGTCTTTGAAGTTTGTTACGGTGTGTAGTTGAGCATGGTAATCAAGTGCACTACTAGATCACACTTCTAAATTAATCCCTTAGCTGTGGTTGACTTGATCTAAAAATTAATTTGAGTATCTTGATTGACAAATATTTATTTTGATTTTATAAGATATTGAATGCTTAGTACATCACATAACATAATGTAGCAAGATAGGATAAAATTACTCTAACCAACATTTTCATATTCAAAGTACAAACTCTAATAAACCTAAAATTTAGATATTATCATTTCCCCAGCATAACTTAAGTAGAATAATGAGATTAACTGCAAATAAACATTGATATAGTATTTAAAATATGCATTCTAAATTAAACAAATAAGAAGAAAAAATAAATAAATCTGAGCTATCTATATTTAAATCACAAACCCTAATAAACCTAAAATTTAGGGATATTTATTTCCCTAGCAAAACTTAAGTAGAATAATGAAATTAATTGCAAATAAACATGGATACAACACGTAAACATGCATTCTAAGTTAAACAAACAAGAAAAAACCAATGAATTTAAGCATATACATAGAAGAAAATGAAGACATCAAAGCTTAAAGGGTAAAGAGAAAAAGAAAACTTTGTTGCCTTTGATTGAGAGAGAGAATGTTGCCATCGCCCAATACACCATTGCCTTTAATTAAAAAGGGATGAAATAAGGGAAATTGCTCGACATATATGAGTTAAAATACACCAATTGAATTTTTTTTATTGATAAATCTATTAGTGATTTAACATGTCATCAAATTGATGATAAACTCACCAATGACAATTTTTAATTCCATTAGTGAGTTCATCAGTAATTTTAAGAATTTCTAAAAAAATTAAAGCACCCTTAAAATCACCAATGAATTTTCATTTCTGAATAATTTTGTTGGATTCTCCCAATTTTATGAATATTTTTCTTGAAGTCTTTGTAATTCTCTAACCATTTTAACATCCATTAATAAGTCCATTGGTGATTACCACAGTTATAAATTTCTAATAAAATCATTCTATAATTTTTAATTATTTTTAAATTTCATTGATGATTCTCTCATAATGTTTTTTAAAATATATTTATTTTTTTATATGTTTGTTATAATCTTCTATCCAACCTAATTATACAACAATAACAATAAGTAACAACCATATTTAACAACTTATTAAAACCACAACCATAAGAATAAACACTTGATAAATGTTTAAAATATAATGTATTATAAAACAATAACAAATATTATAATTACACAATGATGTTTTAAGTTATTTATAGAAATCAAATATTCTTAAGTTATTCATAAACAAGAAACTATGGTTTTTTTTTTATCTTAGTCAAAGATGGCTTTGAGTTTTGGGACACGTTCCTTATCATTAAGCAACTTTATATTCTAATAGTCACAAAATAAATCTATATTCATTCTAGCATTTATATTATTTTTTTTCCTTTTAACTCCTGAATCAATGATTGAATATAAACATCTACATTCTTACTTGGATTGTAAAAAATAGATATGATTATAGATAATAACATGAATTTCAAGCCTCGTACATACCTTCAATGGTAAGTTGTAAATTGTTATTATGTTATTATGACTGGCCAACAAAAATATGGTGCCGCAAAGGACCCAAATATATTGAACTCATTTGTACACAAATGAAGATTTACATTTTCTAGTTCCATTAAAAATAAAGATGCACCTGTACCCTACTGAACTACTTCTAAGTTTTACCATAAAAAGGATGTATCATGACTATATTTATTGTATTATATGAATGATATCATGTCATGTACTAGATAGTCTTCAGAGCACAAATAACATTTGCAGCCTAAAAATAATTGAGAAGTATCTTGGTTTTTAGTATGTGACAAGTGTTCTTCCTTAACTAGTATTAGGTTTATACCGACCATGCCCACGTGATTTGCATTTAATTAAATTTATATCTTCACCATAATATAATATGCAAAAGTTTAAGAACATATCAATTTTTTGTTGTCCTATGCTAAGAGGGTTTCATCATTGATTTTACAGTATAAAAGTTTTTTTTTTTGCCTTTTTTTTTAAAAAAATATTTTTCATCCATTTGATGATACTATCATAATTAGCTGCACTCAATTTATAATCTGACTTGATGGTATATACTAATGTGATAACTAATAATTTACTGTGATAACTAATAATTTACTGTGATTATGCACCAATCCTATAATGATTAATTGAAGTATTTTAACATATATCTACATTTAGTTCTTCATCTACATGTGAAGCTTTATCTAAATAAAAATAATTTCTTTGTAAATGAAAACAAAAACTATATCAAAGCACTATTCTTGTATTTTAAAGAGACAAAAAAAAATCAACGACTCAATATAAAAGAAAGAGAACTAAAAATAATAATAATCGTCAAACTCCATGACTCAAACTGTAGAATGATAAAATCAGAAAAACAATCCATGAAAAAAAAGTATTAAAAAACAAAGCACCAACAAAATTAGATGAGATAGATAAAACCTGTGAGTAGTATCATGTTAAACCTTAAATATAAAAAAAATATAATTGAAAGGCAAATTAAAAAAAAAATCAAATTCACAAAAGAATCCAAAACATAAAAAATAGAGGAAATCAATTTTCAACTAATTCAATGATGATAGATTAAATTTTTTAAAATAATTAAAAATAACTAAAGCGAACTTAGTCTAACCTTCAAAATATGCAACACAAATCATCAGGTCAAATCACAATGTAATAGGCAAACAAAAAAAATAACAATGTAAAATTTTAAACCAACTACATAATTAGGGATAAACATGAAAAAACAAATTAAAAAAGAGCGATTTAAAAAATATAGATTTGAAAATAAAGATAATCAAGTTTGATAAAAAGGAGAAAAAACAAATCATAAAAGATGAAATTGAATAACAATTTCAATTAAGAAAAAGATAATAACAGCTTAAAATAGTAATAAAAAGAATGAAGACCATATTTGATATATATATATATATAAAATATTAAGGGATGAAATTCAAAGACAAATAAATTCAATAAAAGATTCAAGATAAAAAAATATAATAATTAAAAGAATGAGGATAAAATCTAAAATAAAAACAAATGTAAAGAGATGAAATTAAAAAAATAATTTACTAAATCATCCAAGATCAAATACATTGTAATTAAAAGAATGAAGATCAAATATGATATAAAAATAAAATATCAAAAGATGAAATTAAAAAAATAAATTAACTCAATAACTTATTCAAGATCAAATACACTGTAATAAAAAAAAATAAAGCTCTAATTTAACTTAACAAACAAATAGCTAGATTTTTTTTATTTTTTTTTTGCAATGATCAACATGTTTTTCTTGATAAAGAAAAGGAAGGAGAAATGAAAAAGCTTTTTGTTAGCACCTCTCCGCATGCCATCTCTAAACACACGCCTCACCAGCATGATAATGGTGGTGAGATACATCAAATATAATCTTGGATGATGACATGTTGTGTTATGTGGGGTCTGTATATGTCATCCAAAGGGTATCGCTGTGTCAACAACTTTTATATATATATATATATAAAAAAAAAAANATAAAAAAAAAAAAAAATTTCAAATCACTACTAATAAGAATTATCAAAAAAGCATAATAAATAACCTAAAATAACCTTGTATTATAGAAAGTTTATTTGTAAGAAATATTTAAGTAATTGGCATGTATATAAAAAAAAAAACTATAGATAATTGTTTTTAAGAGTTATATGTTAACTCAACTTTTAAAAAACATGAAATTACTAATTAATACCTTTTTTAACATAATTTTTGATAAAATCCGTGAAAAAAACTCATATACTCCTAAAGTTAATCTTGCTCATCAAGGGCAAAATCAGCCTTTTGTAGATTCGCTGTCTTTTAGTTATAGTTAACATTAACCGTGCTTTCCTTCAGAACTGACATTGGTTGCCCTGATTATCTAATTTTATAATGACAAATTTCATTATCAAGAGAAAACTCTGTCTACAGAGCCTTTATTCTATAAAGTAGGAAAAACAATGGATCCCCAGGGATCTGAAATAACAGAGATCATAGTAAATAATATCAAAGTTGCACACAACTGGCATATCACAGAATATTGAGAACTTGAAATTGCTTCATGGATTAACCTCGAGCCATGAAGGCTATACTTGACTGACTGAACAATCCTCCTTACAACAGCACTTTCAGTAGATTTATTTACCCCTAGTATCCTGCCATTTGTCTCTGTCCATATAAAATATCCATAGGATCACCAAGCCATCTTTAGCAATATAGCAGGAAAGGATCTTTACATGAGATATTGTTCGGACCATTTTTATGCAGAAGTCCAGTCTCTTACTTGCCTGCCGATCGTTCACGGCTGCACAATATTCTGCCAAATTGCTTTTGAGGAGCAAGTGAAGAAAACACGATGTCTATCTTCATCTGCTTGACTGCACAATGCACAATCAGGTTTGATATTTCTCTGCCTTCCAATCAGCTTGAATTTGGTGGACAAACTATCCAGAATGGCTAGCAATACCACAAAGCCATGTCTCGGAGTGCACATAGATCCCCAGCAAGTTTGAACCAATCCTGTCTTCAACTCAAGGAACTGCCACTCACTCGTAGAAGAGTACGAGCCATCTAGACTAAGCTTCCAAATCACAGTTTCGTTTACCAGTAGAATAAACTTTGCAGGAAAATTCATGGCTCTTCAAGAATGTTATCATGAAAACCCCATTGGACGGAATTAGATTCACTTTTAGAGTGCGCCTGGGATGAAAAAGCTTTTGTGATGGCTCTTTTCTATTACTTTAGAGAGGAGAACATCATCAACAATTCTCCTACAATTTAGAAAAGCTTTTTGATTGCTGCCAATGAGAAAAGGAAGACAATTACAAGTCTATTTGCTATAATCTTAGAGATACACTGTACAAAGTTGTGCAACAGGAAACAAGTCTGAAATCTGAGACTTTGTTTGCATTGGGATCTTTAGGAATAAGAGCTAGAAAAGTTGCATTGATTGCTTTTAAAAGCTTACCAGATTGAAAAAAAGATCAAAACAGCATCAACCACTTCATCACTAACCACACTCCATGAGGTTTGGAAGAAAAGTATTTTGCCCATTGCCAACAAGAAGTTGAAATTGCGTCCATTCAAGGTTCCTTATCTTCAATAATTTCCTCCAGTTCCTTGTGTACTGTCATTAGGAGTTTTGAGGCGCCAGATGCTTCTCTCCTTCAAAACGTTGCCATTGACACCAAGCTGCCCATAGAGAACCTGCTTGAAGAAACATGTTCCAAACACTATATAGACTTTCTAATCCCATTACACAAGCATAACTCCATTATTTAATCTTTCTAATAGCCAATCCCTATTTCTTATTAGGAAGAGCAACACAATCCCAACAGAAAATTCATCATTACCATTTCAAAGACATGCACTACATAAACTTTCTTTCAATAATTTTGATGACTGATCTGGGAGAATAAATATGCAACACCAGTATGTTTGAAGGCTAAAAATAAGAGTGGAGATCACTTGAAGAATCACGGCGAAAGAGAGAAGTTTTGACGCCAGTGCTGAAATCTTTGTGTGATCTTGTCAACCAGCACCTGGTAATCTGCAGATTTAAGTCTACCATTGAGATAACAGGAACACCCAAGCACTTCAATGGAAGGTTACCCATTTTGAAGCCTGGTGGACTTTGAAGTTCAGTAGCTTGTTAGAAAAATAAAAACACAGAAATTTGGCTTATTAGGAAAACAAAAACGAGAGAAAGAAAAGGAGTAACCTCACCTGAAATTTCATCAAACAATTCCAGTATACATAAGCCAAATTAACCAGCACAACTTAACCCAACCTCCCGGTCCCATGATTACAGGGATCGTCCTCTAAATCTCTCTGGTTCATAATTTTAACCTTCACAGCTAGCTAGCATCTCCTAACACAAATGGATTACATAAAGCTAATTAATTACTAAAATACAAACATAAAAACATGTATTGAGTCTCCCTAATTCGAATTCTTTTACACATTATCAAGAAGTTCTTAAAAAGACAGAGTAGAAACCGTTTTCCTTCTTACCAGACCAATCCATCCCGCTTCGTTCTCACAAACATCCTGTCTTTCTTTAATCTAATTTCACCATCCACGCGATTAACTGCATTCCAAGTCCACACTGATATTCAAATGCAATCACAACCCACCATCACCATCACCTTCTTGCACAACCTAAAGGTATCATCAGCAAATCACAACCCATTTTGAAAAACATAAAGAACAAAATGCTAGTAAAAAGAAGAAACAATACAAATCCTGAAAACCTCCAAAAGCAAGAGGAAAGGGGCTCCCTTTTTATTGGAACCCACAAGTAACAGACCCCACCTACCCATAAAAATAATGAATATAAACCTCAAATCCAAAAGACAGACAGACCGATCGATCCATCATCTTCTAATCCGACCCAACCCACTTATGAAATTAAGCTTCTTTTCTTTTCTACTCATACCCACTTACTCTGCAATTGCGAGCAGACTTATGCTTCTAGTACGGTACCGTATGTATGTTCACAAAAAGTTTGGCTCCCTTGACATGTCAGCAATAAATTCATTAAAAGGGGAGAGGCCCCACCCAACCCAACAAAGACAGTCCCCAGCCCACCAAGCTCAGCCGAGCCTCCTCGTATTTGTTTTTGTCGTCGACTAGTGCTGACAGTGACAAGAAGCAACTTAGTATGTTCGATTCCCTAGCGACCAACCATATTTTGCCACGACACCAAATGTAATAAATAAATTAAGAACAAAACAAGAGAAGGATGTTGCCTTCTACGTGCATGTTCTGTTCGTGTGAGTTAGTTATAGCTTTCAAAATTTTCAGTGGCCGTTGGAAGCGCGAACCCCTCAAACCCTAATATATAGATGGGTGTAGCATAACAATTACGCGTTTTGTTTTTAATCTGTAAGTTTGTTTCTTTCCTCCTCTTCATTCTTTGTTTAGGGTTTCCAGCAGAGAGTCTCTTCTTCTCTATTTTACTCAGTCACCCATTCCCATCTTTCTTTATCAATACTAATCATTTAAAGAAAGGGAGGAAGTCTCTCTCCATCGCTGTTTTTCAATTACTGCAGTGCTTAGTTTGATCTTCAAGAGTTAGTCATTCTTGATTCTTCATTCTTTGTTCTTGGTTCTTGGTTTCTTGGTCTCTTGGTTTCTTTGTTTTTCTGTTGTTCACATTAATTATCTTTCTTGATCCAATCCAAATAACCCTCAATACATCCACTGATCTTCTGAGTAAGTAACAGATTCGATGGCTATATCCCAGTCACGAACCCTAGCAACATTAACTCCAATCCAACTACTCCCTGGTTATAGATTCAACCCTTATGATGAAGAACTGGTGCGCTTCTTTCTGTATCCCAAACTCACTAACCCTTGCTTTACCACCTCTGCTCCTGTTAGAGATTGCAACCTCTATGCCTGTCAACCTCTCCAAATCTGGAACACCTTCCACAGAATCCATGATGAGGATGTTTTCTTCTTCACTGACCTGAAAAGGAAAAGCCCCAATTCTAATGTCTCCCGCAAAATCGCCGGGGGCCCGGCAACATGGCATAGAGAGGACAAAGACCATCAAGTATGTGTCCAAATTGGCAAAAATTATAGTGTCACAGCCCTCAAGAAAGGCTTCAGTTACCGAAATACTCAACCTCACCAACCTGGCTGCAGTTGGATGATGTACGAGCATAGCTTGCCATCCTTTTCGCAGGTCACTGTTTTGTGTCAATTGAGAAGGAAAGACGACGACAACACCCATCAGTCGACGCAAAAAAACAAAAAGAGGAAGAGGGCCGATGCTGATGGTGTTGATGATGCAGCAAACACCATATCCCAGAAGGCCAGGGTAGATCAACACGATCAGCAGCAACATAACATGGGTTTCTACAGGGCATCCGAAACTGTATCTGAAGAAGTGGTGAATGGGGTGAGATTTAAAGATTTTGAGTCTTTTTATCGTGAAAATGTGCAGGATTTTGACAGCTGTGACATGGCTGCCTATTCCATTACATCCACTACTGGCCATGTTTCACCGACTACTGTATCCACATTGAATCCTGAGGAGAGCTTCAAACCATTTGAAATTTTTTGCACCGACAATGACGGGGAAGCTGCAGCAAACGAGGATGACGATTTGCAGCAAAAGATTATTGAGATGCTAAATTTCTCTGACGAGACGCATGTTGTTCCGGCCATTGAAGCAGCACCTATTCAGGATGGTGGAGTTCAAGCTACACAAGTAGGGTCGAATCTGATCGAGGTTGTCTGCATCGACAATGATGAGGAAGCTGCAGCCAAGGGGGATGACAATTTGCGTCATGAGATTCTTAAGCTGCTAAATTCCACTAGTTGCTCTGATAAGGCAGATGTGGTCCCAGCCATTGAAGCAGCACCTGTTCAGGTTGATGGAGTTCAAGCTACACAAGTAGGGTCGATTCTGATTGAATCCTTTACATCTGAAGTCGTTGATCATCATCTTGATTCTGAAGTTTCTGATGATTCCACCCTTAGCAGCGATTGGATAGAGTCGTTTCCGCCAGCATTTGCACAAGCAAATCCAACATGCGGCCTGATTCAAGAAAATACGATTCAGATGATTCCCAATCCATTTTTCATGGACTGTTTTTATTGATTTCATGTTTTCCTCTTTGTTTATCCACGAGATTAGAGGCTGTTGTCATGTATCTATGGAAGCTGTACATCGATCATTCTTTTATTATATACAAGGACATGGAGAGTTCTTTATTACTATAGTCTATTTTTTACCCACTTCTAGAGTGCTGCTAGTATCATCTCCTATTTGGGATCCTGGAAAGCTATTTGTGTAGTGTTAAAGACAAGGGATATAATCCTTGACAATAATGCTATTTAATTTCTTTTCATCCTAAATTCATCAACTAAGTATCTTATCAACATTGTTTCTGGATTTTGTGTCTATTAACCTAATAATATACATCAGTGTGCTGTTTATGAATTATTGAATTACAGTAAACAATTTTTGCAAACACACATCACATCTTTAAAGGCACAATTGATTCCTTAATTAATAACAGTACTCATGCAATACATGTTGGAACTTCAAAATTCAAAGTAGAAATTAACTCTGCAGACAGATAGGAAAGTGAAAGTACTAAATGACAAAGCAAGTGAATGCAGCTAAACAGAGGACGTGCCATTAACGATTGCTTTACCTCGTAGTCTCTTACTTGAGTTTAATTATTTTACATTTCTCACGATTGCCCCTACGAGTCTGATTCATGGTTCAAAAACTATTATAATAAAAGAATCATAGGTTCTTAGGGTTACAGTAGCATAATGAAGAATTGAAAGAACCAACAATAAGTGGAGACTCAGTACCTAAATAAAGTCTCACGAATGAGAGATCGTCTTAGGGTTCCTTGACCGCAAAGTAACATGCAGTACCTCGCTTCGCACATTCATCGATCTTGTTCGGCTTCAAATTGGTTTCTTTTTCTTGAATTACTAGTTAATTACCAAATTATCCACTTTATTCTTTAACAAATTGGGGGGAATTACTGGATTTTTTGGATAGCATAAAACAAGCTCAACCCATTTGGGTTTCCTAAACCCGGCTGAACAAGCGGGTCACTAAACCGGGTTACTGAGTTTTTAACATGAATCGATATGGGAGTTCCATGATGTTTTACCGGCATATACATGGGCCATACCAGCAGCCTATGAGATGTCGACACCTTACCTTGTTAACTCCCACAGATTAATCATCAATTATAACCATTGAGCTTCTGTCACGTGTTCAACCCCAATCACATAATACCTTGACTTTCTATTCCTTCCCTCTCTTCAGTAGAAGAGAGAAACGACAAAGAAGCTATTCATTACAAATAAATAGTGCTTTGAACTCGTTCAAGTTACAAGGTAGTTTTTTTTTTTTTTTGCTTTTTTAGTTTAGTCTAACCGAAGTACTCTGTCTCACTTTATTTTACTATTTATGCATAATATTGTTTATATGATATTATTCCAGCATTGTATTATTCATTATTATTTATGAATGGTTCTTTTTTATATATTTTTCTAGATATTTTTCAAGGTATATATTCTTTAATTTTAAAAGAAAAATGAATATATATAGAGATTCAAAATATTATTCATCCAATAACATTACATTTATCATATCTTCACTATACAGAAAACATAATCAACAAGATAAAGAATACAACTTTTCTCTACATGTGAAAAATACATATTTTATTCTCTTGAATTTTTACTTGCTTGTCATTTGATAAAGAAAAATCAAATATTAACTTAAGCACTCAAAATATTCCTTATTCCATAATTTTATTAACCAAGAAAAATCAATATTTTCATGTGAAGATTTTCCACAATTTCATTAATATGGGATAGAAAGAGTTTTTCTTTTCTTTTGTAACTATATTTTAAAAGTCCATTTAGTTTAAAAAAAATTAAATTGATATTTTCTTAGTGTTTTTTGATGATTTTGATATGCAGGTGGTGTCAAAATTAAAAAAAAAAATATTTTGATGCATTTTCAAATCAAGATATTTTTTTAAAAGCATCATGCACCACAATATTAAATACAAGGTTGAATTAAATTTTTTTATTTTATTATATAATACAAAATACTAAAATTAATTTATAATCAATTCAATACCGAAGGATAAAATATAATCAAAATTCAACATTAAAGGTTGAAATTGAAAAAAAATAAAAAGAAAAACATAGAAAAAAACCAAAAAACTAACAAAAATAAATCCTAAATGTGCAGGCTTGAGTGACTCAATACAACTGAGATTATTACAATAAAGCACAAGTATAAGCCTGCATGTCTAGGCAAATAATTATTTTTTTCATAATGAGTGCATGACATGACATGTTATTTGCCCTTTCTTTTCAAAATAAAAAATAAATAAATAACAAGTTGTTTGTTATGATAGACAACTTATTGTCTTTTTTCTATAATCTGATTAACAGAAAGATGACTGAAAAATCAATAGAGATGATTTCTTTTAACACAAATTCTATTTTCAACTATTTTTAACTTGAAAGAACAAAAACAAAATCATAAAAACCTAAATAAACCCATTTATAGCATTAAATAACTTAAAAATAAGTTTGAAAAAATAAAAATCAACCCAAATTTATAAAACTTCTTAAGCTCAAATTTAAGGCAAGATGAAGGTTGAATAACACTATAGTAAAACTCTTTTTATTAAATGAAATTTTTTAACATTGGAATCTATCTTTTCTTTAAGCTGGAATCAATGTCAACAAATCACTTTCTCTCTCTTTATTGTTTTTATGTGAGTTTCTCTCACCTCTTTTTAGCTTAGAGTTGAAAAATTGAGGAAAAAAAATTTTTAGACCAAAATAAAAATTGTGAGTAATGTGTAATTAGCCATATATTTTCTCTTAAACTTTTAGGAAAAAATAAAATAAATCATTTGTCACTAAAATCAACCTTTTTATGGTCAAAATCGGTATCAACCAATCATTTTCTATTTTTTTTGTTATTTTTAGATGAGTTTTTATCTTATCTTTTTAGCTCAAGGGCTAAAACATATAAAAAAAAAATTTGGACCAAAATAGTAAGTCATATATTTTCTTTATGTTTAACAAGTTAAATTTTATAGTTTTACTATGATCTAAAGCATAGTTTATTCAAATAAGATTATAGAAAGGTATGATTAAAAGAGAAGAAAAAATAAGTAATTTGTTTCACTATTCATATGAATTGCAAAATTATCCAAGTGTTTTAGTTGTTTTATTAATTATAATGCATTAAAGTGTTGATTTTACTTATATTTCCTTTATTATTGATTTTGGACTGGTTGTAATATTTTATGACCACTATAGTAGAAATTGTTAAAGAACCACCTTGATTCAATAGCTTAAGTTATTAGGTGAGATCCTAAGATATTATTTATATTATTTTCTAATACATCCTTTCAAATAAAAACTCTTTGGAGTTAAAACTTGCACAAACTCATATTATCTTATGCTTATTTTTTTATCAAATAGAATTGGATAGTGAGATTTAAACTCATGACCGCTTAGTCATCAATGTTTTAGTACCATGTTAAAGAACCATCTCAATTTAATAGCTTAAATTGGTAGGTGATGTCCTAAGATATAATTTATGTTATTTTCTAATAGAAACAATGCCTTACATTTTTGTTTTTCCTTCTTTTCATGTGATATAAAAGCCATAATCTTGATGATTGTTGTTTTCGTGTGTTTGTTAGTAGTTTAGGCATGGCTTTGTTAACTAACTTTAATAAGAAAATTCAAAGAATATAAAAAAAAACTATTGCTAGAAATGCTAAAATGATGCCAGTGGATGGTGATGAATATAATGGTGGTGTAAAGCCCTTTAAAATGTGGCAAACAAAAAATATCTAGTTAAAATTTATATTAAATCTCCTTGTTCATATTTTAAAATGTGTGATAACTAGTGCTATTTGTGATAACCAGTGCTATTTAAGAAGCTTATAAAGCATTGCTTTATAAGAAGAAAATAAATTGACAAATACATTTTAAGATAATTTTTCCCTTTCATAATAATTCTTTACAACCAAAAAAAATGTAAAAGAAATTTCAAGATGTTGATGAAAAGGGTTACTATTCATGGTCTTTAGCAAAAATATTATTAAAAAACTATTTTAATCTAAAAATTTAAGTTGTTAAGTAAAATTTCAAGTGAAAATTTTTTGGACTTGAAATTTATACAAACTCACACTACTTTATACTTAATTTTTATCAAATAAAATAAAATTGTAAGATTTAAATTCGTGATTATTTTGATTAATAAAACTTTAATATTATATTAAATAATTATCTCAACTCAAAAAAATAAGCTATTAAATCTCATTCATCGCATTAAATGTGAAGAAAAAAAAATCTCTCTAATAAAAGAAACTTATTTGAGGTAAGAGATAGCAACAACAAGCAATTGAATTCCAATACATAATTCCAGTCTATAATGCATGTATGTGGTGAAAATTCAAGTAAATGTACTAGCCGTATATTTCCTCCAGCTTGGCTTGCTTCCTATTGACGTATAGCTTCGCATTATCAGTTCAATCATCAATATGCATCCAAACCACTTGAATTATATCCATAGCTTGTTGCATTACTTTTGTCAAGTAAAACTAGGCTCTCCAAATAGGAACCAATGAAGGTACGGGAAGGTTCTCCCCAAATTCGAAGATCCCTAACTTGCTGGCTCTCCAGGTCACCGGAAACTATCCAGCCACTCTTCTTCTCCATTAAAAGTTCCTCCTTTCTAATTCCCAATGCTCTGGGAATACCCTCCCCTTGTCCAGCAAGAGTCAATACCAGTTTGGTCCATGACTCCACCACACCATACTCCTTCATCACCCATATATGGAACTGAACAGAAGACAGAAGGCTAGCCTGGCATACAGAGATGGAAGATTCTTTATATACCATAAGGGACAAACATGAGGGCCTCACATTAGCCAAACAACTAGGCAATGCAATCTCAAGAAAAATCTCATCACTCATATCAAACCCCAAAACCACATTAGAAATCCCTTCATGTTGGTCTGCCCGATAAGCGATCCAATGAACAGCTCCATTCAGAAATGCCGATGAAACACGCTGATAAGTGTCATATCTCAATGGTCCTGTCCGTGGAATACCCCTCCATGAACCCTCATTAAGTGAGTAAAGCGCCATTTCTGGGAAATTTTCGCTGAGAAACTTTGACTTCCGAAAACTGACCATCTTTATCAACTTGTAGTCATTAGCACGGGAATCATAGCCGAATCCAACAAAGGAGTGTACAGGACCCGGGATTCTAGGTTTGACAATCACGTATTTTTGTATCAATGGATTCCAGAGAATGAAGGATACCATAATACTTCGGAAAATATTTGCAAGGCAAATTAAGCCATTGCAAGAACCGATGACATGAAAAAATGATTCGGAGCTTTTGAATGGCAAATGAAGTTGCATGTGCTCATTGAAATCCTGGTTAGCAAGACGGAGAGAGTACTGCTCTTCTCTCTCCCTTGAACAGAGTCGAAGTAGGAAAAGATTTTGACAATCAGTTGATGAAATTGTATGTTGAAGATGCTTAAAAATGAAGGTTGGGCTTTTTATGAGGGAGTTCCACGACTTGCACAAACTTGTGCATCGCAAAAGGGATTTTATGGGGAGTTTGCAGAGGATCTCCTGTATCAAATCTTCAGACAAATAATCAGACATTTTTTGATCTGCTTAGCTTTGCTTTGCTTTTTATGTTCTTGGCAGCAGAGAGAAACAGGAAAGTAAGCAGGTCAAATGGGAAGGAGGGGTAAAGTTCATCAACGGTTGTTTAGTTTGCATCAAGTGTAACTTCTCAAGAGCCCTGTTAATTGCAAATACGCATAATAATAGCTTACAGTCTTGAAGAGAAAACTCCCCATACCTTTCAAAATTGTGAATTTTTTAGCAACGGCAAGCACAACCAACACCTAACCAGCCAAAAGGTAGAATTCTTAATGGCAAGTTTAAGACTTTGGAATCTTAATGGAAGCTTAAATGCTAGTAATAAAGAGCAATCAACAAACGAATACAAAACTTTTCTTCCTCTATCATCACATGGACGAAAGATCAGTATTTAGCTTGAAAGCTTAGATGATGACAGTATCTTGTAGACCCAAATGAATAAAATCAATGAATAACAAGAGTATCAACAAAACCCGAAAAAGGAAAGCAAGGAAAGATTGAACTTTGGAAAAATTGAAACTACTTTCTACGCTACACAATCAGTTTCAAACTTCACATGATGTTATAAGAATAAAACACGGGGGGTTATAAATTATTACAAAGAGTACCTTGGAGGAAGTCGAAAGCCAAGCATGGTGGTTTGTGTCAGTCGCTGGAACTTAGGATCAGCTTGTTCATTAAGAATAAAAACCAGCCGGCTACTTTGAAAATCATGACAGTCATTGCTCAACTCTGACGTGGCATGCAGTAAGCAAAACGAAGGTTAAAGAAACTCTAGTCCGCCTTGTCATAATGGTCAAATTGTGTTTATCTTCCAGAAGTTGGCAACCTTGACAATGGGGCCTGTGAGAAAGGGAATTTCTCGTGAAAGAACCCTAAGCTCCAACTTTCGATTTAAAAAACAATAATAATAATAATAACACCATACTTTTATCTTTTTTAATATTATTTCTCAGAAATTACAGTTCATGCGCTCCATTCCGGTCACCACAAAATTCATGTTTTAGCACAAAAGCTAAAATACCCCTGAATATGATTGAAGTGGCGTAGCAGATTGCATTGATTTCATTGGTTTTGAAATATTTTTATTTTTCACCAAGTTCTCTATCAATTAATTAAATAAATAAATACTAAAATATAAAGAGTAATTTTTAAAAACCCAGTGACAGTATTAACACTTTCAAAAGTAATTATCTCTTTAAAATGAAATATTATTTTTAAAGATTTTGAAGTTTTTATTTATTTGAAAAAAGATACGGTGTTAATTAACACTCAAACTGGTACGAACACCTTTTACTGATATTTCACAAAAAGACATTATTTTTATTTTTATTTTAGTTCCAGGGTAGAAAGATGTCCTCTAATATCAATCAAAACTAAATCTCCCCTCCGAGACATCATTGAGAGTACCTCGTATGCCTCTAAAATTTTCTTTGATGTTTTTGGCAAAGCCTCCTCCGAGCAATTTGCGGTTTTTAGTGGCGGAAACTGAAGTGGGCAGCCTCCAAAGTCCACGACGTGGGAGAACTAAACAAAATACTAATAATAAGGACAATAAACAAAAACGGCACTGACGACTTTACCCTTTACTTTCCAAGTTCATTCACCAAGTAATGTTGACTAGATTATCAAATTCTACTGAGCAACCGCGACATAAGCAACTTATACATTTGGATGTTTCATTGAGTAAGTCTCTGCATCTCATTTTGATCACCCAGTGTCTCCATCAGCAGAGGAGGGGCATATTGTGCTGTCCCCTGGTGCTCCTCCGAATCCTGACAGAATGAAAGAATGATAGCATCAATTGACATCTCCACCACGGCGAAGAAAAGGGTCGCAACAACATAACCGAGAGCCCAGCAGACCTGCACACGTACAGATACGCACAAGATAAAGACATTTTGAATCACAGGTTTCTATAGCATAAAAAAAGTACCGAGGAAAGATATTGTGCAACTATTTGAGTATCTAGATGTCTGGCTTGGAATTAAAGCACATACCAGCACAGGAAGCAGTGGGGAGGAAATCTTGTTATGAGCTGATCTATATTTGTGGGTATCCAACATCAGGAAAGCAAAAAGTGCACTTGAGAGGCTGACACATAACTTTCCAAGATATAGAATGACATCTCCAATCACATTCACCCTCCCTATTCTAAGGATGTTGCTGATGATCAATTCAGTTGCAATTGCAGAAGCTCTGCAGAAGCTTTTACCTGTTATAGCTATCTGCAGAAGTCATGAAAACAACGGTTAAACAGTGAAATTCAAAAGGTAAAAGAAGAAAAGAAGAAAATAGCATACGGATCAATGAAAGAACCATGCTTGAACAGATAATGAGTCCTGAAATAAATTCTGGGAGTAAGGAAATGTATTGTGACATGGTGACAATTGTGTGACTGCCAATAAGTGAAAACAACTGCTTCCATTCCAGAGTGTTTTAAATAAATAAAGCAGGTAAAGTCTTTGGAACAACAATGGGTATCCTTATTCATCCTTCAATAAGGACACGATTGGGGACTGTACTGCAAATGGCAAGTCCCATTGCCATATTAGATTACCGTGACTTAACAGGGCATATCTTGCAAAATGTACCCAAGCAGCCATGCAAGACATGATATGAGAAATTGATAGTTTTGAACCTTACCATTATATAAGCATTGCGGTTCACAGATCTTATAATCCACTCAATACACTGAAAACAAAACCGAGAAGTGTGATATGCTGTCCTTCCCATACAGCTTTCAGGAGTAGTATTAGCGACTTTCAGTTTGCGACGAATTGACTCAAGTATGAAGCGAACAGATTCCACAAACGATAAAACCAGGGAGCCAAGAGCCACAGAACCAAGGCTGTAACGAATAAGCTGCTTCATAGAGGAAAAAACAGGTAGGAATGGAACCTCTGGCTGCATTGTGAAAAATAAAAAGCTTAGAAAAATTCTGCTCAGGTAACATAATTGGCAAAATATTGATTATAAGTACATCTAGATTAGTTAACTAATGAACAGAATCTGTCATATGCATGCAAACAAGTCCAGATTTTTTGGCCCCTAGGCAGTCAACACACCACCTAAACTTTCAGAGCTGCCACAAGTGCTTCACTTTTGATGGAAAAGGCAAACAGACAAATTCAGTCATCAGGCCACCCAATGGGCAGTAACTTCACTATGAATGTAACAGAGTAGCGTAGCAGCAGGAATTCAGTCTGAATAAAGAAAGCTACTGTGTAGTACCTAATGAGTATTTCAACACTCAATCAGTAACTTGCACATGCAAAGTATCTGAGCTCCACAAGTGCTTCTGAATGCACATAGGGAAAGAGTTTACATGGCATACATCCAATAGTTGAAATTCATGGAATAGTAAGGTGGGAAAATTCAGTTTAGAAGTCCAAATTCATTCATACAATAAAACAGATGAAGTAAAAAATATCTAGAAGCACCAGTTAGTCTGCATCCCACTTCTCTCCATATCCAAACTGGAATATAATGTAGGTAATGTACCAATAGGTAACTGACAAATGCAGCTTTTGTTGATCAGCAAATGCTTTATTATTATGCAAACATAAAGAAACTATTCCTATGGATACCAAAAGCAATCAAGTTCAGAGTGGTCGCAGTAAGGTTGTGTCAGAATGAGACCATCCCATCAGAAGCATATAAAACAAGCATTTCATGGATATGATGAATTCACATAATTGATTCTTGCATAATTTTCAATACTAGACGTATGATTTAGTGTCTTACCGATGTCTCACCACGAGCCCAATAATAGGAGGCAACAGAACCCGCAATCACAGTTGAAGAGCAAGCTATAAAGAATTGGGTGGCCCAGTAACAACCAAATAGGTGGAAAAAAATTGCTATTGATATGTGAGGAGTATAATGGATGCTATAGCCACAGCAACGATCACAGTTGACCCTTTTTGATACAAGATCATATGCACAGCAATTGGAGTTGCAATTGTTCTGGACAATCTGGCCAGAACTAAACAAATAGAATGCAGCTGCAAACCAGAACATATAAAAGATTCCAAGGATAGCATATGGCATCACTGGAAAGATTATGAGTGCTTGAACTTCTCCTATGACCTTTGCAGCAACCTGCATACAGATTAAAAGAGTACTTCATTCATTCAGTATTGCATCAACCTGTTCTATGGTTGATCAATAATGAATACCAAATTGTGCCTGAAGATATAGCTCATCACAATTAGATTATTGAGAAAGTGGTATTATCACTTTTTAATAAAGAAAAAAGAATTTTTTTCATATGCTCAGGCACATCATCTGCAAAAGAAGCAATCCTGGGAAATTTTCTAATTCTAGAGAATGGATTTCTAGGTACTAGATAGTCCTGTGACTTAGAATTATTGATCATCCAAGTGTCGTACATCTATTGAGCATATCTTGGTAGTCTAGTAGTTGATAGTAGTGGTATATCTTGATTTGGCACCACAATTCAGTGGAATCCAAGGTGCAGATGAGCTGAAAGGTAATCCAGTCCAGAAAGGTGTTTTAACAATCAGGCATTCCTGACACTTGCAAGGGCAATGCATAATTGCATTGATAAGTTCCCAGAGAAAGAATAAGAATTAAGCTGTGATCTGGTTGGCTGTATCACTATAATCTAGTTCAGGAATGGACCACAATCAAAATGCAAATACATCTTCAAAACTTCCATCAATTAGATTTACCAGATTACAAGTTATTGAGGTTGGAGCACTAAAATTTGCATTACCATTGAATGGGCCTATGATTGTGAGTCTTCCATAACTCATAAGTTTCTAGAAACCATTTATTCATTATTATATTTTAGTTTGAGTTAGATATATACTAGCCTTGAGGACAGATGTAGCCATAAGGATGCGGTGGACTATGGCAATTGATGTAAGGATGGAAACAACCATTATAAAAGTCATCAGAACAGCAGCAGCACGGAGATGATTTAGCTCCTGAAAGATGCAAATTACTTTTGAGTAAATAACATGACACATGCACATGCAAAAACCACAGCAAATCATGATATGAGGGAGGGAGGGAGGGAGGGAGAGAGAGAAAGAGAGAGATAATCATATACTCATTAATGAGGAAACCCACCCGTCCAAACACGTGGTAGTATGGATCATGTGCACCAATGATAGGGGAGATCGCATCATTCCCAATCCATCCAGCTACATTAGACAAAAGTAGAATAAACTCAGGTTAACATCTCCATGATAATTATTGCCACATTCAGGTGTACAAGGAAACTTCTGTCACAATACTTGGGACCATTGAGACTAAAATAAGTTAGCTACAGAAAATTAAACTTTTAGAACTCGAGAGTCAATCAATGCTGAACAAAAAGGGCTAAAAGGAAACTCTTTGTTTAAAAACTTTGGAAGAACTACACCAACAAGAGCAGAAAAGCTAACAGAACTACCACAACCCAAAACAGGGACATCTTTATTTCGTTTAGCATTGTAAAAAGAAAAGAAACTTGTTTTTCTTATTGGTCAAGCTAAGCAGTGCTACTGCACTGCATTAAAAGAATTGGCTAAATCCATGATTCCAAGTTTTTCTAAGTCCACCCTCATAAGAATTACCTTTAACAAGATTGCCAACATACTGCTGTATCATAAAGCAATAGAGCTAACCTTTGAGGTAGTAAAACATTGTTACTGCAATAATGAGAATATTAAAAAGGGCAACTGTTATCCAAGGCATTGCAGCAACAAAATGCCGAATCAGCAGTAGCCAGATCACTGATACAAATAGTGGCAAGAGTCCTCCACAAACAATCAATACTGGCCAGGACTTTTCAATGTCAGCCATGTATCTCTGCATACAAAACATAAATGATGAACTTTGACATCAGAAACCCAACATGTATAGTTGTCTCCATGGAAAAACAAAGTATGCATATGAGACAGAGAGGGAGGAATAAAGTAATATAATTCACTTATCCACTGGTATAATCATTCTAAAGAAGCAATGCAGGGTAAAGTCCCCTAACCTTCAAAACTGATGACCGAGCATTGATGGACCTGTGAATGGATTTGTCTATTATAATGTCCTCATTGATGTTCACTCCACCCATTTGCTGCCAATGTCGCATGGATACATTGGATGCACGAGCAACATATTGGCATCTCCAATAAACTGAGATTAAACATACACAATTTTGCAAACAAACAATTGAAGTTAAGAACCAATATGCCTGTAATCAATCAACATAGTTGCACCCTAATATCCTGGTGATAGTACTTCAGAAAGTTGTGCCTCGCAAACAGAATATAGTTTACTCACCATTTACACTTGGGAATATCACAGGGTAACAGGGACCCTGAAGTTGAAGAGAGGTGTTTCTCATTTCAGGAGTGAGGAACTCAAAATAGTCATAGTTCCTATCAATCCAATCATCCACAGAGAGACGGATTTCTCCTTCTGGATAATCACACACCCAATTAAGTGCATCTTCTGAGGGAATGGGACAGTCCAACAAGCATATACTCCGAGCACTGGCCAACTTGAATTGGCTGTTCTTCAAACCACTAAGATAGACCTGATTAGGATTTAACCAATATGTAAGCTCCAATTCACGAAGACCAGGGTGTGCATGTCTGTCACCACAAACATTTCCTTTGTAGTCCAGCCCATAAGTAAGCCTGATAAGCCATAGCAAAAGCAATCATAATAATGAACAACAAATTGCAAAATGCAGATGGAAAAAAAACATATCAAAGCAACACTGGAAAATACACACAAGCAAAGATGCTTAAGGTAGCCAAAATCTACATACAGTAATTGCACAGATTTGAAGTAGCAACCAGTCAATGTGAAGCAATGTATCGTTTGCTATCAAAAAAACATGTATTATAAGTTGCCAACACCTTCAGTGGGAAATTTATTATCTCACAGTCTAGAGCTCAAATTTGGCACTAGAAAAGTTGAAAATCTCTATTGACCTGTCAAATACAAAACCACTAGACCAAAATTGAAGAGAGATTTTCATTAAAACTTCGAATGGCATTCCAAATTCTCATTTTCAATTTTTGCTTCATTAATTTTCTTTGCAAGCAAACAGATAAACAATAAAAAAGCTAAAAAAAAAAAAAAAACAGACAGACTTACGTAACATATGGAAGTTCTAAATTTTACAAGAAAGTAAAGACCACTTAGATAATATGAGCAAATGCATAGCTGCTTCTTTTTTTTCCAAAATACTGCTAAAAATAACAAATTTAATAAATTAATACTAACACATGTTAAAAAAGCGATCCCATTTAAGAGACAGCAAATCTTAACATGAAAATCACAAATAAGCAAAAATTACCGGAGGAAATAAAGATACCCCATTTGGGTTTTCGAAGTGAGTATGTTTATAAACAAAAGCCAAAAAAGATACTTGCCTTAAAGGGTTTCCTTTGTTGAATCCAAAGCTGGAGTTAACAATCATAGCAACCCAAAATGCTATGAAAATAACGAGAAATGCAACATCTCGACATTTCCTGTTGTGTCTAATGATTCCACCAACTTGTGTACTCCCATCACTTGAAGGGTACCTCCCTATCACTGCCCCTAGAGGTCCTCTCATCTCTCTACACACACTGCCACTGTATGTATCTCTTGCTCTCTTATCTCTCAATGTTCAAGAACTAGAGAGGGAAAGTTATGGTAGAGGGAGACAGAAAAGGGAAAGTATTTTTAGTGAGAGAAAGAAAGAAGGGAAGGGATAGTAGAGTGGAAGCTGAAAAAGGGCGTGTTTTAGATTTGGAATAAATCCCAGCAGTAGTTTAATAATTTTGCTTTTGGTTTTAAGACAAAGATACCATTGATATGTGTTTGCAGAGATCAAGGGGGTGTTTGGATGGGAGTGAGTTTTAATTTGTTTGTTTTTTTATTAAAATTTGATTATTTTTTAAATTAACTTTTTTAATATTTTTGGATTATTTTACTGTATTACTATTAAAAAATAAATTTTGAAAAATTAAAAGATATTATTTTAATATTAATATTAAAAAAAACATTTTAAGAAACAAATGTTTTGAGAGAATCCATGTCCTGCGGCTTTTGAAGTGGACGCTCCTGATCAATTGGCTCTGCTTTAGAGCTTAGGCTTAGCTTTTGTTTTCTTTATTATTTGTACCATCCCATTCCCACCAAAAAGTCCATGAACAAAGATCCCACCTTCAAATTGATTTTTATTTTCATTCTGTGGACTAAGATGTTCTTTTCTTCAAATAAATGATTTTTGATATATTTTTATTTTTTTATATCCGCGTTAAATATGTTTTAATAACTTTATAAGAATAGATTGGCTTATATTTGTTTTACTCTCCTTGCCTATTTAAATCTATAAATACACAGAAAGAATTGATGGTGTTTATTTTATCATGAAACTTTTCTATTAAAAAATAAAAATTTATTTTTATCCAGACATCATTGTGTCTAGCAATAGTTTTTTCATCAAATTTCGAGAGCTTTTTTAATTTTCAATTAATTTTTTTCGTATTTTTGTGTTTAATATATTAATATTTAAAATATTATTCTAATATATTTTTAAAATAAAAAAATATGCAGCCGTACCAAAAGGCACCAGCCGCTGTAATTGGCGCAGTACCAAATGGCACCCGTCTCTGAAATCGTCGCACAAAATCGTTGACGGTTGGTTGGGCTAGCTGGTTCCGAGCACCTCCACTCCAATTTGGATCTGAGTACAAGGACACCACCTCCACTGTCGACTCCTCTTCATAGAAATTTAGTATTCGCCTAGCCTCTTTTGTTCTCACTTTAGTTGTTGCTGTTTCCCTTCATTTGGTCAATAAACCCAGCATATGTCCCCGTAGAACTTCGAAAGCTACCGGTACCTTTCATGCAATACAAGCATGCCTGGCGCTGGAAAAATATGCTGCTTGCTTGTGAAGGAAAGGTACTCAAGGAATTGTAGTCTCGATTATTTAATTTCCCTTTCTTTTTTTTTATCTCCTTAATTTGTTGCCCTCTACATGAAGCTTACGATACTCAGAGAACAGTGAGTGGAGGAAACAGAATCTGCATCAGTTGTGCACCATCGTCTTCTCTTTGTATTGGGGTGCTGATTTATGTTCACTTTTCGATGAATATATCTGTTGGATGGTGACGCCTAACATGTAAGTGAGCTTTGAAGACAACACAGCCTAGCACAGAACTTGCAATGCATTGAAAAATCAGAATTAACATTACTGCTGATACAATGGCTGCTAAATACAGCATTCCTATGTAGCTGCAAAAACTGGAAGTGCATAGATGATGAGAAACACAAATGCCTAAGCCCCATAACATTAAGAAGATCCATTGGTTTTCCTTGGCGGTCAACTATAAATATCAACACCATAAGTGATATCTTTGGCAGCTTGGTGGTCAGGATCCATGTGCATGTTATCAGATGAGAAATACATGAATCTGTAATAGTTTAGGCTTTCACGTTAAAGCTAGTACACTCACATAGCAACATCTGGGTCCAACCTTCTTTGAATAGCAGCCGCAGCCTATAAATGTAATGTGACTTATCAATGATAAACTGGAGAAAATGATAATTGAAGAGCAAAGACAAAGCAAGATTGTTTTCATCACCTCAAAATTGCCAAGCTTGTACTGGTAAGCCATCTCTTCTCTCAGCTGGGCTTGTTCTTTCATTGCTTGCGCCTATTCAAATCAAGACGATGAGACAAGCATAAATTCCTAGAGCATCTAGATTTCAACAAATAATCCATAATTAAAAAGGGAAAGGAAGCTAACCATTCCACTCTGCATAGAACGCTTTAAGGCTTCCACCTCTGCTTCCTTTTGCTTTTCACGTTCTCGCATTAGTTCTTGCCTGGAAGAAATGAATGAAAATAATTGGAAAAAAACAAAAACAAAAATATAAAGCTGTCATAGTTTTCAGTCAACAAAACCAACATAGGTAACAAAACTTGAAAGACAATTAATGTAATTTTTTTCTTATGCTCTGCACTTCAGCAGTTCATAACTAGTTTAAATTACCTAGTGTGCAATTACAGGTGTACTTGTTTATTTAGTTTGAGGTCCCTAGCAAAGATTAACTGATGAACTTAAAGAACTTCAAGATGCATAGCCATTTCAGAGTACTTTTACAACAAAATAAAACATACAAAACATATTTACAGGTATAAAATCAGCCAAATGAAACCAGATTAAACCATTAGCTCACAAAACACAAAAATTAACATTCTATGGAAAATCTCCACATTTGCAAACTCTAAAGAGAGAGTGAGAATTGAGGAAAGATAACAGGTGACCAAGAAGGACTCTTGGAATCAAGGTTAACAACAACAAGAAAGAACAGGGAATGATGCATGTGTATGGAAAATTGATTCTTACAAGGATAGCAGCAGCAAGTATGACAGTATATAAATCAAATAGCATTTAGATGTAACAAGCTATGAAAACTGCAACAAAACTGGAATGCTAGATCCCTTTCAATTTATTAGACTGAGATTGCGAAGAGTGACATACCGACGCTGTTCTTCATCATTAAATACAGTACGCTCTGATGCCATGACCTTCTTGAAACCTTTCTTCATTTCCTTTTCCATTTTATGTTGGTAATAAGCATCAAGGTTATAATATCTGAAACCACAAAAATGGAGCAATTCTTTGTAAAATCTAACTAATATAATAACAGTTTCTCATGGTTTTAACTGAATTTAAATTAGCAGCAGGGATAGACCATTTGCCAATCCCACCCAGTCCTTTTCCTTTTTACCTAGTACGGTTATTGCCCTTGTATTATTTTCATAATGAAACATTCAAAGTTTCTTTCAAGGAGTAACACAACTGAAGAGAGTGTATAAGCATCCATGTGATATCAGAAAAGATACATACTTTTTGGACGGAAAAGTTGCCGTGTTATGATCCTCCATGAATCTGTAAAATCATTGACGCTAAGAAATTAAGACAGTACACAAAATGAAGTTGGAAAGTTGCACCAAAGCTGCATACTAAGCTATATTTCATCAGTTGTTTCTCTGATGAAAGAAATGCATGGAATCAAGAATTTTTTATGTACTTACTGTTTGAACATCTGCTTCTCTTCCCAGTTTGGCAGGCTTTCTAGATTCACCTTCAAAGAGATCCAAACAATTATAAACAGAAGTAGGATAAACAGAAAATAAAAGAATTCAACAGAATTAACATCATTAATTTCAAGTTTCAATCCATCCCCACCTGCCTATAAATACCCCCCCAACCCCCCCCNCCACCCCCCCCCCCAAAAAAAAAAAAAAGATAATATATATAAAACATAGCATGGGTTAATAGGAAAACCATAAAACAAATACCTGTTTCACTTCTGCCAACCATGCAGTGAACTCTGGTCGTTTATTCCTACAAAATAGAGATTAATATATAAGATCAGTGTAGTATAGTTATGCAAAAGAAGGATAGAATCTAAAGCAAGTATAGAATTTATCAGACAATATGATTTGACAAGAAAATGGAAGTGGTATTGAAACAAGTTTAATAACATCATAGCAACCTCAAACTCTGAATGAAGCTTAAGAAACAGCATAACATGTGAAGCAACATGGAAGATGAATCAAGTAAACATTCTTAACATGTCAACAACACGGAAGATGAATCGAGGAAACATTCTTAACATATCAATTTACTCCCAACCACTAATTTAGCATTCCCAAGAACCTAGGTCTCTTATGTTTGTCTAACCTAATTTATTAAATGGAGTGTGAACGTTTGAAAATAAGGTTGATCCAATGGAAAACTAGTAATTCCCAACCAATGATTTATGCACAAGATGAAAAATTCAGAAACAGGAGTTACAAAACCTAGAATCCAATCAACTTTGAAGTACAAATCCTCATGTGACAAAAAGCCAAATCACTCAACTCTATTAGACCTAGATTCTTGTACAGATCAAGTAAAAAAGTAAAGTCCAAGATTTTCAAAAAGAAGGTTTTGTATTTAAAATTACCAAAATAACTGTTGGACATCAAATATTCAAACTTCAACATATTCCCTTAACTGAATTTGCCATCAATAAAACAAACGAGCAGCATAAAATATATATAGCTTTCACAATTTCATAACAAAAATGCGTCAATGACAAAATTTCTACTGCATATTTATTAGCCAATTCCTTCCAGCAGACCAAAATCTCGACATATGATGATGCAAAAACATAAACAGCTCAATTCTATAGGCCTCAATATGACCCTGATACTAAGTTACTGTGATTTCAGGTTCTCATTTCCACTACTTTTCCTTAACATAATTTTGTCCAAGGCACCCAAACAAGCAAAGAGAAAAAACCAAGGAAGGAAAAGTAGTAAAATTTGTAGAGCGAGCTAGCAAGCAAGCCCAAACTCTCAATTCATTGAAGAAGAAAAAGAAAAAGGAAAACTGAAAATTCCAACTCAATAGACCTACACATCCTACCTCCACTAACTTGCTACAATGATCTAATTTCCCATTTCCAAACCCTAAAATTATTATTATTCAAATTTCATCTACTTTTACACGCACAACATCTTCAAAATTACAAAAAAAAAAAATTAACTAAAGAAAGGAAAAAAAAAAAGAAACCATACCACATATCAGTTTCTCTAATAATCCCATACTTGCCCCATGAATTAGTAACTGCTCCCTTTTTCCCTTTCTCCTTCTTTTTCTTTGCTTTCTCCTTCCTTTCCCTCTTCTTTTCTTTCTCTCTTTTCCTCCTTTTCCTTTCCCTCTCTTCCTCTCTTTCCCTTCTTTTCCTCTCCTTCCTCTTCCTTCTCCTCCTCTCCGATTCTTCACTCTCACTCGAATAATCCGACTCTGATTCCGACTCCGAATCTGAGCTTCTTCTACTTCTGTTCCGTTTCCGTGACTTTCGCTTCGATTTTCTGCGATTGGTGTCTTCGTATTCTGACTCCGACTCGGAATCCGTGCTATCTCGCGATCTCCTCCTCCTATGTGATTCGGATTCGGAATTTTGTTTTCGAGACTTGTCTTTTGATTTTCCGCTGCTTTCTAAGACGTCGCCACCTTTATCCGACGCGGTGCCATTTTCATCTTTGGCCATTTTTTTCTCCTCTCGTGGGTTTTAGGTTCTGTGGAAGATAAGTGAGATTTATAAAGTAGATTATGGTTGAGTGAGCTCGAGCTGGTTAGTGCCCTGTTTGGATTCTAATTAAAATTAGAAGACCAGAAAAATCTTCGAACCCCTACAGCGTGTAGTTCCAACCCAACGATTTGTTTTTTTTATTCAACCAAAAAAAAAAAGACAAAAGGAAAGTGGGCCTACACCAATACTGAAAAGTTATAAAAGCCCATTTCATTGTGGGTGTTGTTTTTATTTATCAATTGTTTTTAAAATTATTTTTTATTTAAAAATATATTAAAATAATATTTTTATTTTAAAAAATTTATTTTTATATCATAAAAACATTAAAAAAATATTTAAATTTTCATAATATTTAGAACGCAATTCTAAACAAAGTAAAACCATGAAAATATTATATAAGTGTTTGTGGGGATCAACATTTTTACTGCTAATTACTTTCAATATTTAACAAAATAATTTCCCAATGATTAATTTTGAGGGGAAGGGAAATGATTCAAATATTTCTCCATACAAATTTGAAAGCTGAAGCTAGATCGAAGAATCTGAAAGCCCTTTTCACTAGTTGGTTGAATGTGCACATGCACCTTGCCTGGATTTGGCAGAATCTAGTCTAAGAATTTGGGGAGAACCAGTAAAATCGAGCGACTCAATCGTTATACTTGCTGTCTTGAACTAAGAATTGTCTTTGTTTCCTCATCTTCATCTAAATTATCAGCAGCTTTCATGCTCTGTAAAAGTCCATCCACTTCTTTTCCACATCTGATATACGACTTGATGAGAGCATGATACATTTCCCTACTTTTTGGGACCCTAGTCTCCAACAAGCCCACAAACGCTTCTACTTCTTGAGCGTCCCCGTTATCACCAAGCCAATTCAATATGTTGGATATCATTGCAGGTTTCGGTCTCCACCCTTTATTTTCGGTATCTGCTGCCAGAGCTTCTTTCATGCATTCAAGAGCCTTTTCCATGTTTTGCTTATCCATATACCCTGCTGAAATAATAGACCAACTACTTGGATTTTTCATCTTTTGTTTTTCTATTATGTCTTGAAGCATTGCCTCGGCTTTTTCAGGTAAACCTTTCTTAGAATACCCGATGAGGATGACATTTGGAACTCGAAAATCATAATATTGGCAAGACGATTCCCAGTCCTGCAGCAATTTCTCAGCTTCTTCAAGGTGACCAAGCTTGACTAGAGATCCTAAGATGGTTATATAATCTCTATTGAGTTGCTTCTTGCAGTTGGCTTTTGCAAGCTCCCACAACCTCATCATCTCATCCTTGTTCCCAAGACTTGCATAGAGCGAAATCAAATGATTGTAGCCTAGTGCATTTTTATTAACCTTCTCTTCACATTTTTTCAAGTAGACAAGTGCTTTCTCTTTCAGACCTGCTTCTAGATAGATATTGGCTACTGCAGCAAATGTTCTCCAGTCCATGGAGATATGTGACTGGCTCTCCATTTCACGTAGAATTTTCTCCACATTATCAAAGTCAGATCTTTCCCCATAAGATTTCAAGCAAATTCTGTAGCTGAAAAGGTCAGGGGAAATGCCATTCTCCTTCATATCTGAAAGCACATCAGGAACTTTCTCTAGCAGGCCAGTGTTCACATAGAGGCACATGAGATCATTGTAGTTCAACACAGTGGAAACAAAACCCAGCTCCTTCATCTTCTGCACATGGGAAAGGGACTCTTCAACAAGACCACTTCTGACATAACAGTTCAAAAGAGCACCATATGTTTTGTGAATTTTATCCTTTTCATCCAAGTTTTTGAAGTAGCTCTCAGCAGATTCCAGTCCATGAACTTTGCCAATCAGATCCAGCTGCACAGCATGGTCAGATGGTGAGAAATTGCAGAGCCTGTTGCTACTCATCCACTGAGAAACCTGCGCAGACCAGGATCCAAATAAAAAATATTAAGAGACGTGGAACCTTATACATGAAAGTGCCAGTCAAGATTCAGACATTCCTGTTGCTAAGAAAAATTTAGCATTCAGGTCTTCGATACAAGAGATATGTTCAGATATTGGCATAATAATATGTTAAAGCAAGAGTTTGAGAAATTGAATGAATATGAAAAGAAAAGAAAAGGAATGAGGAGCACTTCAAAAGTTCCTCTTTTCCCTATGTTTAATAGTGATTGTTAGTAAGAGGCACAATAATTCCAACACACAGGACATTGGTATATGGTACACAGATTCACAAGAGAGGTTCACAGCATCAAATAAATAAAACCACAATGTCTATACAAACACAGTAATTATGATGATTACTTTTTAAACAAGCTCTTATCTAAGAAATTTCAGTACCACTAAGACTAGCTCCATTAGGATAAATCCCTCTATTTCCCATGCATCAGATAGAAAAAAACTACAATAATGCAAAATATTAATACAACACTTGGCTTAGCAATGATTCACCAAATAGATTCAAAATTGAAGCCTGATCTGCAAACAAGAATACAATAAACAAATTAAGTCACACCTGGATGGTTGCTTGGAATTCTTACATCAGTACATCAGGATCTGTACAATTCCCCTCATTTGATGGAGAAATATCATGCATGGGCTTAACAAAGAGGTCATGGGTTGAAAATTTGAGAACAGCCAATTCATACAAAAAATACTGGAATGGTATGACTTTCTCGTGCTCTAATTCCTAAGATCCGATTTCAGCAGGAAGTAACTGAGTAATGGCATTTTTAAGAATATTAAGACCTATCATTTACGAATCTTGGTGACTCTTTAGTATTGAACTTTAATGAGATCAACAAAATTACGAACACTTAAGGCAAAAAAAAGTAGGTCCACGACAGCTATTATAAAGGAAGCAAAATTGAATATATTTGCTTTATTTCATCTTAAATCCACTTCCTTGATTTTGATTTAACATCATTATCGCTAGTCTCAAGGAATAAACCGGCATTAGATATCAGACTGAGCTTCCCCTTTTCACTTTCCACGCTTCTAGAGAAAACATAAGCCTTAATTAAAAACAAGGCCAAATGAGCCATCACTTGAGTTGTTCGATCCCAGAAAACTCCTCCTCCCATGTTCCAACTTAACGAAATTCAACTTGTTATTTGTCCATTCATTTATTGAGGGCAGCAAGAAGTCAACAGCTCCCTGATCCTAATCAAATGAACCCAACAAGCATGAAAAACACAAACAAATATTTCAGTTTTGCTTTACATTTTCCCATTAGCAAATACAACTTCAGACATAATTAAAAAAAGTAGCACCAAGCACCGAAATTCAGTAAACATTATCCATTTCTACAATACAAAACACAGTCCAACACAAAACAAAACCTACATTTATTTTCCTCTCCTTCCCCCAAGTTTCTCATCAATCAAACAAGGGTTTTGGTTGCAGACTATCAAAATCAAGTCACTCATTGGCCACTAACCTCAAGAGCTTGTTTAAAGCGTTTGCGTTCACGAAGGCCTTTAACAATTGTTCGAAGCTCGTAGTCTTTAACTTTCTTGCCCTCTTCAACCCACTGATCAAGCACTGGAGCCAAACTGATACGTGGGTCACCAAGTGGACTAATTCTAGAATAAAGGTTGTTCCTTTGAGTTGATGCCTTTCTGACGTATGATCTTCTCGTGATTGCATTTGCTACCAGGTTTTGGGTTCTGTTTACTAGAGAAGAGAATAGCGCTGCCATTTAGGGAAATCGAGAATTCAGTGATTACAGTGAGGGAAGAGAGTGGATAGCAGTTTTTCTGGGTTAACTGAAGGATTTGGAAGAGGAACTTCGGATTAGGGTTTTAGAGGGGTTTAAGCAGGTGGGAAGCTCACTCCTCTTAGGACTTCGAGCCTAATTATAAAATTATCGAACTCGAATCGCCTTTGATCTGGTAGAGTTCTCGTTGGCATCATGTTTTTTTTTTATTTTAAATTAATATATTTTAAATATTTTTAAATCATATTGATATTAATATACTAATGTGAAATAATTTTAAAAAAATAAAAAAAAATAATATTTTAAAATAACAAATATTTCAAAAAATATTCACACCATTTAATCTAGCATCTGAAATCTTTTATTTTTTGTTTGAGAAAACTTTATTTTTAAAAAATATATTTTGTGGATTTGGATAAACAAATAAAATTCTGATGGTTACAAATGTTTACAACGTTTTAATTCAAACTTAAATTTTACTGTATAAATCTCAAATTTTTTACATGTGACGCCCCTTAAAGACATAGAAACCTTGAACCACCATAAGCAGCGTATGCAGCAACTCATCCATGTTGTGCAATGGATCGAGTACCATTTCAGCCTCGATTTATCTTCTTCGTCGTCACCGAGCTCCATCGTCAACATGTGCAGCGAAAGGGAGCCACCAGGGACCTCTTCAATAAGGCATGCACTGTTCATACTCTTCAAATTTTCTCTTTCTTTTTCTTTTTTGTTTCTGGGAAAGGAAATCATACAATGAAAACGCATACCTCAAACAACTTTATCTATTTTATCACTAAATTGATTGGTTTTTATACTATCATCGAAAAATTTGCTATATTGATGCAGGATTAGATTGCATTGTGCTGAATTAACAATGAACAGAAATCAATTATAGAGTTGTAATCAGGTTTTTTATTGGGTTTTGGTTTTTTTTTATTTTATTTGGTTTCTGCTCTATGTTAGCTAGGTTCTAAATTGGCTTATTAGATTGGATAAAATATAAAAATTATATTTGAATTTTCCAGTGTTTGCTATTAAAAAAAAACTTTTATTTATATTTTTTTTTTATAACCGGAGTGTTCGAGTTAGTTTATGTACATTTTAACTATGTTTTAAGCTCATTAAATATTATACAAGCTCAATAAATATATAAAATATCATGAAAATAACATAGATCCAAAAGAAAAATAAAGGGAAGAACCCTCTAATCCTACTCCCATGAAACTTGGACCATATTTGAATGAAAGGGGGTGGTGGCCTAATAACGCTGAGCCACAACTTTGCTGGTAATTTTTATTTAAAATTTTAATATTAAAAATCATGATAAAAAAATCTTATAACTTAATAAAATATTTAAAAATATCATTAATTTTATACTTATTTGAACTTGAAAAGATGTTAAGTCTAGAAACCACTACAATATGTAATTGAGTTTAAAAATATCAAATTATTATCAAGTTTTTTTATCTTTTAAAATATAAATTTTAAATAAAAATAACATTTATAAAACATGATAACTCATGGCATATTAAAAGTATTGAAGAAGCTTCACTTTGTTTAGTTTATAGGATTCATATAATATTTCCACGCACATGGCATCAGAATAATATTTGCTAAATTCGGGGACTGTAAATGACGGAGTTCAAAGCCCAAAACATAGCGGAGCTAAAAAATTTAAGGAGGGCAGGGCAATTGTTCTTGGTGTAGTTTGGAAGTAAATAAAGAAAGATGGATTTTTATCTCAGAAATAATTTTTTTTAAGTGTTTATAATAGTGAATTTTTTATGTAATAAATTAAATAAAAGTAATTATAGATGAGTTTTTCTGTTTGTTTTCTAATACTGTTACATGAATATTTATAATATTAAAAAGATTGATTTTTTTTATTTTTTATTTTATAATTGTGACTGTCAGGATAAAATTTAATAGTAGTTATTTAATTTAATTTAAAATATAATTTTTTATTTAATAGTTATATAATTTCTTTAATAGCTTTTATTAATAGTCATAATATTTTATTATAATATTTCAAGTTTATATAAACCTATTACTACATAGAGGGAAAAAAATGCATTTTCTTTTCCTTTTATTTTATTAGAGATTTAGAGGGCTTTACTTGTGCTTTCATAGCATATGTATGAATAATATTTATCATTTAATATATATATATATTATTTTATTTTTTATTGGTTAATAAATAATAGTACATAATAGATACTTATTGAATACTTGAAATTTAATAAATAGTTTATAAATATTTAATTTTTTTATTTAATGAATAACCAATAAAAAAATTGTAAATATTTAAAAAAATTTCTCGGTAAATAATAGATAGACAGGATTAGTCTAGATTGAGAAGTAAGCAAGCACCTCTCAGGTTTTCTTGGCCAACAAATGTACTTGTAAACAGCGATACAAGATTTGGAACACTAATGACTGCTCAACTAGTTTAGTTACAGACTAATTAATTAAAGCAAATGAAAGAACCTAAGATCTAAACCAATTAAGGGATTCCAGGTAAGAAGAAAATCTTCAATAATTCATCACAGGCAACGAGGGACCTGTATAATTAAACAGACTGTAGAACTTGGAATAAGTGAAGAACTTATGGTTTAAGATTTCCGAGGGTGACATCCTAGTTTTTCTTAGAATTTACCACTCATTTCCTTCACCGATTTAGAATACCGATTTCCGAGGGTGACATCCTAGTTTTTCTTAGAATTTACCACTCATTTCCTTCACCGATTTAGAATACCGGTTGCGTGTGATCCTGACTAGTTGATATTCAAAGGCTGTCAATTTTCCTCTCTTTAACTTTCGAACTGTAGAAATGGATCTTCAGCACTCAACAATCTAAAATACAACTCAGGAAAAATGGCAAGACAATATAAAGAATGGCAACGATTTGTGCAAAAAAGTGGAGGAAAATCTCCTCAAGAGAGTTTCCAGCAAAAACTTCACAGCGGATTGTCCCTGTAGTGTGTATGGTCATCACCTATATACAAAAGCTCTAACATAACCTGGTCAAAACAAGAGAAGACACAGAATGAAGCAGCAAAAAAGAAAGATGGACACTCTATTTAGAGATTTATCAAGCTGCATTTCCTGCCTCCTCATCCTAGGATTGTTACTTCCCATGAGAGGATTTGTGTAAGGGTGAGCAAACATATTCGTGACTGATGTACCAAAAATCCTTGAGCACCCCATCTCGTTGAACATCCCCATCACTGGATTTAAAAAACCTGTCATTACCGTACTCCCAAGGTTTGATGAGGTCATGGCCGCATAACCTCCATGAGGATCATGGAAGTATTGTTGGTGTTGAAACGACTGAGACTGTGGATTGAAAGAATTTGAATGAGGTTGCCGACTTTGACGTGAAGTATTTGTACGCGCAGTATTCAATCCCGAAGGGAGTGGCCTGCGGGGTAAGGCTGCTTCCACCGATGATCCCATAGATTTCGATTCTGATGACGGTGGGCCGCGGCCATAAAGGGGAACCAATGAAGTTGGGGAAATAGCAGCCTTGCAGACTGGGCAGCTTTGCTGCTGCTGAACAGCATCAGGGGAGGAGGTTTTAACATGGAGCCATTTGTACATGCATGGCCAGCAATATAGGTGACCACAGAAGGTTACAACAGGGTCATGTGCTGAGTCTAAGCATATATTGCATTCGAAAAGGTCACTGTCATTGTCTGAGACTGCTGCTGGGGCTGGGATGGATTTATATTTCTGCTCGAGTCCAACTTCCTCAGATTCAAAATGTGCCTCGTGATCAAAGAAGTGATGTTCCATATATATCCACACGCTCTGTATTAAAAACAAGGTTTCTTAGCATATATATCAATGGAAATACTCATAGAGAAACCATTCTGCATATGCACAAATTATGTGTGTGTGACAAGACGTGAGAGACAGAAACATACAGCAAGAACCATCATCTATTGACAGAAACAAAAGAAAAGGGAAATATTCCAGAGAAAAAAGTATCCGCTATTAGCAATAGAGTTCAATTGCCAATAGTACTCCCTCCCAGAGACCAGATATTTAAAATTTCAAACACAGATAAGTTAAGCATCCAAATAAGCACAAGAAAATAATAAAGGGGGAGAGCTAAAGTTTCAAACAGCATAAGGCTAATATTTTGAAGTGGAATACTTCAAAAGGACAGAATTGGCTTGAAGTTAATCAAATGAAGAGCCATGTACAAAGATTCCTCAACCCATCAACCATTTATGAGAAGAACAAAACTACGGGTTAGCAAATAAAGGGAGGTCAAGGGTTGATGACTAGAACGGCAGCAGAATAGTTTTTGTTGAGTTCACAAGAGATCAAGAGGTAGATGACTGGAACAGCAGCAGAATAGTTCATGTTGAGTTCACCAATCTTACATATCTAGCACCTTAAGATCAGAGGGCCACTTGGAGCTATCTAAAACCTGCAATAAACTAATATGCTCCCAATTACAAATTTCTGGTCCAAAAAATACTGAACAGCGCAACGTTTTGGGCCATGAATTACGATTTTCTTCTACAATTAAACTGATTTCTAAAGCACTCAGATTCTTTCACATTGAAAAGTGCCAAAAGGGTAGTCACTAAATTGCTTTCAAAGACCTTTTTTTTCATCCTCTTAACATATAAAAGCAAGAAGAAGTTTGACAGCCAAAAAGAACCAATCATAGTTTTAAACCTTGAGATTAAGAAAAACATGAAAACTCCTTATCCTTTCTATCCGAAAGCAAAAGGCTTTAATAACTTCTGGCTCAAAAAGTATCGAACAAAACCTTGAAAGAAACATACAGATAATTCCAAGGCAAAAACAATTACGCATTAGCAGCTTAATTTCTCTCACCATATCCATGCCATTACTATAGAAAGACAATAACAAATCCGACAACATAATTTCTCCCACCATTCCAAAACACCCACAAAGAAAAACTACAGTTCTATCACGATTGCAAAGGAGATCAAAACCCCAATATTAAAATACTCAGAAACAAATCGAAGTCTAAATTGACATAAAAAAAATCCCCGCAAAGTTTATTGAAAAAAAACTCAAAACAAGAAAACAACCCCACAAAAAAAAAAGCGAGAAGGAGATGATACCTATTACGTAAAAACTGAACAAGAAGAAACAGAAGAGTGCCCGTAAAAATAATGCAGAAACTACAATGCAGCTCTTTAACGCAAGAGGAAGTGAGTTTCTGGACAGAGAAGGGAGAGGAGGGAGAGAGATTTGAAGATGGAGAGGATTAACAACGTATATAAGGAAGGATGTTAAGGATAAAAAATAAATAAATAATATACAAATTAATTGAAAAGAAAGAAAAACGGTGGGCCTTTCCTTATTACATGTCCGTCTGTCTGTGGGTTGGGGTACACAGATTTGCTACTACCTAGGAGCGTTGCTTTTTGGACCGCTTATACCCCACCACGTGTGAATTACGTGTCATCATATCACTTCGTTTCGTTTCAAACTCTATTTTTGGTGATGTTCTAAAGTTAGCAGTTCTGCCGATAAGGAATATTTTGTTATTTCTCCAAAAATAAGAAAATAAAACAAAATCGGTTGTTCTCTTCTATCTAGAAAAAATCTCTTATTCTTCAAAGTGAATAAAACAAAATTTATTCCAATAAAAAAACCTTAAAATTTTATTATAGTTTATTATTACATCCCTATAGTTGTAATAAAGTGAAACTTTGACAAGTAAATATTAAATGTTTTTTTATAATTACAATATTTTTGACAAGTAAATATTAAATGTTTTTTTATAATTACAATATTCTTGGGTTCTAATATAGAACAAGCTCTCTTGACTGTTCCTTTATTGTCAAATAAAGAGCAAAACCCTTTTATTAAATCCTAAACTAGGTCACTGTACTTGAATTTATTTTCTAACTTATGTTCGTATTTTGTTAATTTTAAAGACATCTCAGACATTAATATAAAATATTTAAAAATAATTCTTTTTGGATACCGACTTTAAATTTTAAAGTTAAAGGATAAAAGAAAAAAAATCTTAATTATCAAATCAGCTTGGTGTCGGGGATATAATTTTTATTTATTTTTCATCGAGAAAGAGACATGCACATTAACATATCCTCAAGAAATGAGATGTGCTGAGGATCGTGTTATGGTAACATAAGCTTAGTGGGAGCATCTCCATTGAAGACCTAAAATTGTTAATATGCCATTTTAAATAATGCATATATAGTTTTTTTTTTTTTCAATTTATGTGCATTCCAATAACAAATGCTATTTTAACAATCTAATAGCTACATTTTCTTGCACATAAAATAGTTGTAGATGCTTTAGATTTTTTTAATAAAATGTGTAAAAATAGTATTTTAATGGGAGAAAAGCTATTTTACAGGTTATGTTTATTTTTATATTTCAAAAATATTTTTAAAAAGTTCAAATTTTTTCATTTGTTTGCTTTGAAAGAGAGAGAGAGAGAGAGAGAGAGAGAGAGAATTGTTTGCTTTTAGCCTCCATTTCACACCTCTCTCTAATGAAGGAGATGTAAAGCCCGTAAAGGGATTTAACTCGTCTAACTTGCAAGAAAAGGAAGGGGAGAATTAAAGAGGAGAATAATAATCAGAGCATAATCCAGTCAGAAGAATCTTAGAAGCAAGCTAATCTAGATAAGCTGACTACTAGCTGGCTATGGCTACATTCTAGGGTTGAATTGAAATGCTCTGGATCTACTTATAGCCACCTTGGACCGCACCTACCAACCCCTTTCTGTAGACACTGGACAGCAGCCAACCGCCCCCTGTATTAGAAATCTAGAACATTCGGAATAGGGTACCATGTTTCTGTACCCGCAGCAGGAATTCTCTTTATTATTATTTTTATATTAAAAAAAAAAAGCATTTATATTTATTGAAAGTATAAGAGAATCAACCCAATAATTCAACCTTTTCTCGAAGCATAATCTTATTATTGCATGAGATATGCGATGTAGATGGATAAATTAATGGACACAGAGGGAGGACTTGATTGAGAAATGTTGAACGGTTCTGGGATTCGATTGATAAAATGTATAGATATGGGACCTTATTGAAAAGCTGGGGGACTAATACAGAGGCTTGCCCAAACACTTTTATGCCGTATTTTTATTATAAGCAAAAACTAATGGAGACAATGTTATTTTGCTATACAACTACAATTCTATCTTTTTTACGAGGACAATATATTATATTTTAGAAACAAAAATGATTATATATCCTTAACATCATATCTTGAATTAGCTATTATTATTATTATTATTTCAAAAAAAAAAGAGTATTTCTCTTAGGTTAAGGCAATATTCAGAATTATATTCGTTATTGTTTTTTAAAATATTTTTTTATTTAAAAATATATTAATAATTTTTTATTTTTAATATTTAATATTTATTTTTATATTAGTACAGAAAAACTATAAAAAATATAAAAATATTTAAAAAAAAATATAATTTATATATTTTCTTCACAACTACCATAT
>SRLM01000153.1:1425212-1570539 GCA_015708895.1 Populus ilicifolia | reverse complement strand
GTACAAGGATTATCTTATTGTTCATTCATAAATCACATTTTGGTAGGCCAACATCCATAATTAAGGTTAGCCACTACCTACCATTTCCAATTATTTTGTTATCCATGATGCTTTTACATGCATGATTGACACCCTCCGGCGTCAAACACTAAATTACCACTATATTCCCAAGCACCTAAAGTGCGGCAAGACTCCACTGTGTTTGAAAGTGAAAATACGACAGGGATTGTTTTTTAATATGTTTTTTTTAGAAAATATATTAAAATAATATATTTTTATATTTTTAAAAAATTATTGTTGATATTAACACATCAAAATAATATAATATGAAAACATTAAAAAATATTAATTTAAAATATAAAAAAAATACAATGTTTTTCAAAAACACTTTTAAAAAACAAAATCAAACACAAAATCAAAGAAAGCTTTTACAGTGGGCAACGGAAATAAATATCCATTCAAAAGTCCAAAACATGCAAGGCAGAGACAAGAACCTTCTTAAATGAATACTCTTCGTCCTATCAGACCATTTATATGAGCATTACAGGACAAGGGAGAGAACAAGGTCTTGTATTGCCATGCAGAGTCGATACATAAACTCATGCTAGAATGAACATTTCAGATGGTCCCTTCTCGTTCACCTAACTACAGCACCGCACCCACCCCCACCATTACCAAAGCACAGAACATTAGATTAACTGATAAGCAGTCACCCTTCCTTTATACTGCAGAACTTGCAGATTAAGAAAAACAAAAATTGCAATGGAGACTAAAGAGATATAAATGGATTATCATATGACAGAAGCATGTGAAATACAAGAATCACATGCTACAGATCACCTCATCATTGATCATCTGTTGTCTAGAGTGGCATTAAAAAATGCTTTTGAAAACAAAGAATTGGAGGTGTCTTCTTGTCAAGTTGGAGGTGTCTTCTTGTCAAGAACAGTTTAAAACACAATTGTTCCAAACATGATGCATCCCCCAATCAACTTACATCAGCACACAAAGACTCCCCTATGGAATTAGGATGAGAGTGTTCCATTCCATATCACAAGGCCATCTGAGAATCTCTACTTAACTTCTTCAATATTCCTTCAAAGCATCCGAGACCAAACATTCCCAGAAATCAATATTAACATCAGATAAAAACTACACACCTATTGAGTCATTGGCTCCAGCTCCCCAAGATCTCTAGCCGAGCATTTTGATTCAGTAAATGGTATCTATCATCAGGCTGGTTTCAAAAATTTTGGTCGACTCATGCAAATCTTGTGCATATATTTCTCTGTATGAGTGTCATAGGAGATGACTAAAAATCATTTCAGTCATATTGGTTTCCTCAGCTAAACAAAAAATCAAACAAAAATCAAAAACTGAAATTTTATGCCTTTCAAACCAATCTGCATTGGTAAAATAATGGACCGCATAGACTGAAAGCCTTGTGTCAGTTATTGATTAGCTGACCCAACTTCATGAGGCATGTAAAGGAGGATAGGCCAATAGTTTGCAGATTAATCTACATTATGCAAAAGGAAGCTACTAAACATGCATTCAACTAGACAAGACACGCATGGTTACGGAGATTATCTAGAGATAACAGAAAATACAGCTGCATCTGATAACTATGCAAGGGCAGATATATATATTGGAGCACTGGCAGCTAAACAGAGAAGAGTTTATTTGCAGGAAATGCTGCTTCTGTGACTTACCACCTGCGTTACAAGAATTTCTCGATACTGGTGGTTAAGGTAGTTTTGGGAACAGCACCAATAATGGCCTCTTTCTTCTCACCATTTTTAAAGATAATAACAGTGGGAATGCTTCGAATCCCATACTCAGTTGCAATTGAAGAGCAATCGTCGGTGTTAAGCTTGTAGCACTTGAGCTTTCCAGCATATTGAATTGCCAGTTCATCAATTACAGGGTGAATCATCCGGCACGGACCACACCATGGAGCCCAGAATTCAACCAGAACAGGGGATTCCGATTCCAGCACAAGTGACTTCCATGTTGCATCAGTAACAGCGGGCACTGCGGTTCCAACACAAAGAGATGTGAGCCTTTTCTACCCCATAATTAATTCCAATTATTTAATAGTAAACCCTTATTTATGACTTCAATATCTAAATTTACAATTTTATACAAAAAATAAAAATATTAAAATATTAAAAATCACAAATAAAAAAAAACAAGAAGAAAGAAAGATGGGATTTATGATCTGGACCTTTAACAGCAATGTCCTGCGCTTCACAAACGATCCTTCCAGCACAAGCGAGTCTAGAACTACTCTGACTCACAGATCCGAGAGAGCGATTTACAGTCGATGAAGAATGAAAGTGAATCTTAAGGCCTTTGAGTTGTGGGAAGCGAAGCGATCTCCGATTAATTGTTGAAGCAAAAGCAGTGACAAGCGTCGTAGTAGGTTTAGGCAAGACAGCAGAAGAGCGAGGAGGAACGGTCAGGGACTCAAGTACAGTGGCCATGTAGAGAGAATCGTATTATCAGCTCGGGATTAGGTCTCCAGAGATCGAGAGAACTGAAGAAGACCAGTGAGTGATGGAGCGAGTGACGGAGAGAGATGAGTGATGATGATGATGATGATGTAGAGAGATCTTGGTGAAGTACCTGTGTTTGCATTTTTTTTTTATAAATTGTTTTTAAATTAAAAAATATTTTTTCAATTTTTAAAATCTATTTTTAATATAACTCAAAATTATATATAAAAATTTAATTTAAAATAAAAAACCTAATTTTTTTTAAATACTTTTTAAATATAAATATAAAGATAGTCTTTATAATTCTCATATAGAGTTTGGTACATTAATTAATATAATAATTATAAAATAAAAACTTAATTTATAGATAATTCAAATAATCAAGAGATTGTTTTGGGAAAAGCAATCTTGAGTTAATGAAAAAATATTAATAGCTGTTTTTTAAATAAAAATTAAGTTTTAAAGGTTGTCTCCAAAGTTTTAGTATAAAAAAAGATTATTAAAAAAATAATTAAAAAAATATAAGCATCTATAATATTTAATTAAATGAATGTCATATTTAAACAATTTGATGCTTTCATTACCTTATCAAGTAATTTGGTAGTTTGATGCTTTCATTACCTTATCAAGTAATTTGGTATATTGAAAGAGATCTTTTATATTTTTTCTTGGATTCAACTACACATTTACTATAAATTCATAGGTCTGTTAAATGTTAATGATTTTTATAATAAGTTGTCCTTTTCTAATCATGGTGTGGAATAGAAATTTCTAATATTTTTGGCATGACAAATCATAATCTCTGCTACTACTACTAAATAATTGATTGACTAACTATAATATTTCATCCATATAATTGATCTCTCTATAAGTTGCATATATTAATTAACTAAGAAAAGTTATAAAAAGTTTAGATTGAATTTGAGTTTTTGTTTGTGAAACATTGTGCCTTTTCGTTTTATTAATAACATATCATTTTGGTTTTTATCTCTTATATTTATTTAAGTGTATTTCAGGTTTGTTAGTATTTAGTGTTTTAGGTAAAGTCTTCTATACTCTATCTTTTTACCTTAGAACATTGAGGACAACGTCTTGTTTTGGTTAGGAGAAAAGTGTAGTAGTTGATATTAAAAAAAAAACTCTATTTTTGTTATTATTAAAACCATTTGATAAAAATGTTATTAGGATGGTAGAGTAATAAGAAATGTTACTGACTCTTGAGACGTATTTTAATAAATATTTTGTAGTGGTTATTTGGAATTTTTATTATAAGGTCTATCACATACTTCTCTTGAAATATTCATGTTTACAAATTCTCGCATTATTATCAATTGATTCTGCTTATATATTCATTTAACAAGTATTCTTAAATTTTTATTTTCACACACATATTTTAACATATGATTATGGGTTGTATATTAAATTATTAAATTATTTATGTTCTTTTATTAAAGGTAACAACTAAAGAAAAATGATAGTATATAATTTGAAAAAAAATGATAATTTGATGATAATAAAAACATAGATAATTTTGGTTTCATAACCTCCCTAACCTAAGAAATTAAGCCCAAAAGAGTATTTTAACACCTAATACCCTAAAGTCAACTGACTTGAAAGTTATTGGCCCAATGTTTGTTACATGAATTAAAGAGGAAAAGTTTAAGGAAATCAAACATTGCACTATTTACATATCAGTATCTGCAACTCGAATTATTAAGCCCAAAATGGCGTCTCAATACCTAATATCCTAAAACCAATTGGTCTAAGAGTTATTAGTCTAAAGCTCGTTACATGGGTTAAAGATGCATTGTGTTTTAAGTTTTATGTGTGTGTCTAAAGAAAAAAATAAAAATAATCTCAACTCAAAGAAATTAATATTAAACATTAGAATATAATATTGTTTTCTTCCAATAAAAGCCCTATCATCTATGTTTTCATACATTGAGCACATAAAAAAAAGATTTATTAATATCCTGTTTAACAAATATTGAGCAAATATATATATTCAATGAGAATTTGTTTATCTAAATAGATTAATGAAAGTTGAATGATGAATGTCTTGTTTTATGGAACTTGCAAATTATTTTTCTATTTTAATGCTTTGATTATTAGAAACTAATAATAAATTGAGTGAGGAGGTGTGATCAGTACTTAAAAGTGTATTTTTATCAAGGTTTTATATTAGTATTTTGCACTTGAAATATAAATAACTTCTTAACTAACATAGGTTTTATAATAACATGTTTGATACTATAAGATACCTTTAATTTATGATAAATGTTCATCTTAAATACAAGCCTGTCACATAAATCAAAGGTTTGATTGATAAGTTTAACTATTAAAATTACAAAGAAGATAAAACTTAGAAAAGAGATATTAGTTTAGTTCAAAATAGAGTATTGTTTAATAATTGGATCATAAATGAAGCTGTAAAAATTTGATTTAAATTTACTTCATATGGATGAAAAGCTAAACATAGGTCTAAAAATTTCATGGGAAGGTAAGACTCAATTCTGTTGTTTAAAAGTTTAAATCCTAACAACAATGGAGAAGTTCAAATCTATCATGCAGCTTAAATACTATTTAGTATTCAGCCCATATCTTAAGTTTTAAAAGTTCAAATATCTTAATTTTTTATTGTTGGAAAGCTTAGATAATTTTCTAGAACTTTCATGTTTTAAGTCTATTCAAATTCTAATATTAGCAATGATGTTTTTGGTAGATAAAAAAATAAGGATTGTCATCAAATCAAGGATTAGCCACCCACTCAACAATTAATTATCAAATTAATAGTTTTACATTTTGGCCTATAAAAAAATGTATTTGCTATGCATTTAGGCATCTTGCTTTTTAAATCAAGATTATATTATTGCTTCCTCTCTTTATATTTTGTAATGCTTACGTTTTATTTATAATAATATCTTGGTTATGCCTTTCTTTTTATTTCCTTTACTTAGTTAACTTATATCTTATCTATGTTCTTATCTTATTTATTTATGTTTCTCTCTTTCTCTATGTTTATTATGTTAAGATGAAAATATTACACTGATAATATAAAAATACATATAATATAAACTTAACATGAGTTGCTTAGGGATTGAGGTTAAGCAAATATATCAATGTCTCACTAACTTTTTTGAAATAAAATATCATTTTGATTTGTTTTAAAGTTAATCATGATTTTGCCAGCTATCAAAAATACATTGAAATCCATAAAATCAATCAATTTAATTTGAGTTAGTTCTTGTATGATTTAGTTGGAAGCTCGAGTTAGGTAAAAAGCTAGACTATTAGGTTTCAAGAAAATCATTCCAATATACGGTGAAGCACATGCTCATTGACTAGTATGTGTGTGTATGTATTGGATAAAATAAAAAAATTTAATAACAAAAAAAATATTGTTTTAGTTTATAATATTTTGTATAGGGAGAACAAATGTTTTCCCCGTGCTTTTTAGGCATTGCTGTAAAACCTGGACTAATTTGTCAAGTTGAAATATGATCTGATCAAAGTAGAGCTTAGATCAATTTAAGTTTAAAAAATGAAAAAATTTACGTGTCTTTATAAAAAAAAATTCAAGATAATCATAAGTCTGGTTAACCAACAATATTTGATCAATCATTTTGTTGACTTTTTATAAAATGACTTTATTTTGATATATTTATTTTTAAAAAATAAAATTAAAGTGGACTTGAACTTTCATTTATCCATAATTGAATCCTGTTCTAGGTCAAATTTTATAATTTTAATCATAAAATAATCTTTGTAATATTAATACAAGAAAATTTAATATTTTTTTTTAAAAAGAACTTGATAGAATTGATAACTTGTTACATTTGAATAATTTTGAGTATAAGAAAAGGTAAAAAAGTCACGAAAATTATCACCTTGTGTTATAACCTATTTTGGTTCATTTGTGGCCTTGTAGCCTGATGGTATTCATTTTTTTATGCACTAAAAATTGGTGCTTCTTTATTGACTATACATGTGTGTACGCATAAAAAAAATCATTTTTTTAAAAATAATAACATCCACGCAATATCAAGGCTGGAGGTTATCCCTGTGTTTCTACAGCTAAAAATCCCAGCACCAAAAGACTCGTAATCAATACGATTGATCTTTGACTATCTATCATGATCAAAAGAGAATTTCAAGCCTATCACCACAGCGTTTCCATGCTTTGGTCTTGTCAGCATGAACACCCAGACTGCTACAGAGACCTTGACTATAACAATTCTCCTGTGACTCCACATGCAAGAACTATCCAATCACACGATGCAGACTTACCTACGTTTGCACGCTTCTACAAACTACTATTGCCCAATGCTTTGCTTGCACATCCCTGCAATCAATCTCTCTTCATAAATCACAGGCTATCAGCATTTTTTCTCCGTAGAAGACCAGAAGAGCCATAGCTCCACTCTCTGTCCTGGCTTGTTTTCTCTTTGTTTTTTTGTTTTGTTTTGGTCCATGGACGGCATGGCCTCTCGAAGATATAAAGAAGAGGAAGCTGGCTCGAAACAACATTTTCCCACCGTTCAAATTAGTCAACAAGAAGCAACAGTAATGACCCAAGATAGGTCTCCGACAGAGGAATTCAGGATTAAGCTTGCTGCCATTGCTTTAAGCTTGAATGTAAGGTTAAGATCTTCCGACATGCCAGTCGACATGCAAGAACGGGCCCTTCGCTTTGCAAGATCGTTTCTCGACAAGTCTCCATCATCAGCAGCTCCCAAACCCCGCCCCAATCTTACTCTCCTTGCTCGTGCCCTCAAAAAGGTATCTCTTCTCTCCATCTCCAAACACAGTATATATGTTCGGCTCAGTAGTTCTTTGACACTCCTACAGTGTCAGAGGATTTAACCAGTGGCTAATCCAAATGCCATAGCAGGAATCATTTTCATTTTCAAAGTGATTCTAGCATGTTTTAACTAGTTATGTAGCCATATGGAACTGAGTCTTAAAAACGGAGTTGGGTTGTATTTTGGACAGGAATTTGACTCGGCATACGGGGTGGCATGGCACTGCGTGGTAGGGAAGAGTTTTGGGTCCTTCGTGACTCACTCACCAGGTGGGTTCATTTACTTCTCGATCGACTCGCTGTTTATTCTTCTCTTCAAAACAGAGGTGCAGCTGGTCACCGAAGTGGAACCTTCTTCTCCATCAGTAAACTCGCTTTGAAGGTTTCGCAAAGGATTACTGATTAAGTTGTTTAGTCCCCAACTTTTTTTGTTTTTTAATTTGGATCTTAAACTTTTTATTTATTTTTAATCAACAATGGAGTCTTTATGTCTATTCTGTCTATTAATTCTTCAATAAGCGCGGTCATCGTGTCAACTTTCTGCATGGTCAAGTGATCATATTTACTATAATACTATACTCACAGTATTTTTCTAGTAAAATATTTAGATATGGTAAATGTGTTTTTTTAAATAAAAAAATTCATTATTCAGGTTATTGTTTCAAAAAATTAAATAAACTGGTTTTATTTGAATCATATAAAAAAAATTATAGCAAACAAGGAAATATATATATAAGCCATCATAATAACATAAAAAAAAAACTTCGAGAAGATGGTGCCATTTAATTTTTAGTCAATTAAACGTGAAAATACACAATAGGGTAAAAAAAAATTATATGAGGAATTCGCATTGTAAACACGTAACATTAAGGGATAAGCTAGTCTAAATTAAATTGATAAACAGACATTCTAGATTATGATATTATTCTAGGTAATAATATTGGGATAATTTGATAATTTTTTTTTAAATCATCACAAAACCATTAAAAAACAATGTTAAATGATAATATTACAAAAAAAAATAGAAAAAAAATGTTAATTCTCATTAATTTTTAAAACTAGTAATCTTAGATTAAGGTTGGAACCCTGTAAATTATAAAATTCAATTTATGGAAAATGAAACATTGAATGATGATTTAAAAAAAAATAGACAAGAAAATGAAATGATAGTAATTAAAAAATAAAGATTAAAATAAAAACAAAAAAATAAATTGAAAGGCAACAACAAATTTTTATTTTGAGAGTTAAATTGAAAAGAATAAAAATATTAATAAAATTCAAAATAATAATAAAAATAATACATAATTAACTTGGATTGAAAGATAAAATTAAAAACAATAAATTTTTTATACAAAGATTAAGAAAAAAAGTTAATAAAAGAATAATAATCAATTTGAAAAAACCAAAACATGATATGAAAATTGAACATGTAGAATTTCTCAATGTATTTTTTTACAAAAAATATTAAATGTAAATAAAAAAACTTATGTACGTATTTAATTGTATCAATCACAATTTTTTTTGTAAATAAATAGAAAAATTCATCAATAATAAATATAAATATAGTTAAAAAAATTAAAAGATAAATATAAATTAAGATATTTATCATTACAACTCTGGTCATTTATCTAGTTGCTTTTTATAAATTTATTTATGAAAATTAATTTGTGATAAAAATTAAAACAGATAGAATTTATTAAATAAAATAAAAATAAGGAGTTAGTAATTTATATTAAGCTCAAAATACTGAAAAGACTTAGTTAATGTTATTTAATTATCATCAACTGTTAACCCAAAAACGAGATTTGTACGAGTGCGGTTTTGCACGTCCAAGATACATCCATTTCACTTTATTGAAGCTTTCAAGGGTTCGACGATGGTAAGCGGAATTGCTCTATTTACGTTGAAATTAAAAATTAAAAAATTAAAAAAAAATCCTTATAATATAATCCCATTGTGGAAAACACAAAAAGTAATATGAAAAATATTGATAATTAAAAGAGTTACTGATATTTTTCATATTTTTTATCTGAATTTTTATTTATTTTCTAATTAAATGTTTTTCAGATCATGTCAAGTTCATCCTAATGTGCCCATTTATAGATAAAACGATCACTTGTCCAAATAATAAAACTAAAATTACTTATTTTTTTGACATCTTTTATTTTTAATAGAAATACTCTTTATATATATATTTATATATTTAAATTCAACACTCAAATAACAAAGATAATAGTTGATAGACTGGAATAAAAAAAATTTATAAAGTTTGCACACCAAAAATACAGTAAACTCATAAAAAACAGAAAATAGTTATTTCATTTTTACTTTAAATTAATATTTATTTTATATTATTTCGATACGTTAACATTAAAAAATAAAATAAAATATTATTTTCTGGTATTTCCTTCGCAGCCACTGAATATCTGTTTCTTCCATGATCACACGCAAACATATACGGGCATGGGCATGGAAGGGTTCTGTAGACTGCGATGGTTAGGTAACATTTCCAGGCTTTTCTTATTTGTTCTTCCCGATGTTGATATTCGTCTTGTCCTCCGTGGCCTGCTGATTCCCCCATAGTGCTAAATATTTTAGCATTTATTTATTTTATATAATTATATAATAATGAAACTAAATATTCATAGCAAAGATAATAAACGAAAGGGATAAAAGACAAAAAAATATTCATTTTCTCTATAAATCAAGATTTCAAAATAATTTAAATGAAGTTATGTTTAGTTGAATTTCGTATGTTAACTTAAACTCTTTAATTTATTAAAATCTCGTAAATATATTTAGTTATTAAGACATTTGACTTACATTAAAAAATATTAACGACAATCTTGAAAGATAGTTTAATTAATTAAAGTTCAATTTTTTTTTAATATTTACAAGTTCAAAATCTTTCAAAATTATTGGAGATTTATATAAATTTTAATCTTAAAATTTATAAGATTAGTTTAGATAAATATAAGCTAGAGTGGAAATATATATATATATATATATATAAAATTATTATTAAAAATTGAGTAAAAATCTTGATTTAATTTTAAATCATTATTCTTAACTTATAATTTATAAATTCCAAGTAATGAAATGTTTTATTAGACGTGATAAATATGCAAACTAATCGAATTAAATAATTATGGCTTGGAGAAATCAATCATCCGTTGACTCTGTAGTGCACATATTCCCAAGCTGACATGATGGCATCCCAATGAACCACCAAACATTTGCATGATAGGGAGATAGACACGCAGAACAAGCGTGGTTGGTGCAACTACAGGCCCGATTTTAATTTGCTAGACTTAATATTTTATGCGATACATCATTTTCTACGTGCTTAATATTCACTGAGAATTCAATTTCAGAAAATTATATATATAAAACAATTATTGATGAAATATTTTTTATTGATATTTTTTAATAATTATAGGATGAAATATTTTGATACAAGATTTTCAATTATTATAATAATAACATTATTTTTATTGATAAATACCAACAAAATCACTGATAATATAAAAAAATTTAAATAAAAAAAATTTAGATCTGTAAATCCATTATTAAAATAATATATGTTGGGTTGTTATATTATGATTCCTTATGTTAGTATACATGTGTTGGGTTGGGTCTCACATAGAAAAAATGTTGGAATTTTGTTACAAGTTGATAGATGCACTTCAATGAAAAAAAAAAACCTTTGATTGAGATTTTAATTGAATATTCTCAGTTATTTAGTTATATTATTTAGATACTGACAAAAAATACATGGTTAAAACAGAGAACTATTCATCGTCAAGTAGTATTATTCGTAATACTTTAATTTATTTACATGTTAATCATGAAAAGACACATAATATAGCATCTAACAATGATAACTTGTCAATTATGGGTTTCACATCTATAAACCTATACATGAGAGATTCATATTCCAGTTGAGAAATAGAAGTAGGATGTAAGCATATAATAAAATCTAATTTTATTCAAACATAACATTAAATTAATGTTAATATGTTTATTAGTTTGGAGTTAATTATTTTAATTTAAGGTTTCTAAATTTAGAAGTTATGAAAATAATAACATCAATGAAATCTTTGTTGCATAAGCCTTATTGTTTTTTTAATGGAGTCAACTTAAACATTATTCAAAATAAAGGCTTATATTTGATGTTTGGTGGAAGAAGTTTAAGGTTAGTGTGTAATCAACACTTTTAGTAGATAAAAGATGTTCTTAAAACTTGAAAACTAATTATTTTACAAAAATAATTTCAAGAAAAAATTATGATAGGATGAGGTAAACTCAAAGATGGCAAGACAAGTCTAGGAAAATTATAGCTCAACTATGCAAATTTTAATTTGTTAATTGTAAATGTTTACTTATAAAATTTTAATATTTTTTTGTTATATTTTTTTTAGTTTAATGAATTTTTAATCTAGGTTGTGTGATTTATAATATGAAAGTACACACCCATGGTAAAAGAAAAGTCGAGTCAAATAACTTTGAGGCATTGAAGAATTTTAGACCTCTTCATACTACTAAGAGTAACTAGAAAAACTATTTAGAGTTTTACACGTTACAGGGTTTTAAAAGGTGTTTAAAAAGTGACTCCTTAAACAGAAACAAAGAGACTCACGATTCCATTAGCAATATATTGACAAGTCTCTTTCTTTTACAAGCTATGCAAAACATTTTATAAGAAAGCTTCTTTTAATTTCAAGTATTTTTCTTAAAATGATGTCTATAATTTGTGTTTAACTAAAAGAAATTTATTTTACAAGCTACACAACTTGAGAGCGAGCTTGTTTTAATAGAGTGGTCTATGGAAACATATAGACAGGGGAAGGGTAGACAAAAGAGATGTAACATTTTTTTGATAGCTAAATTGAGATGTTTATTGTAAGTAGATTTTTTGTAAATTGTTTGGACTAATTTTTTCTCATCCTTGTCTCCGACTTATTTTTCTATGTTATAAAGACAACATAACATTGTCATGTGTTAAAATATTGAGTGGACTCTTTAACTCATCCAGAATACAATTTGAATTTGTAGTTGAAAGCTAGAAAAACTGATGGACCTGATAAGAATTGAATTTATGGTATTGCTATAACTATGATCCTGAGTCATGAAATCAAGTTGTAATATCTTGATTCTAGATACCCTATAATTCAGCTTAAGTCAACTATCACTAATAATTAAGGAGTTAGTATTTTAACGGCCAAAAAGAAAGCAAAGCATGAAGCATAAAAAAAAATAATATCAGAGGAGATCATGACAAAGTATAAAGCATATTTTTTTTATCATTATCTTTTCATTTATGAACCTTCACAAGATTTCCTTCTCCTCTATTTTTGCCTCCACCTCTACCGATTTGCCTGTACATTTGTAGTTGATTTAATTAATTTGATTGATTTTAGTAGATATTTATAATTTTTTTAAAATTTATTTTTTAATTTAAATTAGTTATTTGATGTTGTTTAATTTCATTGTGAATTTTTTTTATAGCATTTAAAAAAACATCTTGTTTAAATACCAACATGATTTCTCTTAGAAAATGTTCAATCTTTTCATCTTTTCATGAGAGAATTACAAATAATTATTAATTGTTTTCACCCACTCCGATGGGAACACCAAAGCAGCATGCCATCGATGTTCTGTTGGTGAAACTGTCCGTGAGACAAATATATTACACGTAGAAGTAATCATCGGTAATATTTCACCAATAAAATCGGCGACAGACGTTGGTCGCCCCCTTCTTTAAGAAGCGATGACAATAATTTGTTGCTATAGCCATTAGTATAAAAATCAATGATGAAATTACTGCAAGTATGCATCATAACACGTTTCCAACAATAAATTCATCAATGATTTTTACACCAACAACATTAATGTGTTTACACCAATAGAATATTCCACAAGTGTTTTAAGATTTTGTGGTTGTGATTATATGTTGCCGTGGTAGTTAGTACGTTGCTATGCTTGCTTGAGATGAAATTGCTTCAGGTGCGCGGTCTCTCTACGATTCATCTAGCTATGTATGGCCTGTACTTCATGACGCCCGTCTAACACTGAAATGGACTTTCTTTGATGGAAACATCTATCTTGTTTAGCTTTATCAGCAAGCACTGTTGTTAATGATCTTACATAGATGACAAACATGGTTAAGCTTTATGTTGGCTAGCTACGACTGTTCTTTCAAAAGTAGGTTGCGCAAGTCGTAATTCGACCAACTGAAAAAACTACCATTAAGATTTGATAATGTAAGCTAGCTAATCAATGCATTGCATTTATGGTCACCAGTAGCAACTCTAGCACTCAAACAAAAAGGCTAAACGTATTCTTAAGCGACAGTAATCTGCCAACATCTCAAGATATTTGAATATTCAAGGTGAAAGTGATCTTACTGAAGGAAGAATATAGCAAGGTTAACTTCCATTTTCTAACCTGATCATCATAAAGTGGGAAACTGGCTAAGAATTGACCTAAAACTATGCATAAAGCAAGCCATTGTTTCTGGCGTTTACAATCTTTGTTACTCCAATATTGCCAGGGATGTGTGTGGAAGCAGTTTAGATTAAAACTCTCCTTGTTGCTGACAATGGAAGTCTGTTTTACCAAAAACAGAAAATGCATGGAAGGAATCTGGGCAATGCCATGCCAATAAAGAGTGGGATATAATTATTTAAGTAGGGACACGAAGGAAATTGGCTTTGACTGCACTCTAGAGTTGTTACTGAGCTGAAAACATCTACAGAGACACATCTGGCTCATGAGGCTTGTTCTAGTTTTCTTTTCATTTTTAAACTTTATAATTTCAGCACCTAATCAACGAAACAACCCTCCTTTAACTCTCTCTATATATACTGGTTTCCAAGCTTTGATGTGCACACAGTCCCAAAAAAAGCGGCTTCGTTCTTCTAGGCTGCTCCAAAAGAAGAAACATATCAGAAAAATGGGTGCCTCTCTTCTTCCTCCACCAGCGTTTCTGGCAGTGTTTCTCTTCTCATTTGTCACTTTGTCTGTCAATCCTGAGCCTGCACTTGCCATTACCAGGCACTACAAATTTGATGTATGGATTACATGTTAAATGTCGTTGCAAAGCACCTAAAATTGTTCAAATATTCTCTCTTCTTGTTTTTTTTTTTTCCCTTCTTGGTCGAATGAGTTTTGCACTTTATTTTTTGACAGTATAGAAAATAAAATGTTACAGGTTATGCTGCAAAATGTGACACGCCTTTGCCATACCAAGAGCATGGTTACAGTTAATGGGAAGTTCCCGGGGCCTCGCATTGTAGCTAGAGAGGGTGATCGTCTTGTTATTAGAGTGGTCAACCATGTCCAAAACAACATCTCTATTCACTGGTACATGGACAACCTCCAATTTTCACCAAGTATAATGGACACCTTCTTGTATAGAAAAGGCTGTGTCTAAATCTCAGTTTATGTTTTCATTGATCCACGCAGGCATGGGATTCGACAGCTTCGCAGCGGGTGGGCCGACGGACCAGCATACGTAACTCAGTGCCCTATACAAACTGGACAAAGCTATGTGTACAACTACACCATTGTAGGACAAAGGGGCACTCTTTGGTGGCATGCCCATATTTCATGGTTAAGATCAACTCTCTATGGTCCAATAATCCTTCTTCCCAAACTCGGCACTCCTTACCCATTTGCTAAACCTTACAAGGAGGTTCCAATCATCTTTGGTAATCAACTACAAGAAATCAAGCTATTTTGAGGAGCTTATTGAAATTTACGTTGATTTTTTTCCTGTTGAGGGAGTCTATGCCTGCTAACACAAACCATAATACAAATAAATTGCAGGGGAGTGGTTTAATGCAGATCCAGAGGCGATCATTAACCAGGCAATGCAAACTGGTGGAGGCCCAAATGTCTCTGATGCTTATACTATCAATGGACTTCCAGGACCATTGTATAACTGCTCTGCCAAAGGTAAAATATTTTAGCTGAGGCGGCCACCTACGACAATACTGAACTACCTTCTTCATCTTCTTCTTTCCTTTTCCTCTCTCGTTTAACTTGTGTACATGGCACCTGACAGATACTTTCAAGCTGAAGGTAAAGCTAGGGAAGACTTACCTTCTTCGCATGATCAATGCTGCCCTCAATGACGAGCTCTTCTTCAGCATAGCAAACCACACGGTCACAGTTGTTGATGTTGATGCTGTTTATGTCAAGCCATTTGATGCCGAGACACTTCTCATTACCCCAGGACAAACCACAAATGTTCTTCTGAAAACCAAACCCGACTACCCAAATGCCCAATTTTTCATGTCTGCTAGACCTTACGCGACTGGTCAAGGAACTTTCGATAATTCAACTGTTGCTGGCATTTTAGAATATGAAGTACCAAACAAAACCAGTCAATCAAACCACTCCACCAAGAAACTCCCACTCTATAAACCAAATCTACCACCTCTAAACGACACTTCATTTGCTACAAATTTTTCTAGCAAGCTCCGCAGCTTAGCCAGTGCAGACTTCCCTGCCAATGTTCCTCAAAAGGTTGACAGACAATTTGTCTTCACTGTAGGCCTTGGAACTAACCCATGCTCTAAAAACCAAACGTGCCAGGGACCAAACGGAACGAGGTTTGCTGCTTCAGTTAATAATGTATCATTTGTAATGCCAACCACAGCTCTACTCCAAGCCCACCATTTTGGTCAATCAAGGGGTGTTTACAGTCCTTATTTCCCAATCAGTCCACTGATCCCTTTTAACTATACTGGCACACCACCGAACAATACTATGGTGAGCAATGGAACAAAGCTAGTAGTTCTTCCATTTAACACAAGCGTGGAGCTCATCATGCAGGACACCAGCATACTTGGTGCAGAGAGCCACCCTCTTCATTTGCATGGTTTCAATTTCTTTGTTGTCGGTCAAGGTTTTGGGAACTTTGATCCAAGCAAGGATCCCGCCAATTTCAATCTTGTTGACCCCGTTGAAAGGAATACTGTGGGAGTGCCCTCTGGAGGCTGGGTTGCTATACGGTTTCTAGCAGACAATCCAGGTTGGTAATTAATCATCATTAGTATAAGCAACACATGCAAATTAACATCCTATCTTAGATGATTAAGTTTATGAACGTAGCACCTTCGTTTGCTGACATGTTATCTTTTGTGGATGATGGCCATCACCAGGAGTATGGTTCATGCATTGCCATCTAGAAGTGCACACAAGCTGGGGCTTGAAGATGGCTTGGGTTGTCTTGGATGGAAAGCTTCCCAATCAGAAACTGCTTCCTCCACCAGCTGATCTTCCCAAGTGTTAACTTTCAAGGCTTGAAGCTGCTTTTCAGCTACGTTGAGACCAGAAACTTCCCTGATTAGTTTTTTTTTGTCTTCGGGTTTTGTTTGTATCGGGCTTGTTTATTTCTTTTCAGTGTTTTTTTTTCTCTCATGAGCTTTAGTTTCCAAGATTATTTTGGTTACCATTGTTGGAGTTGAGGAAGGAGACGAATCTCGTCGAACCTTTTGATTATTTAATTTGCAAGCAACATTTTTCTATTATTTATTACTTTTATATTCATAAAAGGGCATGGAGATCAACCTTTAAACTGAATTCTGAACACGAGAAGACTCTTACAGCTTCATCAACAACCGCCATGCTATGAAAGCAATTGTTCATGCATTCTCCTTCAAGCAATTGTTCATGCAATTGTTCATGCATTCTCCTTCAAGCAATTGTTCATGCATTCTCCTTCAAGGCAACTTCTTCTGCACTTTTGAAATTAAAAGCACTCAATTGATATATTTCTAAAAATACAAACACTCAAATGGTAATAAATTATATTTCTTATACTATTATTTATTCAAGCTAGAAATAGTACAGCAATACTATAGAATAAGACATTAAGAACATATATAATATGGTGGTGAATTTTTGTAAACGTTTATATCAATTAAATGAGATGGAAAATATAAATATTAATTATAAAAAGATGATAAATGGAAATGATAAAAATACGTTAGGAGTTAGAATAAGATTTTGAAGGAAATGGGTTACTAATAATAATCGTTTTTAAAATAAAAAAGTCACTTCTAAAAATCAATTTTTTGTTGCTAAAAGTCGGATAGAAAGTATTTAAAAATATGGTAGCGATTGCTTTTCAAAGTATTTTTTTTATTCTAAAACACATTAAAATAATATTTTTATTTTTAAAAATTATTTTTAACATCAGCACATCAAAATGATCTAAAAATATAAAAAATATATTAATCTAAAGCAAAAACAATCTTAATTTTTTTAAAAATACTTCTTTATCACAGTGTCAAACACTATTCACTAAAAATGGTGCATTAGATAGTTTTCATCATTTATGAATCTTTGTTATTAGAATTTCTAATAATAGTAACTGATACATATAAAAACAATATATTAATTTTGATATTTTTTTTAAAAAAAGAAGTTTTTTTAATACGATCTTTTTCAACTATGATTATTTAATAAAACACAATAATTAACCATTATTAATAGTTGAATTTTGATACTAACTAAACTAATGCAGACGAAAACATAGCAAGGGCAATAACAAGAATAAAAATACATAAAATATGATGAAATAGGGTTAAAATAGCAAAAAATCCTAAAACTTTTTTTCCTGAAACATTAATTTAATCAAATCGAGAAGGTTAGAAATGCTTTTAAATAGGCTAAAAAATCAACCTATACTAAAAAATGATCTAATATATTCTTTTAGCATATAAGAATTTTTTCTAATAAATTATATAAATGATCTAATAAGTACTTTTACATACTATATCAAACTAAAACTAATATAGTAGCTTAAATGAATCAAAATGTTTTTGTTAAGGAAGCTTCTTTGGTAATCCATCCACTACACATATTTTTTAAAATTAGGTTTGGAAAAAAAATTGTTATTTTTTCTTTATTTTTCTGGATTTTTTGTGATATTCCTTTATATTTTAAAATTTTGATTTCGTAACATAGTTTAGATGGGTTTTTAGGCTATTTAAAAACACTGTTAACCTCTTTGAGAGGCAAAACTTTGTCAGACTAATATTTTGGAAATAAAAATAAGATTTTGGGGCTTGTTTTTGATTTATCCCTGTTTCGGCCTGTATCGTGACTTTTTATGCTTGCTTGTGTCCTTGTTGAGCTTCTTCATCCATGAAAGGACAAGGAACTTCTTACAATTCAACAGTTGCTGGCATTTTGGAATATGAATTATCACCCCCAAGCCTTTCAGTCAAACCACTCAATTACAAAACTCGCACTCTATAAACCAAATCCACCTCCTCTAAATTACACTTCATTTGCTACAAATTTTACAAGCAAACTTCGTAGCTTCGCTTGTGCTGGATTCCCCGCCAATGTGCCTCGAAAGGTCGATCAGCAATTTTCTTCACTGTAGGTCTGGTACAAACCAATGTCCTAAAAACCAGACCTGTGGGAGACCAAATGGAACAATGTTTGCAGCTTCATTGAACAATGTTCCATTCGCAATGCCAACAATGTTTAATTTCTGATGATGTTGATTGTATGGGAACAGGTGTAGGGTTCATGCAAAGCCATCTAGAAGGGCACACATGTGGCCTGGATGGCTTGGGCTGTCTTGGATGGCAAACTTGCAGATCAGAAACTGCTTCCTCCATCAGCTGATCTCCCCAAATGCCAACATTAAAGGCTTATATTTACTTCTCAGTAACAGTCAGACCATAAACTGTTCTGATGAAATTTTTATTCTCTTCTATTGGTTTCTTAAAACTATTTCTATTCATCGGCCCTTTTCCAGATTTGTTCTCTCTCAGCAAATTGATCTTTAGAGATTATTTTTGTCGCCCATGTCAGAGTTGGGGAAAGCAGACTAATGCAGGGATTTTACATCAAATATTTTGTTGCTGAAAGCAGGAAATGATACTGCCACGAGTGAAGATTAATCTTGTTTCCCTTATCATTCCTCTGCCCTGTCTACAGTCTATACCTCGTTAAGTTTTCCAATTGGAAACCATGGAGAAGACGGCAGTCCATGCAGTAACAGGGTAACACCATATGGCATCAACGCCTAGCCTTCTTGGTGTCCATTTAACATCGTGGGAGATCAGACCAGAGTCTGATAGTCATAGGTCCAAATCTCTACCAAAGTGTTGAAGTATGACACAGAGAGGTTTAAATCACAAAGAGGATGAGTTGAAAATTCACCACTCATCTCTGACGCAAACTAGTAAATCACAACTTGTACTTCATAACAACACAGGAATTTGAGAAGGATCGTTGAGCCACTGATTCCATTTATTTAAAAAACTCGGATAAACAACATAAAAAACTGAGTGTTTATAACTAAAAACAAACAAACAAACAAAACCAAAAACTTCAGTTATTCCCACTCCTATTATGATGCAGGCACTCATCAACTGTATGCAAAATGCTGCATGATAGTTCATTGAACTTGGTAAACAGAAAGGAGAAGAAATCAATATAATGTTTGAACCTATAAAGAATAGTATGGCACTATCTAACTATAATATTAGAAAATGGCTAGTGAAACCAATAACCAGCGTCTTACTTGATTTCCCTTTCCCCTGAACCTGTATATTTAACACACAGACAACTAATCCACCTTATAATCTAATCTCTGGCATGGTTATCATTGAACTAAGACAGGTTTTGCTCACGCATCAAAGTTTCTATCTTTTCAACATCTTCTGGTATGTCAACACCATGCGCCTCATGGTCAACTTTTATGACCTGCACAATTTATATACATTTCTAAATATTGGAATTTCAGCAAGCACAACCTGAATTCTTATTGAAAAGGAAACTAAAAATCCAATTTTTAGTCAATAAAAATTGGAAATACATGCAGAAATCTTCGGATGTGAATGCTACTATAGAAAATAAAAAAAGTGGGAAAAAAAAGAGGCAAATTGGCTTCCAATTTCATTGACTCAGTTTCATTCCAACTTTCCTTCCATATTAACCTATTTTCCGCTGTACATAATGCCAAATAGGATGATTTCAAAATAAAATTGGCTTCACTTTTTTATCCAAACAATTTTTTTATGGGAGAAGAATGGCAAAACGGGAAAGATTCTCCCTTCGCAATGGGTTATCCAGAAATACCCAAAAGAATAATTTTCTTTTGTTAAAAAAGAAAAGCCTCATCTGGGGCCTAGGCCATTTTGTAGAAGAAATTTTCAGCACTCCAGAAAAAGGTGCTCAAAATGCTCATAAGAGCTTAGAAGTTCTTGCAATGTGAAACCAATTAAGCAAGTAGTTTAGGATAGAACAAGCCAGTCAAAGGGAAGAGACAGTGGAATTTTATAATATTACCTTCATTTTATAACCATTTTCCAGGACCTTAAGCTGTTCCAGATCCTCTTCCAGTTGCAGTGGAGTTGGTTGAAGCTCAGGATATATCTTCAGAAACTTTGCATCATAACTCTGGTCGGACATGAGATGATATGCAATGTTGTTAATGTGCAGGATGGATAACAATGTGGCTGAAAAACAGAAGCCAGACAGACAACCCAGCAACCACCCAAAAATTGAGGAGAAAATTTTAAAAAAGATGCTGTTTTCATACCTGAATTCCAAGATGAAGCAAATATGGAAATTGTGGATTGACCTTCCCCAATCTGTGTCAAGTGGGAATATAATTGTTAACAGTCTAACTAAAAAGAGTTACAAAGAAAATAAGGACAGCCCACGTGTATTTGATAAACTCACTTGTTGTAAGGAATTAATCCCCTTGAAAAATAGATAGCGTAACCTTGATTGTCCACCACACATTTCACTCGATTGGGATCAAATGCATCTTCAGGCTTCAAAGACGTTACAGCTGTGCTAAACACAGCATCTGGGGCTGCCTGCATCCATATGCATAATAGAAACCTTCAACGAAGCTCAAAGTATTAAATAATGAAAAGTACTGCAATAAGAACAAACCAATGCACTATAATGCTTGAGATGATTTTTAAGCTGCACAGCTCATTCATTTTCTTCACTTCACAGGATATTTCAAGTTGCTCAAATAAATCTTGTGAAAATGTTAAAATTTATAAAGATAAACATGAGCTTCAGTTAATTAGATTTATTGTTCATGTTTCAGGAGATGTGTATTATGAAGATATATAAATTCACCTGCAGGGATTTAACAATTCCATCTATTATCTCAGGTTCAATGAGAGGCTCGTCCCCTTGAATATTGACAACCACATCATATTTCTTATCTAGTTTTTCAAGTGCTTCATTGCACCATTCCGTGCCTGCACAATAGAAAGAGAATGTTAACCATTGGCAATTCACATAAAGTTCAGATTTACAATGAACAACAAAGATACCTACCATTTCGACAAGATTCTGAAGTCATTACCACATCAGCACCAAATCCTCGACAACATTCTGCTATTTTTTCATCATCTGTTGCCACAACTGCAATGGAAAAGATAATGAAAGAGTTTGTGAACACATCAACAAAAGAAATTAGACTATTCAGCTCACAGAAAATAATCTTTTGTTGATCCTATTCGCATCATCATTACAATTACTGTCTCAAGCATTTTCAATGCCAACTGCAGTTTCCCCCTCTTCTACATGCCAGAAACAAGAAAAAACAGAAGACTACTAACAGCAAACAACAGTGAGCAAGTTTGGCACAACACAGACAACCTTCTGGTGATGAACACAATAACAAACCCAAACTTTAGGAATCTAAATGCGTTAAAACATAACCAAATAACCAAGATTAGCATTTAGTTTTTACCCATAAATCATTCTGGTACACCCTCTACAGGTATATTCTAGATGACAAGTTGCATGAAGTGAAAAGCCTCCCCATTAAAATTAGGTGAAGCTCGAGATAGTCACATACTTATATGATCCAGTGTAGTTGCTAGTTTGGCCCTTTCCCAAGTTCTCTGTTGATGATCAACTAAAAATGTGAATATATAAAGCAGTTTTCTTTCCTCATATCAAATAGTACACTATAATTCAAAAGGTTTCGTACAAGATAAACATGCCATCAGATATCATATGGATAACCTCACTTCTTTTTGTTTCGAAAGATGAAAATTTGACAATGAAAGATCAATTAATAAGAACACATTTCTTCACTAATCTTTACTCCTCAGTTTCCGTACGAGATCAACTTAACATGTAGCGGCCCAGAACCATGCTGTCGCATCCAACCATATCACACGTTGATCCTTCCCAGAGACATTAATTCAAAATAATTTCACACAAGCTCGGTTCGGCTCGAAACAGAACTTAAAAAAAATGTTTACTTGTGGAAAGTTACATAATTTCAGATATGTTATACAATTAAAGATACCAAAAAAAAAAACCTATAAAAAAGAGGCCTAGATGGGCAGTTTAATGAGCTTCTGCAACAAAACAAATTACTATTCACTTAATGAATCCGAATATATAAAACCCATACCAGATCTCATATCAAATCACTGAATAACACAAGTTAAGAGATGCAAACACTTCAGAAGAAGAAATGAAATGAAAAGGAGGCTAAAGGGTACCTGGATCATGGGTTTGCCAAGGATATTAACAAGTGGCTTGCCTTCAAACCGAGAAGAAGCATAGCGGGCGGGTATGATACCAACAACCTGGCTCCTAAACTTTCTGTACCGAAACAGATAAGCACCAGCGCCAATGGCCGCAGCAATTGCACCCCCGACTACAATGCCGTGCACGATCCATGATCTGGTCGATGAAGACCCAGAAGAACAGGAGGAGCACAATGTCATGTTTGGTTGTCGTGAGTGTGGTACTCAGGCTTCCCTGGCACTTGTAAATCTACGAGTGATTACTGATCAGCCATGATGAGTGATAACAGTGACATTTCCGGAGGAGGAAAATACCCTCTCTTTTTTATCTTTTTTCAGACGATTAAATCAGGGGAATCTTTCATTAAAAACCGGAACTGTCCGAACCTCTGCTGAAATTAATCTTTAAACATTCTGGGGATTTGAGTAGTTATCGAAAATTTTTATTTTTGGTAATAGGAAAAAAATTCGGTTATCTGGATTATATGTTTTTAATTCATAATTTTTTATAATTAATGAGGTTGTAATGGTTTATAGGTTAAATTTTGAATTCAAATATATTAAACTAAGTTAACTTGGTATATTCATAGCTAGGTAATAAGCCTGATTATATTTAATAATTTTTTTATTTAATTATATAATGATAAAAATACATATTTAAATGAAAAACAATAAATAAATTTATAGAGAAACATATATTTTATTTTATCAAAATAACTTTATTTTTTATTTCAGCAATATTTTTTATTTTGATAATAAAATGGTTTTTTTAATTAGTATCACAACTCATTGAATAAAAATCAATAACAATATAAAACAAAACAAAATTGGGAAGGCCAAGCAATTTGAAATAAAAAAGAAAGAAGTGTTATTCTTACTAAAAAAATAATTTTCTCATTAATGCATTTCTTTTTTTATTTTAAAAGTCATGTTTATTTACAAGAAATGCTTTTTTAAAACAAAAAAATTATTATGATCATGAAAACAAGTATCAATAAAAAAATTAAAAAAATCATAAATCAATAATCTTTTCAAAACTATATGAAAAACATACGAGAATAATAAATTTTAAAAAATTATATAAAAATATTTATAATAAAAAATTAATAAAATATCAATTTTATTTTCATTCAAGCAAATTATTTTCAAAATCCTATATGGGAGGCTCACATATAATTATCCATAAAATAATCACTTATATTATCATAAAAAAACCCATAATATTCTTAAAAACAAATGCATATTTCTTAATTAGCAGCATGTTTTTTAAATAAAAAAAGAGATATTAAAATACAAATTTATAAAAAATTTATTTATTTGAAATAAATAGGAAAGATGTATCCCTTTGGACATTATTTTCTTACTAATGTGTCTCTTTATTATGTTAACAAAAACATCTATTTTAATTGCAAACACTATTTTTAAAATAAAAACCCATCATAATCTCAAAACCAAGTTTTAATATAAATATTAAAATAATGTCTCAGTATTCTATATGTGATTGAAGACAAAAAAAAAATTATTGATGTAATAAAATAATGCCTATATATATATATAAAAAAAAAACATAGATATTATTTTTGATAGAATACCCATAAGCTTTTTTTGTTGCATATTATGTATATAATAATTGAAAAGGAATTTATTAACATTCTCATAAAAAGCATAATATTATTTAAGAACTATTATAGAATTTTCTAATAAATTAAATATAGTGTTAAGTGTTTTATTTATAATGCATTTAAATCAAAATATAAAAAATATTGAAAAAATACCATAGTAAAAGACAATTAATTGATTAAAGGACTTGAACCCGCATGTCTAGCGCAAAAAAAAGCAAGGCCTGATGCCTGTGGGTTTCAATTCTAGCCATGTGATTGACATTTTTTTTAAAAAAAGGTTAAGAGTGTACAATAAATTACTAGCTCTTTTATATATATATATATATATATAATATTCATAAAACATGTCCCTTTTATTTTTTTTTATCAAAAAACATAACCCTCAAAAACATATAATAAACTAAATCATTTCTCACTTATTTTTACATAAAAACATATAATAAACACGCTAAAAAGCTTAATAAATCAATTTATAATCCTCAAACCTTCTAAATTAATAAAAAATAATAAAATTAAACCATATAAAAAATATTTTTTATCTCTAAAAACACCTTAATTAAACTCATTTTTATCAATAATAACTCAATGATAACAATATCAGCCTTTCAGATAATTAAAATATAATGGATTTCTTCCTCTCTTTTTTTTATTTACTAGTGAACTTTTTTATTTTAAATAATTTTAAAAATTATATTTTTTTAATTTTACTATCATTCAACTTTTTAATTTATAATATTTATTTCTTATTATTTCTATAACTTAAAAAATATAAAATATTAATAAATTATTTTTTAGTTTATTTTTCATAACATAATCAAATATTAAAAAATAATTTACATCACATTAGAAATAATTTATTTTCTAAATAAGATCATTTAAAAAAACTATTTTTCTAAAAATAAACATGTTTAATTTTATTAATTTCATGTTTATCTTCCTAATCTATGATTTGAATGGAAAAACTATAATTATTTGATTTGGATACTTGCTTAATGCTAAATACCATCTCTACAGTTGAGGCTCTCAACTTGAGATCATAAAATCCTTTTCTTTTCCTTTTCCTTTTAATTTTCGAATCAAACACCCAGGAAGTGGGCTGGCCACAATGTGCCATTTTTTTTTTTAAGAAACATCAATTTAGTTCTCAACCTAAATACTCATTCCCAGTTGGATCTGAAATCTATATATTATTAATTTGGTCTTAAAAACTTGAGGTAATTCTTAATTAGGTCCTTTTGTTAATGCTTATTAAGTTCCCCATCAATTTTTCTTGAAAAAAATCTCATTATTGAATAAAACATACACTTTAGATTAAAATTATTAACCATTATTGACAAAAGGATACCATGGAGAATACAAAAAATAGACATTATATATAGACACACACACTTGAAATGGATGACAATGTTTCTTGTTTAGTGTTGTTTTTTAAGGTCATCAAATTTTATTTCTTTATAATTTTATCCTTGCATGTTATATTGACAACATTTTATTTGTTGGGATTTGCTTCTCTTTCAATGTTTTTGAAGAATATTAGATAATCTTGATAGTCAATTAAAGAGCAATTTTATGAATTTGAATTTAAGGTTATAGCTAAAAAATAATTGAAAGAATAAGTACCACAATAAATAAATAAATAAAAACATTTCTAGCTTTTCAAAAGGCACATGAAACTTCATATTGGTCCCTAAAGTTTCAAATTATTATATATTAGTCCCTGCTGTTTGAATTTTTTATTTTTTAAATCCAAACGTTATTTTATCACGTTTTAGTCTCTAGATATTAGCGAAGGAGATAAAAAGTTATTTTAATAAGAAAATGAGAGAAAAAGCATACACTCAGCCACTTTCTAACTATTTAAAAAAAATTAATATTAGAATAAACGGGCTATTTGTAAAAAGAGAAATTTAATGAAGGTGGCTTTATCGTTTAATTAAATTAAAAAATAAATCAGGACTAGTGGATTTTGCTTTGATTAGGCTTTTTAAGTGATTAAAAGATATTTCTAAATTAAAATTATTATTTTAAAATTTTAAGATATTTTTATATATTTTAAAATAAAAACAAGTTGAAATTTGATTTTTTGGAATACAAAATACTTACAGGCCAACAGCTCTTAACCTTTTGCTTTGAAATCCAGGCACGCTTGGACCAAGCACACGTGTGTGTGGGTTTTTTCTTGCATTTTTATTTTTTTCTGAGATCCAACGCCAACTTTCGAGGATGGACTAGATATAGAAATTGAACAAAGGATCCCTGACGAAGTCCATATAAACTCTAGCGATATCCCTTGAATTGTTAAGTTAAAATGGATGCTACTACATCATCTGAGAACTTTTCCGACGCCTGGAACTTGTCAAGAAGCCATGCCGGGCATGTGCTAGTAACCACACAAAAGAGTCTATTAGTTAGCTATAGATGACAACACGTTGAAAGAATCTACTTTATAGGGTTTTTATGAGGGGAAAAAATGTATTTTTGAAATGTTAGTATTAGGAGGAATTACTTGAAAATTTTGAGTTCTTCCCTTGAATTCACATTATACCATGGTGTTAGAATAGTATACTTATTTAAATAAATAATAAATCAATGAATAAACAACATTAAATGTCGTCCACGTCTTCCTTCTCCTGTGTTCCATCCCGCGAATACTGATCGATTAAAGAGAGTGTGTGTGTGTAATTGGAATTTTATAATTTTAAAACCCAAAAAAAGAGGAGAAATATGAGTTCAGGGGAGGAACAGGCTTTGCTCTTGGAAGATGAACTCCTACTACAGGTTTTTCATTCTTCTCTCCCTCTTGGTGCTGATTCTTCTCCTTTGTATATATGTATTTATAACAGATTATTGAATGTTATGGAACTTGTTTCTGGGTTTTTCTTGTTTTTTTTCTTCCAAATCAAGATTGAATTCAAAGAATGAATAGTAATTCAAATTTCAAGTAATTTGTTCATTCTTTTTTTATGCTTTCGGATATTGATGATGATTCTGTATAAATTTGTTTCTTCCACAGACTCTGTCATAGCTAGATAAGCATCACAGACGCAGAAATCTCCAACCAGTTTTATCCTGTCTGATTTCCTGTCTCCATGTTCATGTTTGACTGCTCAAGTTGTCTCTTTTGTGATTCTTTTGTCTGTTTAGCTTTCATCAATGCGTGCTGTATCTTTCAACTTATTTTTTTCTCTGCCCAAGTTTCGTGGTAGTAGCGTTTACGTTGTTTTTACTGTCTGAGCTTTATAGATAGGAGAGTTAATAGGGTGTGAGTGGTAGATGAGATGCAACAAAAGAATGTATTAAATCTACTTGCAGGCAAATCGTGCTTGTGTCAGCCAGGCACAAAGGTGGACTTGGCATTTGAGTAAGGTTATGTCTGTGATTAAGCTCTTTCGGAAAATGGAAATGTGCTTAGTGGATTTTGTTTGCATCCATTCTAACATATACAGGTCAAAAGGGAATCAATATTTTTGCCACTAACTAGCCCCTTCTCTTCTCTTTTCTATTTTTTCCTTTTGCTAATTTTGAACTTGCTTGAGAGATGGAAAGGGTTTTGCTTTATCTTTGAAACTCCAACAGCTTGGTGTTGCAATGTACAAGCTTTGTTTACAGGCAACTTGCCTTGCAGATGAGACTACTGTCTCTCTCCATAGGACATTATGATTATGGATGTCTTGCAGTTGGTGGCATATGTGATGAATGCCATGGCTTCACCAATTTGCTGGTCACCAATTACTGAGGTTAAATCTGGATAGCAAAGCTTCTGCTGGGGTGTCGTAGGGTGGAGTCATGGCTAATACAAGATTGTTTTGGTTCCATTTGATGTTTTCCTTATTTGATGCTGAATTGATGAGGGATTGCTAAGTTTCAAGAATTCCTTGTTAGAAGCATCATGTCCTTGTCAGATATGGATAGCAGTCCCATGTAATGAAATACTTATGGGACTCATTTCTAAATCTGGACGTGAAGGACTCAGTTTATTCTAGAGGAAAAGATATTCAATTAGCTTGAGATGTTGTGTCCTAGAAAATCTGATATCATTCGATTCCAATGCTTTGACAGTTATCTGTATCTGATTTCTATCTCCAAGTCCATCTAAGAATTTTCATGAACAAATGACAATTTCTGTGATTTGTAATCATGTGTGAATAGGGGTGTGCCTTAGCTGTCAATCCTCTGCTTTCTTATATTCTTAGAATTTGGCGTGTTTCCATATTGGTGCAGTGGTGTCCATGTCCTGTAATTGTTTCCATGCTGCGTAGAAGTTGGACCAAGCACAACAGTCTTACCTCTAATTTTCTGGTGGCATTTAAAAGATCATCAGTACCCTTTTTAACACCAGCCAAAATATAACTTCATAGTTTATTTATGATCATTATAGGTGCCCATTAAACACTGTTAAAACTAAAAACCAGTTTGCATCTTGCACCATGTCTTTGTCACATGTTTTGTATTATATTTGTAGAACAAAAATAATGGACTCCACACAGGAGATGGCTCGGTCGACATTAATGGGACGGCTGTTCTTAAGCAGAAAACTGGAAATTGGACAGCATGCTCTTTCATATTGGGTACTGATTATTATATTTCACATTAGTGCATAGCCTATGCTCTTTCTGACTTCCATCATGCCACAAACAGGAAATGAATGCTGTGAACGCTTGGCCTAATATGGAATTGCTACTAATCTGGTCACCTACCTTAATGGGAAGCTACATGAAGGAAATGTGTCAGCTGCAAAAAATGTTAATATTTGGGCAGGAACTTGCTACTTCACACCACTCATTGGAGCCACTTTGGCAGATGCTTATTGGGGAAGATATTGGACCATTTTTGTTTTCTCCATAATTTACTTCATTGTAATTATGTGCTGAACTCGTTATTTCTATTCTATGCCTTACATTTGTGATCAGTACATTTCTGTTTCTTGACCATAAAGCTCAAAATCTTTCTCACATCTCTGAAGTCAATGGAGCTTCTGTGGTTCTAATTTCATTTCATTTAGTCCAAGGGGTTGTCTACTGCTGCTACACTATATGTGCAATGGTTAGCAATAAAAAAAAAATTGTTCTAGTTATGCCACTGAACAGGAAAACTTTTATAAAAAGCCTGAACGAAGTTTTGTTGATTATGTGAATTTTTATGTGGTAGGAAGTATAGGTACAAGGTTAAGCAAGGTCTATATTTTTCTAAACCTGCATTGGTCGCTTTTATGCAGATTTAATCCATATTGTTTTCTTCAAGTGTTGGATTTCATCATGTTGATTGATGCAGGGAATGTGTACGTTGACTCTCTCAGCAACTATTCCTGTATTAAAGCCAGCTGAATGTATAGGTTCTCTATGCCCTTCAGCAACTCCTGCTCAGTATGGGGTATTCTTTTTTGGCCTCTATCTGATTGCATTTGGGACAGGTGGTATCAAACCATGTGTTTCATCCTTTGGGGCGGATCAGTTTGATGACACTGATCCTAAGGAAAGGGTAAAGAAGGGGTCCTTCTTCAATTGGTTCTATTTTTCAATCAACATTGGTTGTCTTGTATCAAGTAGTTTAATGGTATACATTCAAGACAAAGCTGGGTGGGGGCTAGGATTTGGAATTCCTGCATTGTTCATGGGCATAGCTATTGCTATCTTCTTTTCAGGCACACCACTTTATAGATTTCAGAGGCCAGTGGGGAGCCCAATTACTAGAATGTGCCAAGTTGTGGTTGCGTCATTCCATAAGAGGAATTTGGAGGTTCCCCAAGATAGTAGTCTCCTATATGAAACCCAAGAAAAACACTCAACCATTGAGGGAACCTGGAAACTAGCGCACAGAAATGAATTGAAGTATTTTTCTTCTTCTTTCTCCATACCTGATCTACTTTCCTCAGTTTTGAACTAGCCATTCTATTTGATGTGCGTTTTTGCTATCAAAATTGATTGTCATCCAGTGAAATAGTTATTTACATATGCAAGAAGAGTTGAATCTTCTGTTTTGTTTTGTATCCAAATTCAAGAGTTGATCATCAAATGTGAATAGTGGTTAAGAATGGCCGTTCTAGTTAACACTACAATGCCTTATTGGAGGCAAGTTCAAGCATAACTTATAACTCATGCAAGCATAGTGTGAAGAGCTGTGCAGAATACACAGAAAATTTTCATATTCTGTGAAGTTCATATCCTCTCTTATTTTAGTTGTTAACTACTCATATTTGTGTAAGCTTACACTATGCAGTTATCTGTTTTTTTGCTAACGATTTATTAATGTATTAACGCAAGCCCACAGTTGAACTCTGCTCATTCTTCCCCTTCTAATATCTTGTCATGGTTCCCCTCATTGCATTCTTTGAAATATTTATTTACTAACCACGCAGAAGAGGCTTAAATAATGGCATGTTATTTTGTGGAATTCCCCTCATTGCATTCTTTGAAATATTTATTTGTTAACCACGCAGAAGAGGCTTAAATAATGGCATGTTATTTTGTAGAATAGTTTGTATTTATTCTCTATCTGGCAGCAGAAGAATCACTGACTTTTCAGTTGAATTGAGTTTTGGCAGTCTGTTAATGGACATATGGTCCTTTATCTGTTCGCCTTTCCTCAGAACTTCATCTTTACAAGGTCTACTTGCAATTTCATTTGGTGTTGAGACTACATATTAATGGGAATTTTGTTTAGTTTATGTGAAGAGACTAGAGATTAAGTTTTTGTGTTCATATTTATTTTATCTGATATGCCAAAGGAGCACTGGGAAGAAAGTTTCAACAGACCTGTCTCTGCCTTAATGAATTCCTTTTTATTGATTTGTGTTGCCTTATCCTCATTTTAGTAAGTTTGCCTCATCATTTAAAAATCCACTAAAATCTTTTCTCAAAAGAACTTAACTAAATTCCTATTTTCCTCTAGATGCCTTGATAAAGCTGCTATAATGTCAGAGGCTGAGATAAATGGTGGGGACTTCAGTGATCCATGGAGGCTTTGTACTGTGACTCAGGTGGAGGAATTGAAGATTTTGATCCGCATGTTTCCGATCTGGGCTGCAGGCATTGTCTTTTCTGCTGTCCATGCCCAAATGAGTACCATCTTTGTGGAACAAGGGATGCTGATGGACAAGACAATTGGTTCTTTCAACATCCCTCCTGCTTCTATGATCACAATTGATGTTATTAGTGTTATTTTCTGGGTTCCAATCTATGATAGGATCATTGTTCCAATTGCAAGGAAGTTCACTGGCAGAGAGAGGGGCTTTTCAGAGTTGCAGCGTATGGGAATTGGCTTGTTCATTTCTATGCTATCAATGACAGCTGCTGCTTTGCTAGAGATTAAGCGCTTGCAGCTTGTAAAAGAGCTTGGATTGGTTGGCGATGCTGTTGCAGTTCCTCTCAGTATCTTGTGGCAAATTCCCCAGTATATGTTGATAGGTACAGCAGAGATCTTTACATACATTGGTCAGCTTGAATTTTTCTATGAACAGTCTCCAGATGCCATGCGGAGTCTATGCACTGCTTTGGCACTCCTGGCTGCATCTTTGGGTAATTACCTGAGCTCTTTTATTCTGAGCATGGTGACTTACCCCACAACCACGGGTGGGAAGACAGGATGGATACCAGATAACTTAAATAAGGGGCACCTTGATTATTTATTCTGGCTTTTGGCTGGGCTCAGCTTCTTCAACTTGCTGATCTACACTGTTTGTGCAAGGAGATATAAAGAAAAGAAGGCCTCCTAAGGTTTTGACAAGAGGGGAGGCCTAGTAGCCCCGTGGGAAAAGGTTTGATTACAATGGTTTGTGCATAAGCAACACTTATTCTACTATAACATTATTTCCTTCCAGGTTTGAAGGAATGTACATTACGTTGGTTTAGTGCTTGTAATAAAACCCTTTTGGTTTAATCCTGTCCTAGTAAGATTTGTTTTGTAATGATTCAGGGGATAACAGCCAGCTTATTTGGGTACTTGTTGAAATAATGGATACAGCAGGTGCATTGGTACAACCTGCTTTGCGTTTCCACAGACAGGTTTCTGTCGAATTAGTAGTTTAATTGCAAAATGGGACTAACCCCACTCCATCTTTTATTGTTTGGGTTACTTAAGACACTTTTGAGCCCACCTGCAGTAGATCTTCCCTGCACTTCTTTGGCCACTAACCACTGCTTCTTGTCATACAGTTTTATCTTTCGTGAGTATAACTGATTCTCATTCCCTGAATTGCCTTGTCAACATACGGTTGCCTTTCCTTCTGGATCTGCTCTTGCACGCTAGAGTAGTTTGAACAGATTTGTGCATGCAACTTACAGCATCCTTAGTTGCCAAAGACTGGCACTCCACTTATTTTAAAGCAGTCTTGAAGAAAGTTTGATTCTGAGAATTGCAATTGCTGCTTCATTTTTTATTTTTTTTGGTAACAAAGGAACGACGTCTCTCGCAAGGAGGGGACTAGAACTACCATTTGCATCTTCATCGAATGGCTGTCTTAAATGACTCCATTTGACTTCTAGTCATTCCCGAAAGATCATTAACTAGAGCATCAATTTTCTTCTTATGGTTTCCTAACCTGACGAAGATCATGGCCACCTGTTATTTGAGTGTCCCATATTGTAAAGCTGTGTCAGGTGCTGTTCTGCACAAATGTGATTACAAAACAATAATGGTCCCAAGATGGTGGAGTTTGAGTGGAACAGTCGTCATGTTATATGGAAACAATTGACCATGATGGCTTCTATATCCTTAAGGTGTTCCATGTAACATGGATATGCCAGATTGTTAGCTGCAGAATGCATAAAACTAAACGACTTGAAGAAGCAGCCATGGATCCTCTTCATTTACAATTCGTGGACGGTGGGTATGAGTTTATTAGTTTATGTATTCTGTCGTGGATTTATGCTTTTGTCTCAGGGTAAGCTCCTATATTTTTTTCCATTTGAGTAATGAAACTCTAATCATTTTGTTGAAAATAATGATAATACTAAAAATAACTCATCTCTTACAGAGCATAGTAAGAGAGAGAGAGAGAGAGATCGGATAACTAAATAAAGACATATACTCTCTAGCTTCACTAAAAAACTCATTTGGGACTATCTGGCCATTGAAAATATTCTCAAGCTAACCATGAAGTTAAAGCCTTCCATAATTCTGGCCATGGAAATGGATTGATAGAGTCCGCTTTGAGATGCATCTGAAACTGGGAAAATTGTTCTTTACCTCCCAAAGTTGGGCTCTTTCCTTTTTCATCCTTGAATGGTTTTGATAAATCTCAGTGCAATCTCATCAACAGCTAGCCCTCCAATAATTCTCTCTCCATTTCTCCTTTATCAAATATAATGCTCCAAAAAATCCTCAAAAGCCAACCAAATAGCCGATAAACACCATTCCATCGAGTAGCAGTAACCTTTCCCTAGAATCCTCAAAACCAGCATCTTCTTGATTAAGGTAGGAAGCGTTCAAGTTGCAGAGTAGCACCACATAAATATTCATTCCCAATGTATACTGAAACATCCTCATTCAATGTATCAAACCGCACACCTCATGGAATCTCCCGCTCGGATTGTTGCGGGACAAGTTCATAACACTGAAAAAGTCCAACAAATTAATGGGTGCAGGGATATTCTGCCCAATCAAGTTATTGAAACTTATATCCAATGATTCCAAGCCACTCATATTTCCTATGATGTTTGGAATCTCACCATGTAGACCATTCCAGAAGTGTTTGAGCATGAAGAGCCCCCTTAAAAGGCCTACCTCCCGGGGAATGTTTCATTCCAAAGCATTTTTTGTATGTGTGGACCGCATCGAGTTGGTATGTGAATCCTTTATATTTCATGCTCAGACCAACACCAGAATTTGTGAATGAAATCATAAAACCAAGGGTTCCGGAAGTCTGCGCAGCTACAACATGGAGTGTGTTGGAACAACGTACTCCATGAATGTACAGCAGCAGTCTTTACCTTGCCATGATGTATCTGTAAGATATGATTTGAAATTTGACAGTGCTTCTCTTTCAAAATCATGACCACCAGTAATAAGTGACATATTTGAAAGTAGGAAGAAGAAGAAACAAACAAGACTACTAAACGTCATGGCAACTTAAACTCTAGGGTGCTGATAAATTTTGCTTTCCTAAGAGTTGATTTCTCAGAAATCCAGGTAGTGGTGGTTGCAACTACTTTATCCTGCATTTACTGGTCTTTGACTGAGGTAATAGAGATTTCCTAAAGAAATATATGAGAGCAGGAAAACATTTTTACTTTTAATATAACACTTGGTCAAATATCTTTCCGAAGTGTGCAGGTTTAATTCCTTAATTATTGCCATCAATGATGCAATACAATATTCTTTATACAGTTCAGTTATGTTCTTATCAGGATTTTATGGGCTGTAAGAACTAATGTTTTTGTTGTGATTGGAAACGAAGGCAAATTCTTTTTCATGGAAAGTACTGCATCCTTGAATGTTCAAAAGAGGTGCTTAGCATTTGCTTTTATATCCATGAAGCGTCTTAGAAGCCACAGGTTTTCTTTTTTCCTTTTCTCTTTTTTGGTGTTAACAATCTTAAAAATCTTTGTAGTGACTTTCAGTTTCAGGTGGATGGCTTCTTCTTCTTTGAGGAAGCAATTTTTCTGGATTTATAAATCCACATTGTTGATACTGTTTTCTTGCTTTCTGCAGGTTGCTTGCTGTTGAATTTAGCTGAATGTCTATCAGACTTGTTCACCAAGATGATGAAACTCGAATCTCTTTAACTAGAGTAGTTAGTCAAAAGGATGCTCTACATGGTTTTTTCTAGCATTCAGGAAAGATTCCAAGTTATTTTTTGGCTAAAATTCAATATCATGGAATTCAAAGATGAAAACAATCATATACAGTTAGTCAATGATGGACCAGTTTTTTGTTTCTGTGATCAATTTTTTTTTTTATAAATTAACATCTTTTTTTATTTTTAGATCATCTTAATATACTAATATTAAAAATAATTTTTTTAAATTAAATAAAATTATTTTAATTTACTTTTAAATTAAATTCATTTTAAAAAATAATCACTATCATATTCACAAACAGCTGTGGTGGTTACCATACCGTGCATGGGACATGCAAAACTCCATGCATTAGCATTTAAATTCCCAGCCATTCTTGGCTAGCATTTCTAGTCATTTATGGCTAGATTTTTTTTAAAAAAAAGTGCACCATCGGGCAAGAAAAAACAGAGAAAGAAAATCAATAGTTATATTTCAACGCCTAATCTTTTTATATATATTATTTGAGTGTCTGCTAAATCTTTTTTAGTTTTCTGGTTCACGTCTGTTCTGGATATAACTTTCCAGGTTGATAAAAGGAATTGTTGGCATCATCGTTTATGCATCAGTAATCCTCAATGCAGTTTAGTTAATTACTAATTTTACTCTTTATAAAGATCCAAGCCGGCAGCATTCAGACCCAGTAGATGAATTGACACATTACTTTCTGCATAAATTATGGCATCGATCCTAGAATAAATTAAAAACAGTACTTCCCCAGAACTCCAAAGAGAGGTTCTCAGCAGCTTCTCTGTAATCCATTCAAGCAGTCTTTCTGGAGCTACATTTGTTTTCTTGCGGTGGTTGCTTGTGAAAAGTGGCCTATCAAGATCCTGCTAGCTAGGTCCGATCGAGGCCAGGATTGTTAGCAATAGTTGCCTGGGTTATGTGTGGTCCCGCACCTTGAGACCACCACATTTATTGAGAATAGAGGTAGCTGACCCTTTAAAATTTAAAGTTCGGATACTGTAGCGGTAAATTAGAAAATAGAAGAGAGGAGAAGAAAATTAAAAAAAAAAAAAGGAGAAGAAGAGGCAGCAGAGCAGCCTGCGTTCTTCCTTCAATTTCCAGTTTGTTCACCGTTGGATCGGGCTGAGATTTTGACAGCAGCTTCTAGACACGTTGATCTTCATTCTGGACGGTTGGATCGAAGATTGGTGGTGTGGAAGTTGGTCGTTTTGACAGAAAACGGGGCTATCAGTTTTGTGAGTTTTTCTCAAATAATTCTTCTTTAATCTTATTGTAATCGGAGAATAAGTTGTTCTTGATAATATATATGTTGCATCCCTTAGTTGAATCTGAGAAAAAATGATTGTGAACCCATTATTTGTTAATAGTGGAAGTTTTTAAGTGGACTTACGGCCCCGTGGTTTTTTCCGCATCAGGTTTTCCACGTTAAAAATCTTGATGTTGATTTTATGATTATTTGCATTATATTTGATTCTGTTTTACTGTACAAAGAGGGAAAGAATTGGAACTTGTGAATTATGAATTGTATTCCGTTATATTGATCCGGGTAAATTAGTGTCCGGTTATTCTGAGTTTTCCCAACAACCTGTTACTTTCTAACATTCAGGTAAATTTACAAGCTATTGCTTAGGTTAAAGATGGAGTTGAACCAGATCTCATGAAATTCAAAGAAGAGACATCGTTCTATATGTGCATCTCATCTGTTGCACAATCTCTTAATCTCTTGGTGATTTTTAAGACTAATATATATATATAATTCAATAAGATTATGCAATTCAAAAGTATTAAACATAGCAGAGAAACGTTTTAATTTTCAAGATAGAGAACCTGCCTTCTACTTACTTTTCTTTGCTTAGCAAGGGTTGATACTATTGTCTATTTCCATAATTATACGCTGTTATTTTTTTTAGAAATATATGAAAATAATATATTTTTTATTTTTTAAAATTTATTTTTAACATTAATACATTAAAATGATCCAAAAATATTAAAAATAATTTTAAACTAATAAAAATTTTAAGTCTTTTAAAAACGCATTTTAAAATATAATTTCAAACACCTCCACGTGGTTCCATGTTTTGTTTATGATGCATGAGCTTTTTTTAAAAATAAATATTTTTTTGTTTAATTTTATGTTAATATTTTTTTATTTTTTATTACAATATTTTTTTAGTTTTTTTTCTATTTGATTAGAACCTTTTTTTTCTAATTTATTTATTCAGTGTTATCGTGTTTTTCTAGCTTTTATATTTATGTAAAACATTGTAATAACCTTTTAGTAAATAAAAACATAAAGAATAAATTAAAATTTATTCTTTATTTTCAAGGTTTTGACTTCCACTTGCATCAACTTGTAGTTTTTTAATGCTGTAGGAAAGAGGGTCAAAGACCTAGATTCTCTCTCTCTTTAATTTATAGAACCAGGCTACTCTCCTTTCTATCTTAAATTAAAAACTGAAAAATAAAAAAACAAATAAAATTCTGGATTAAAAGTGCAATTTTAAAAATTATAAGGACTGAAAATATATCAATTGAAAATTTGGGGGACAAGAGTCAACTTTTTTAGCATCAATGTTGAAAGTTGAAACCTTGTCTTTCACTTTACTCCTTGTCTTGAAATCTTGTCCAATAGAGTAGAAGTATTTGACCTTTAATTTGATCATAAAATAATCAAATCGAGTAGAAAAAAATTTAATGACTAAAATTATTTTTTAAAATAAAATACGAGAAATTGCATGGGGCCTTGAGCTATAGTAAAACGACCTCGTATTTGACACAAGACAAGCAATCAATTAGAGGTGCAATGCATAAGATTTTATTTTATTTTATTTTTAAATATTGTACGTATTTATTACTTCTTTTTACAGAATTTATTTGAAGATTATTATAGTATCTGCTAATACTTTTTTATTTTATCCCAATCTTATATTTCTTTCTCGAAAGAAATAGTTTTCAATTTCTTTAATTTACTGGGAAAATTCCTAGCAACAAAATGAAAAAAAAATAATTCGGCGCAAAAATATCCTAACCCTAAACCCCCCCCCCCCTGATAATAACGTATGAAACTCAAGTAGCCAAATCGTAAAGGCTAGAGCTGCAGGAATCCCATGCTATTTCGTAAACCGAAGAGAATAGGGCAGCGGTGAGTTTCCGAGAGAGAAAAGGCTTCCAGCTGTTGAAGGAACCCATGCCTCTTCTATAAATATACTGCTGCAACACGGAGCAGCTAACAATACTTTTTCTCTTTTTCCAAGTCATATACACACCAGCGCTTCGTATCCATGACAGAAAACCTAGTTTCTTTTCCCTCTCAAGTACTCATTCTTGCACTTGTACTGCTCTCGGTTGCACTGGCACTACTCGTCGTGATGGTTTATGGACTCGTAAGCTTGTGTTGGAGTTGTTTGGAAAGTCGGCTCGATATCCTCCTTAACCAAGATCATCACCCTCATGATGTAGAAAGAGGACGGGTAACCGGAAAAGAACAACCTGCTACTGTTGTCATCTTGCGATTTTCTATCATTCAAGTCGATGAAAGTACAGAGTATTTTAGCAATGGATGTGCGATATGCTTGGATGATTTTCAAACGGGGATGGACTGCTGTGTTCTTTCGTCGTGCAAACATGTTTTCCATTCAAGCTGTTTAAAGCAGTGGCTGGAACTGAATCTGACCTGCCCTCTTTGTAGAAGTTATGTATATGATGACATCCTTCTTTGTTAGCTCTTCATTATGTGTTCGTATTTTCTTTGTTTTAGGAAGGGTTAGGGTTCCTTCTTCTTTTTTTTGTATTTTTTGGAATATTAGCTGTTACAATTAATAGGAAGCAAGATCGTTTTCTTTTCCGTTTTTCTTTGGTTAGTTGGCTCGAGCCTCCTATGTTAAAATTAGCTGTTCAAAAGGAGAAAGAGATGGAAATTGATCAGTGCAAGTGAAAAACATCCAATTAATTATGAGAATCATGCTCGGAAGAATTTGAAATAGCAAAGAAACTAAAATAATACTTGATGTGAACCTCATGCAATCCAGATCTAATTCCTAAAAAATCAATTATAGGAATGTAATACAATAAAAATTTATTCCAAGACACCATACTATTTGAATGATATTGAATAACTTCGTAAAGCTAATTAATTTTTAATAAATCAGATTTAGTTCATTTAAAAATAAAAAAAATATTGAAAAAGTTTAAAAGTATCATTCATTAAAAATTCAGAAATTTAAGCTTTACATATATTTAAATAATTTCGAGAAACTAACTCTAATGGATTTATTCTTGTGGGATGGATTAACACACTTACAAAAATTAACTAAAAAACTTTAACTAGTAAACTCAAATATTGATTTAAACAAGTCTTGAATTTTAGCTGAAAATTAAAATATTAATTAAATTCAAATATAAAAAAAAAAAACATCAAGTCTAAACAGTAGTCTGTTGATGTTTTATATAATAGAAGAAAAACAAGATAAAATATCTTAATCCCCTAACTTGAGTGATTTTTTGGCTAAGATCCACTTTCCTAGATATTTTTGGATTGCTTAGCCAACTTTTAAAGTCTTTTAAATGATAAAAAAATATAATTTAAATAAAAATTTAATTGTTAAAGTCCTTTTTCTTTTAGGATTAGGATTTCTTTTTGTAACATGAAAAACAATTTTAGAAATCAATTCCTCACTCATTAGTCCATCATTTTTCTTCCTTGATGAGGAGAATCAAACATATAGCATTAAATAATCATTCCAAGACTAGAATTAAATAATCATTCTAAGTCTAGAATTCAGATTTGATATCCCCTTAGTTTTCTTGCATGACTAGGAAAATTCTTTATTTGTTGCAAAATATCATCCTAAATAATAAGGAAAATAATGAATGAATTTTTCAATCAAATTCCATGAAAATATTTTATTGATCCCTGTAAAAAAATCTCTACATCTTAATTAGTTCAACTCAATTTTAAATTTTATATGATCCAAACTCATAATTAGTTCAACTCAATTTTAAATTTTATATGACCCAAACTCATACTCATTGATATAATTCAAATCAAGCTTAATATAAACTCCCAACAAGTCTACTTTACCACTCAAATAAGACCCATACATGAACAAACCTGAAAAATCCCATTAAACCTAAGTACGAAATCAAATGCCCTTCATGAAAAATCCATGGATAAACCATATCAATACTACAACGAGCTAGATTGGATTCAGTGTTGCTAAAGCAATCCTATTTTAAATGATACGAGATTTTAATGGCAAGGAAGCTAGCCAAAAAGAATTCGGCATTATCTTTACGCCCATCGTTGGGATAGGAAAAGGGGAGAGGAAAAAGTGGAGCCCTACAATGGATGAAGGGGCATTACTATGCTCAAATTCGGAATGACCTGATGGGGAAGGTTTGTATTCCAACCCAACACTTGCCAAAGCGACGGTAATTTCTGAAATAGATTCCAAGTTCAATTCCCTTACAAAAAGAAGAAAGAAGAGTTTATTCGGATTCAGACTAATCTTTTCTTGCCCAAAAAGATCAGTTCCCTGTTGGCTGTTTTCTTTTCTACATCTCTCCGCTTTGCTTCCTCTCGTGTCCTTCCGAGAACATCGTCCTTGGAGAACCAGCACCATGAAAGAATATCAGCAGGGTTCAGCTAGTGATCGAGAAACTCGAAAGGCAAAGTAGATTTGATTTGCACAATCAAAACCTGACTACAAAAGCTAGACTTGCAGAATAGCTATACCAGTCATATTAGAGATAGACTTGATCGGAAATCCTCCCAAAAATTCCTGACTAGTTGTTGCTCAAAAAGCACCCACCAACGTCGGCTAAAACGGGTCCTCTAATGCTGGTGATTACTCTTCTATATTCTGCTGGCAGCAATTATTCTTAGTGCTTCCAACCTTGTAGGTTACCAAGGAGGGCAAATCTATCAGTATATCCTCCTCCTCAAACAATAAGAGTTGGATTTCTGAACCATATTATTCAAAATCATGCCTCGGTACACCTGGAATTCTTTCTGAGGTCAAAAATTACGTAAGCCATTATCGATTAGAATTCTAATTATAAAGCTCTGATTTTTGTCTACAAATTTATACTTGGGCATCCTGAACGAAAAAATAAATAAATTAAGACCCTGGTTTGAATCAAGGATAGAAGGAACCCCTGCCCGAAGCTCATGGGCCTCCCAATGAAACAAGCAAAAGATGTTGTATATGTTGTACAAAAAAAATTTAAAGAATCTAAAACTGGCAACTTTTTGTTTGAATATATAGCTGGTTAACTACTCCCTCTTTTTCTTGTGTGGAAACGTTGAATGCCAATCAGAGTTTAATCGACCAAGGGATTGTGAGGCAAGGCTTTGGCAAGGTGACACATTCAATGGCGGGGAGAGATTTTATATGCACTGCAAGTGAAAGACAAGTCTTCTGTGGTTTAGACATTTGTGGAACTCAAAGTTGAAAACCTGTCTCTGTCGTGTTACCGGCTCACAAGATTTACCTCCTGTTGACAATCGAAAAACAGTCATTTAGATTGGCCATCCAAAAACAAGCATCAAATAACAGAAGTTATCTGGAAAATATATCATCAAGTTTAGAGATCTAATAAACAGGCTGATTATACTTGTTTCTGATGAAATTTAGCTTCACGTTGAAAGATTTTAGTAGTTAGGACCTTTTCAAAGAGAATTAGTTCCAAGGAAGAGATAATTAGGAGGTTTGCTATGGTTCATGAATGGAAGGAAAAAGTAGACAACAGTGATAGAAATCCAAGTCATTAATTTGAAATAACATAGAAATGTTAAAGATGGTTCACAGAATAAAGGTGAATACAGAACACTAGGACTGCATACCCTCAGTCAACTTTAGTCACAAGTGCGCTAGCTTCTACTCAACTATGATTGTGAACTCCTCCCTCTCTTTTATGGCTTGTCAGATAGAACCCTTGAGCATTTCTCAATAGTCAAGACATCGATCAAGGAAGGAAGGATTGGAGTATGAATAAGTAAATGTTAAAAAGATGCAGGAGGGCTTTCTTTTCTCCCTCGTCCTTGGATTATACAAAACTGAGAGCAAGTGTTGTTTGAATCATTTAACATCAAAATGTTCTCATCTCCTCCCCACAATAATAATTGGTATGAATTATGAATCCAATGGCTCATTTACCACGTATCCTCTATGACTGCTTGACTCCATATTCTTATATTAACCATATATACAATTGACCACCTTCTGTATTATGATACAAACAAGAAAATTCAGTGACACCAATAATGATGTAGCACTAATCTCCATGTCTACGCTAGTTTCATATGATTCTTTGATTTGTAGATTCTATGTCAACTTGTAGCAGTGTGAGCTCCTGCTCTACCCTTTCTTTTATCTATGAATCATTCTAAAAAATCCCTGACTACACAATTACGACTAATCTGATTTTTGGATTAGTTGATTTCAAGATGAAATCCAAAGAAATGTATGCAACCCCTTCCTCCCAGGTATCAGCATGTATTAAAGACATGTATTTGTAGAGCAGATTTCAAATATAGTTAGGGTGGAGAGAATTTGTCTTTGTTCCACAGCAATGATACTTTAATAAATTGCTTCTTTTGTCGCTGTAATTTTTGCTATTTTTTCAAGATTCAGCTTCATTTGCACAGGTATCTTCTGTGAATTGCGAGCATATGATATTCATAAGAACCTTCTTTTGTAGTTCCAGACGCTTGGTTCTCTCTAGGTATTAACATTTAACACCACTTTTTAGAAGTGTTTTCCTCTGTTTTCACATTTTATTTCTACACAAGAAAGGAGTGGAAGAATAACTGAACTTTTGGCTTTTGGATGTAACTATGAAAGAAAACCGAAGCTGCAACTACTCATTGTTGGCTTGAATCTTTGCAGGCGATGGGGTGCATCCTAGTCAGAACTTTGTTTTGTCTATTAGAAAATTCTGTTCTCCACGGGAAAAAGACTTGGGGATCGAAAAAACAGATGCAGTAGCTCTCTGTATCAAAGTTCGATGCAGTTTTGTTATCTGTCAACTTCAGTTGGTAGTCCCTTTCCTGGAACTTGGTTTCAATGATCCATGCAACTTCACGCAATTGAATGGTTAGAAAGTATTGGATCTAATGGAAGGTTTTTGCACATTGTCATAATTATATTTAGGTTTCAGGGCACAGTTTTCACATTTGTTGCAAGACCTGAGGGAATCTATTTTCTTAAAAAAAAGAAAGGGCCAAGCACGCCGGTATAGCATTGATTACTTTTTGAATTATTATATAAAAACCTAATGTGTAAAATTTATAAAAATTAAAAAAAGAAAACATTATCCTTCTAATTTCTTTAATTAAATAGATGACATGTTATTTGCCTGGGTTGAGTTGGAAAGTAAGGTTTTTGAATAAAAAATCTATTTTGAACTTCACCTATTTTTAACCCCTTAATATGATAGAGTTGGTCAGGAAGACAAAAAGGCTAATTCAAAAGGCTTTTTAAGCTTGAATCTACTTTTTCCGGTAAGAAGAAAATTTCAAAACAATCCAGGCAAATGATACATCATTTGTTTAATTAAAAAAATTACAAGGGCAATTTAAAAAGAAAAAAAAAAAAAACAAGCAGGCCAGTCTAGCATTGATTACCTTTTGAATTATTATATAAAATCTACCATGTAAAATTTATTAAAAAAAAAAAAGAGTTTTGATTAAAAAGATATATCTTTTTCCGCCTTGATTTAAATGATTGTGATTTTTATGAAAATTTATTTTAATAGACTCTATTTTTTCATTCAAAAAGCAATAGGCTAATAAAAAAGAAGGCATCTTATGTTCAAGTAAATAAGAAAATGAAAAAACTAGTGCATATCTATGAAAGAAGGCATTTTAGGGGGGAAAACAGAAGAAGAATTTGAGTAGGTTTACTGTTAGGCTGTGAAAAAATTTTGGCTTCATATATTAAAAGATTTTAGTGGTTTGGTCTTTTCCAACGAAACTATTTTTTCTTTTTTTGTGTAAAGGAAATAATGAAACAAGCCAAAAGGTAGCACCAGCAGAATCTGCAGACAGTAAAGACGAGAGGCCTGGAGGAAAGAACCACCTAGTCTCCTTATCAGCACTAGAAGATCCTAACTTAGCTAGATAATCAGCAGAGCTGTTTACTTTCTGCAACACATGCTGAACACAACAACACAAATCCCACTTCATCGACAGTCTAATATCCTCAATAAAAATGAAAGAAGGATGAGCAGATGAAAGACATCCATTAATTAACTCCAATGCCTCTAGCGAATCAGCTTAAAGAATCACTCTTCAATACCCCTTACTCCAAGCAAGCAATGATCCGAATCTAATAGTAATTAATTCAACAATCACTTTAGAAGACAAACCAATAAACCTGGAGAAGCCAATGATCCAGTTCCCACTACCATTTCTTAACAAGCCTCAATTCCTAATCTTCCTGGATTACCATTGGAACAACCATCAGTTTTGATTTTAATTGCACCTTCAGAAGGCTTGAGCCACTGAACAAGCGTTGGTGATCGACTATATAAACTAGAGTCCAACAAAACTAATTTAGTTAACTAATTTGATACATTAGGAATTGATTCATAATGTTTTTCTGCTCCATAATAAATAGGTATGACGTATTACCATCTGATTTTGATACTAATTGTTCATTTTATAACTGATCCTCTACCTTTTCTTGGAAAATTATACTAGAAGATGAAAAATTCTCTCTTGCTATCAGCGGCTAGTAGACAAAGCTTGGCTTCCATTTTATGTGGTTAGTATTTAAACATTTAATCTAGTACCTTGTGTATTCTAAATTTGTCTATGAATAAATATTAGAAAAGGAAAATTATCATAAGAAATCCTCAGTCATTAAATTCAATGCTCTCAATATAAACAACGTTGAAAACATTAAAATTTATGTTTATCTGCAAAAGATTTGGGCATGAGTAAGTCAGTATTACAGTCCAAAATAATATGATGTATTCTCTTGCTTTTTATGGTCTACAAAAGTTGAAATTAAACTTGAATATCACAGTTGAACTTAATGCAGGATTTTTTTAATGTTATACAAGACCCTACCTATGGCTTCTAAGAAATGTCTAGCTTTATGTGAAAACAAGTGACTGCAAATGGCAATGATCTAGAATTGTACCTTGTGCCAAGGCTTTACAGATAGTGAATGAGCTCAACTGCGAACTTTCCTTTCTTTGTAGTATTTATTTCTCCTATCTGGACTAGAAGGAATTTCAAGCATTTAGAACGATCATCTACACAAAAATTTGTATAATATTGGACATAAAAGTTCAATAAAACTAACCTTTAGCCTTCCTTTCCCACTTACTGAGACAACATCTCCAGTTTTTAGTGTAGTGTTGTTTTTTGTGATTGTGGTCCAATTCACACGCACATCCTTGTTACTGCAAATCAGTTTCAAGAAAAAATCCTGTTACTGAAATGGCCCACCTTTAGTTGTGTCATGTTTAACTTATGACTTTACAGTTTGTAACCTATTTAAGCCTATATGAATGTAACTAAACAAATTTCTGTAAACGAAAATTGAAACTTCTATCCAAAATTGTCATTCACACCAAGAAGCAAAGGATCATAACTGCCTTGAGTAATGGCATTTCATAGTTAAGTTTATAGATGCATACAAGCTGTATTAGAGTATGTACATTTATTGCTAAGAGGCAGTATCCCTGTCTAAATAAGCAGTAACAGCATAGGCTTTACCACAACATAGAGCAACAGCCAAGCAAAAAATGAACATCAACTATTAACAGGAACAGGGTGTACCTAATCAAATCAACTAGTTTTGACCTTGAAATCTTGAATCCTGCACTTGCAAGGGCATCGACTCTTAATGATGCTTCCACTGTTTTAAATGACTTGGTCCTGAAAATAGTGGAAGGAACAGAAACTAATTTACTTGTGCCAAATGAATAAATCACCAAAACCATGCAAAAAAAAACACCACAAAAATAATAATTTGCAAACCTTGGAGGCTCATATTCAAGAGCAAGCAATGGGATTGGTGTGCACGAAACTGAAACATCACCAACCTGCAGGAGAATAGCATTAGACACTACAGATAGTAGAACTTACATATCATCATACTGAAATCATCAAGAATGTGCCTATCTGAAAATATTTTTTAATCCATTTAGTTTTTGATATCAGATGTGGAATGCCACCTTATTGAGGTAAGGAAGATTTTCTTTTCATTCAAGTTTTTCCAATACCAATAGAAGTTATACCATGCATGAATTTCTCCTCATAGATAAATTTGCACTTTCCTACCCAACAAATATCAAATGAAGAGTGAGGTTGCAATGAAATGTAATCATTAAAACCAACAGAAAGGATCAAAGGGGAAACAAAAAAGGACCAGGAAGTATTTTAGCTAATGTGATCAAATGAAATAGTCTTGCCAATAATTGCAGTAGTGATGTAAGATCTAAGAGAGTGAGATAAAACACATTTTTACAGTAGTCAAAACTTTTTTAGGAGAGTAGCAGCATTCGTAGAAAAAGTATTATTTATCTAAGGAAACAGAAGCTACCTTGTCCAGTGATGACATAATATAGTCTACAAGATCTGGAACAAGTAGGACTTGAGCCCTTTTCCCCCCCTGCACAAAGCAAAGGAAAGGAAATGAAAAGGTTGCACTCTGATCCACAAAGCTTTATAACACTTTTACTTGCCGGCTAAAAACTATTAGCAATACTTACACACTCATACAAATAAGTGTCTCTCTATTCCACATATTAAAAAATATGCCTCCAGTGAGAGACACTGCTCAAATCAGTTAGGCTGCAAGCAGCCCATTATTTATTAAAGGGATTTGGACTAGGCTAACAAGTCCCATTTTTTTTTCTTTCATTCTTGTTTCAAATTCTTCTTATCGGGCTCAACTTTTAATGTTTGTAGAATCCAATTTACAACTAGTGCAGTTCAACCTCAAGCATCATTGCGACCTCCAATTTAGAGAACACAGTTCAACCTCAAGCATCATCGCGACCTCCAATTTAGAGAACACAAAAACTTATAACAGTGAGCAAGCTGAGCATCTCAAACATTTGATGCCCTCATGAGCTATGTTCAAGAAATTTTTGAAAGCTCAACTGAAATTAACAAAATAACTTTAACTTGAAACTTTGTGCTTCGGCAACCTCCTGCATCATTCAACTTTGCTTGCCAGCAGCCAAATTTGATGATGAAGGAATAATTTATAAACTCTCTCAGCATCAGACAATTAATATACATGCTAACTGATAGAATAGTAAATCAATCTTCCAATTCACATGCTTGACAAAGAATATGGATACCAAGAAGCTATGAAAAGAAAACTACAACCAACACACAAGCATAGATTACACTATGAGCATAGCATTGATATACTGAAAAGAATAATTATTTAAGACACTGTATTGGGGCAACACAAGGACACTACAATATAGTTATGGCATGCACTTAGTCAGACATCTGTTATCCTTAAAAAAATGGCTTAGACTACGAATTTCCAGAATAAGATGTTTCACCAATAAGGCATGATCTATGAAAATTAAATGTGTCAAAATATATTCTAGCTGTTCTTTAAGTACATGAAGCCACATTGGATGCAATTGAAATTCATTGGTTATGCTGTCCATGCTACTTTTAAAAAAGCATACAACATGAATTTCAAATCCAGATCACAGACCTGCAAATAACAAGTAATCTAAAACAACACAAAGATGATACCAGCAAGATTATATCCCCAAGCTTGTTCCTGGCAATCCCTGTACCAAGAATTGCACCAAGGAAGTCACCGTGAGAGCAGAGTTGAAATCCAAAGTTTCCTGTTATACTGGACAAATGAAATCATTTAATAAAACATAAATAAACAAATAAAATGAGTAGAGTTTGATAAGGTCAAGTTCTAGCATGACTCACCTCAATGCTGCAACTATATCTGGATCACTTGTCAGTGTTTCTGGATGTCCAACAGAAAGCCGGCAACGCTCAGCCTAAGGGATTTTTTGAAAATATATTACCATGACAAATAAATTGATGTAGAAACAAAAAGCAAACTGTAAGTCTTAAGTTTGACCTGTGGGTATCCTCCCTGAGCAATAGCCTTAACGTCAGCTAATTTTTCTAGCGCATGCAATGATTCCTTCAATGTTGGCGGGGTGAGAAAATCTGTATGGAGAACTTCTCTTCGTAATGATGCCCTTCTTGCCTGCAAAAGAGTACAATAGGAGAAGTTGAAAAGCCAAGGGAAACAGGAACTTTTTAACAGGCCACGATTTCATTTACATGCACCCAGATTTCTCTAACGTTTATGCTTGTACTAGAGCAGAACTTCACAAAATCCAAAACGCAAATGTGGTTAGGAGAAAAGATTTCAAACAGAAAACTAAACTACCATGTCTAGAATACGCTTCACTTCTTCAATGACGCTTTTGTCTTCTACACCCTTAAGTGCAACAACTTCACCCTTCGTAGCTTGAGACACATGACACATCCCTAAAGCTATTGCATAAAAATTGCAGCACAAACCATAAGCCATCAGATGCATAATCAAAATCTTGTAGTGCATAAACTAGCAATCCGTAAATAATTTGTGCTAAAAAAGTACTTCGTAAAGGAGACAATTAATTAGTAGTAATGCTTCATTTGATTCTACCACCTGACTCGATACTTGAGTTCACAACCCCCCATGTTCCATTACGAAACAAAATTTCTTCTAATTCCTCCCATGTAGCCCCAAAACCGGACTTTGATGAACAATAACGAAAATCAACAAGCCAAACTGACATTAAAAGCTAACTTTGATCAAGTTTTAACAAGTTAAAGCATCAAGATTAATAATCCTGCTCTTTCTTTTGACAACATATACAAACAAGCACACGAGCAGTTTAGTTCATTTACGCTTGGAATAAAAAGAAAAGGAGCAGTGACTTCGCCATTAACCATTGCTAACATCAAAAATTAATTAAGACCTTGTAACACGACACTTCATTGGGGCATTTCATCAAACACCGTTAACCCATTTCAACTAAGCATAATCGGACAAAACATTTCTCTTCCGTCTATATTTCTGTAACTCGTGTGGTAGCTATTGACAGGTTAGAGCAAATGGTCTAAAATTATGTTGCCCATTTTATCATCCTTTTCGTTGTTCTTCGTCTAAGTGAGCTTAGTGGGCGTTTTTAAGACCGAAAATGCACGAACCTGAGTGTCTGGTAATGGGACTGGAAAGAGGGAAAGAGAAATGGGTTCCATAAAAGGAGATGCGTGTTTTATTGGGAAGAGAGTGAGAGAGTGATAAGGTTTGAAATGCTCTTCTAAGAAACCATGGTGTTGCTATAGTGCCAGTGGTAGCCATTGCCTGCGTAGCAAGTATCGTTTGGCGTGGAGCTTTGTTTTAAAATGGCACAAAATTCATTTTTGCCCCCTATAGATTCATCAATTTATCATTTCTATTCCTATACTTTGAAATTTCCCAATTTCACCCTTTTTTAAATCTATCTTTTTCCCAGTTGATTGAACGGTAGGGTTTCAACATGGGTTTGTATGATCAATGATCTATGTTCCTTTTGCTAGCTTTTTATCAAATAAATGAAATTTTTATTTGGAAGTGCTTGTGTGTTAATTAATAATACTTTACATCCGTATTATTAATTATATTTAAAAAAAATATATCAAAAAAATCAAATTATTAACGTAATTGTTATTATATTAATTGATTAAATAGCCTTTATACTAATACTATATTCTCAACATCAAATTTTTAATAATAATAAAAAATTAGTCACCTCGCACTTTTCACGTCCTTTTTCACTCATCTTTTAAACCAAAAGTGATTGGTTAAATCTTCTATGTGCATGCATCATCAATCTTATCCAGAAATTTATCAATCTCACACTTATGATCAATCTGACACTCATGTACTATCCCACCCTCTTATCTCTCTGTAATATATAAAGCACAAGGATTACGCAGCGGGTGGTGAGCAAACAACCAGTTTGTTCCATTTTCTTTTGGTATGGAATCTATCGAGTAGCATCGATCAACTTCCAAGCCATGCATCTTAAAAGGTAATCTGCCTTCCTAACAGATTAATGATTGGACATCTTGGAAATGAAGTTATAAGTTGTAGACATCCCTCGACCTCAAGTGTTGTTAAAGAAGAAAGGAGGTAACTGAGCAATATTACCTTTCTCTGTAATAAATAAAGCACAAAGATGGTGGCATGTTGGTGTCAGACTGTTTGTTGATAAAGGTGGGTTGGTCGGTGGTGGATATTTGCTGCCAATGGGCGGTGGTGATATGTTGGTGTCATGCTTATTGATTGGTGGTGGTCTGTTAGTGCTGGGCTAGATAGTTGATGAGGGTGGGCTGGTTGGCAGTGGATGGTGGTAGTGGCACAGCAGCAGCAACTTCTCTCTTTGGTGGTTGTTGGAGAGAGTCCAACACCCAATTATGGATGTTTAGGTAGATATGTCACCATCGCCAATGCAGAGATTGCTTTCACTAATTTTTAAACTGATGAAAAATATTGCCAATTTAGCTGGTTCAAACTCAAATTTGCAGTGGTGATTGTTTGATATAAGAAGACAACGTGGAAGGTTCATATCACAACTCGCCAAGCCGGTAGCTTTTCGCATCCTGATTGATGCCTTCAAGTTCCAGCATAGAGTCCACAGTATAGTCTAGTTTTTCTTTTCCTTCCTACCATGAATAATTTTACACCTCGCCAACGAGCTAACGACACATATATCGTGCTGAAAATGAAATCCCCAAGCAAAACAATGTTTATGATTGAGTCAAAATTTGGAAAACACAAAACAAGCCACATGTATTTAGTTCTCACTGTCTAAACCTTCTGCACTGACTGAGCTACCAACAATATTATGAGTTTGGAGTCCATCCACCGACAGGACGAAAGAACATAAAATACTTAATTCTGCTACAACAGAACTGGTCACTCACATGCTCATCAAGCAGAAAACTGTCCATGACTCTTCTACTTAATTCTAGTTTTACCCCTTCAGAGAAGATAAGAGTACCCGAGTGCTAGAAACAAAAGAACTACAAAAGCAGCAGCAGGAGCAGCCCACATCCAAAAGTTAGTTGACTTTTTCCTCCTCGTGATGACTTTGGGAAGTGAATCTGGGCCTCTTGGACGATTCCTAGACCTAACAGTTTTCTCTTTCCTAACTTTTTCCTTCACTGAAACGGGAACCTCATCATTGACTTCCACCATTTCAGGTTCCGCTGCCTCTGCAACTGCTTCAGCTCGTTGCTCATGCTCAGTAGTTGGTGTAGATGCCGCAGCCTTCTTCTTCAATTTCTTTTCACGCTCCTGAAGTACATTTAAAAAAAAATACCCTCTTTTTTTAGTTTCTGATAGCAAATAGTAAACCAGGTAATGGTTGAAATAAAGAAATAAACTAATAACCTTGAGCTTTTTCTCAGCATCCTTTTGAGCTCTAGCAGATGCTTTTGCAGCAGCTTTCTCAGCCAGCTTCTTCTTCCTTTCCATGGCTTGCTTGGCTTTTGCAATTTCCTCTTCTCTTTTTATCTCCTTCAATTTTGCTTCATCAACTTCCTTTTCTGCAGGAGAAGGATTCTTTGACAGATTTTCGAACCCAGAGATCTCCTTGTCAGCTATGTCAAATTGCTCTGAAGTGGGCTTCAATTCTGTCTTAGTGATTTCTTTCTGCACCCTTTGGGTTGGTAAAGTATCTTTCAGTGGAATGGGTTTTGTATCTTCTTTTGCTCTCTTTGGAATAGCTTTTACCACCGGCTCTGGTTCAGAAGGCTTTGGTGTCTCCAATATCACTAATGGCTTCTCATCAGGGTTCCTAATTCGCCCATCCCTGCTCAATTGCCGCCGGTCAAGGGATGGCAAAATTCTCTTCTCATAATCATCCCTAAAGGACTTGTTATGGCACCAGAGGGACATAAATTTTTCAACCTAAAAGTGGATATTAACGCAAAATATTAGATTGTAGCAGTAAAAATAAAACCTTCATGTACCTAGCACAGGATAGTATTCATCTAACAAACCTCATCGAGGGCAAGTTCTTCAAGAGCCTTAACATCTTTCTTAGCAGCAAGTTCTTTGGCTTTTGTCAAGAGCATACGGCTTTGGTAAAAGTTGGCATTCTAACAAAGCAACAACAGATAAAGGTGTCACCAAAACACATTACACACAGACTATATCCAATTGTACTAGAAAAGGCTAGAAAAATTATTGAGCAACCATTCTACGGCCAATAATCAGGAAAACATAATGCCAAATTCAATTATGTCGGAAGGGAAGGAGAGGGGATTCAATATGGCTTTAAGCTTTTTCAAAACAACTAACTTCTAGACAGATTCTAAAGAAGTTTGTCAGAAAAACAGTCCTCCAGGAAGGCACTACAAGGCATGCACGAGGGAATAATTTGCACTTCAAAAACAGCTCACGATGCAAAGGTAAAACACAAGACGACTAGATCAGTTTAGATTTGAAGTCCTTGTCCAACAAAGGCCGCCATGCAACCAATAATCACACTAAAATTACAGCGTTAGAAAATGCTTCTCAAGGTAGACTTGAGCTGCTGCTCTGAAATAACATACTTTTGGACCTCAACATTTCCAATAAATATCAGAGCCAGTGCACGAGCAAGCATGTGGAAGTATGCTTGATCTGTATTTTGCCTTCTCAGACAACAGATTACAGGCAAAACTAACTCAAAGTAGTAGATGGTAATCGAACCTGTTGAGCGTAAAACATAAAGACTGAACCTATAAATAGTTCTGTTCTATATTTTCTAAAAGGGATCTAATATACCTGAGATTAACATTCCCCAACATTTCAACAACATCATGGGGGATGGAGTTACCAAATTTGGATCCAAATACAAAACTTTGACATCCCCCAGTAATGTTGATGCATTCTATGACACATGCCAACAGACAAAGGAGCTAAAACCTAAAACTATGAGAATCTCCACAAACCAATAAAATATTTTTAAAATGTTAGTAATGAACAACGCAAAAGGAAGATCATATAAAAGGCATCACAACGTGATTAGGAATATCAATACTTTAGTGAAACTGATCCTTTCTATGTAAACATTGCACATGCCTACACGCTCACACAGTTAGCTCCCTTTTTTTAATAATTCCTGGAGTCAATACACATACCGCCTCATCACGCTGTTTCCTAAGTTCCTGAAGAGTTTCATATGTTTTTTCCCTCTTCTGGATCACAGCTTCCAGCTCATCCTGTAAAGTTTTAATTTCAGCGTCCAATGCCTGCACTTTCGCTTCAAGTCCATCAAGTTTTTCCCAAAGTGCTTGTCTCTCCTTCCTTACTCCATCCAAGTCAACACCCATAAGCTACAATAACCAAAGTAGAGTAAATTACTCTTGCATAAATGTTGATAACAAACATTCAGACACAGAAAGTAAAGTTGGTGAAACTACAGACTTCCAACACACGATAGTTCAAAACCAATTATCTTACTTTGACCTGATCTTGAATGGCTTCTTTCTGACCCAATGAATCCTGAATCTTTGTTCTCATAGCAGCATTAGCAATTACTTTTTCCCTTGTCCCCTCAAGCTGTTTGATTTCTCTAAGTATTTGTTTTTCCTCTGTCAATGGGATGCTCTCGTGTTGCATGCGGTATTGCAAGCTGTAGATCTGAAACCACAATAACAATCCACAAACTTAAGAAATGCAGTATCACAATACAATTGCACCAAAACAAACTGGCAAGTCCCTACATGTATGCAAACCTAGCAGCTAAATACATACAAGATCATTAAGCTCTTCCTCAGATGAACAAATGCCAACACGACCAGCATTATTTGTGTTACGCAGCTTGCCCAGTGCCTGCTGCAAAGGCTCCATTTCCCTTTTTTTCTCATCGAAGATCGATTTATACTGCCTACCCTCATTCTTCAGAGCTCTCACCTGGTTGATCAACTCCACTCGTTTTGACTGCAGAAGAACCAAGGGACAAATAAGTAGAATCTCATTGGAACTAGATTGGTGCAATCTTTTCAACAAACATGGTAATTTGAGATGCACAAAGCATAAGAACATATAATCAATACGAAAGCTGACATATAAATATTGTCAACTCTAGGGACCCTTACATTTAGTAATTAAATCTTTTGGAAACTAATAGTCTTCTCACAGAGTTCCCGGGTCCAAAACTATTTTGTAATTACTAGCAGAAAACTTGCGTAATGGTTTAACTGCCATTGAACAGGCAGACGGATGTAAAAGTAAGACTTCTTCGTCATGAACATTATTGCAATGTTTCACAAACATCAATACAAAATTCAAGTATTTGCAATGCACCTGTACCAAAGGAATTTGCAATGCACATTTATCAGGAACTTGCATTTTAATAGACTGGACAGACAAAAAACCAGGTACATCCATATCAAACGGTTTGAAACTGAAACACCCATCAGCTCGATCAGTAGTATTGCGATCCTAAAGACACATTTTTAAATATCATCACTTCAAAGGATGAAAAAAAGTAAAAATCTAGACAACTCATGAGAGAAATGAGCTCTCCTCTCTTTAAAAAGACACATAAATAGATCTGTTAAGTTCATTTAAAAGAGGCCACAAGAGAGACAATACAAAAAGAAGAAAGGAGGTTGTTTACTTGGGAATATTGCAGGTAAAACTAAATATTTAAACAGTGGAACTTTTATTTTGCCTTCAAGTTCCTGCTTTTTGTACAGAATACTGTCTTCAAAATCAAGTTATTTCCGTAATCAAATGTTGGCTATGAAAAGGAAATGCTGCACAGATCTTTCATCCTATGTCTTCCACATTCACTTTCAAACAAAGGAAAGGAAGAGCAAGACAAACTAAACAGAAGAAACTACCCTCAACAAACACATGTTCAGGTTTGAGGTTTTTACCGGTTCCACAATAAAAGATTGATCATATTTGTCTAGTGCTCATAAAGTAACATGCAATTTCTTCCCCTTTTAAAAAATTCCAGTTGGATTATTCTAATAAACCTGTTGACCAAAATGAACGTGATGAAAATGAACAACAGATTCACTACATTATTTACATGTCCTGCAATGGAATGATTCTGGACAAATCATGATAATTCACAATCTTAAAAACCCATAACTTTCTAGTAATTGAAAGTTCTATAGACCACCTATACATGGCAAATAGCATATCTAGCAAAAACAATAAGCTTCCAGCTTACCCTTCTATCTTTTAATTCTTCTGTAATCTGAAACCGTGATTGATTTCTTTTCTGAATCTCCTTATCAGCCTGATCAATTTTGGCCTTAATTTTTGGATCATCATATAGTCGGTATGTTACAAAATAGAAGGAATGGACCTGCTTGGGAGCAGGCCACTCATCAATTGCATCCTTTGGCAAGTTGGCATCTGTAACATCATTTCCTTCTGCCTTAACCGGCTCTTCACCATGTGAACCGAATTGTATGGGCTCAGTGAGCCCTGATACCTTATCCAGTTTCCTATTTTCCTTCTGGTGCAGAACAGATTTATCTACTTCACTTACACCGTCAACGGGGGCAGAAACCTTCTCAGGTGCCACAACCTCAACGCCCATTGCTCTTGACAAAGATGAACCTTACAAAAACGAAAAATCCTGATGCACAAACAACCACATGGCATGAGAATAAAGAATCAAGAAAACCAACTTTACAATAAGATCTAGTGATCAAGAAAGCCCAAATCCATCTATTTTGATTAAAAAAAAAAGATCAAGATTAATAAACATATGAATCGTATCGAATTGTCATTAAAGTAACAACAAAAGCAAGCCAAGATAGAATCGCCACTTACATACAACACAGAATCCATAACACCACAACAATCAAAGAACACTTGAAGGAAATAAAGGAATCAAAACCACACAGTTTTGTACATGCAAATGAAGAAACAAGCAAATCCGATAGAAAAAATCATCATCAAAAATACCACATCAAATCATGAAGAAAAAAACTCAAATATCAAATCTCTTACGACTTCCACACACCAATCATGCAATAAAGAAATCCCAACAGAAGCAATAAAAGAAAGAATAGCAAGTACACAACAACCCCTTCAATGATCAAGATCAAGACACATCAAAACACATAAAAAGAAAAGAATTGTGGGACTCTACATGATAACAGAAAAGAAAGAGAGTGACTACCAGAAGTAGAAGCAGAAAGAGAAGACCCTTTTTTTGACAAGCGACGGCCCTCAAGTTCCGAATTATAACCAACCCAATTGGGGGACTCAGATCTCAAAGTCTCTCTCTAATTCAAGCAAGCCACTTCTCTTTCTAAAATGTAAGGCTAGAGAGAGACAAGGAGCCCAAAAGGGTAGTGCTATTTCTATATTGCTATTTTTATTTATTTATTTAGTAGCAGAGAGGAGGAAGAGATTACAAATCACTCTTCCAAGATTTTACAAATTGATTTTGCCAGGATTTCTTAATTTCCCATTAATAATATCAATAAATCTCTTCTCTCTTCTTCTTTTTCATTTTAAGGAGTGATTTGTTTTTTTATATATCCATTTTTGTTCTAAAATTAGCATGATCTTCTTTCTCTGGGGGGATAGTGTTAGGTGTGATTAGTTTTTTTCTTATTCTTTTCGTTTTTTTAATAATAATAATATCAAAAAAATCTTTAATGATGGATTAAATAAAAAATAATTGTCACATTTTCTCATGAGTTTATCTAATAAAAAATTGACATAATCCAGTCACTAATTAAGCGAAACATGATTTTAATATTTAAAGCAACTGTATTGGGACCGTGATTTTTATATTTAAGTTTTCCAATATACTGTATTAATATATTTAGGTGATAATAATTTGTTTTTGGATTGGATATTAAACATTAAAAAAACACTATAAAAAAAAAACAAGTATTGGGTGTTTCATCTGTTGTAACCCCTCATTCAATTTTTTTCATCCATGTTATTTTTTTTTATGTTCAATTTGAGCCTTCAATATTGGTTTTACTCAATAATAGCCTTGATAGGTTGTTATGATAAGCTTAGTATGGATTCCTGTGGAACTAGAAAAATCTCATTATTAAATTAGTGCTCAATTTTAAAGAAATTATTTGGATATTTTATTTCTCTCATTGAAAATAAAGTAACTATAATTGAAACTTAAGAAAAAATTACATCCTTTTTTATCCTTGAAAGAAAGAAAAAAAGAAAGTAAATGCTAAAATAAAAAGATAAAAGAGGAAAACACAAATAGAAAAGCATTAATATTTTAAAATCTAAAATATTCAAGGAAGATATTATTTAGTGTTTAAATAATAATTAATCAAAAATGTTCAAGTATGAATATCAAATTAATAGTAAAAATCTTAACACTTGCAAAAAAAAATCTCAATTGATGGGACTTAAGAATTCATTAAAGTTAGTAACTTTTATAAGATAGCTAATAAATAAAAGAAAAGTTTCTTAAATTACAAGAAGAAAAAATTTTGTTCTTGTTTTTTAAGATGATTAATGTTTTTAAATATATATATGCTTTTATAATTGAAAAAAGTTATGAACTTTTTATCTAAGTGATTCGAGAGGTTTTTATAACCCCTGAACTTTGTCATTTTCATGTAAAGAAAGAACTGGAAAGTCCTTTGTACTTGATGATATTAATAAAGAACAAATATCTCTTACATATTATTAATAAAATAACAAATACAGTAAGATTTATAAGAAACATTTTGTACATTTATAGATATAGATAGATCATTACCTTTAACATGAATAATTTATATAATTAATGTAAAAATAGAGGCTTTATAGTCTTAGATTTCTAAAAACCAGTTGAAGCTGATATATGATCAAACTTAAATGTCAATGGCATGGATGTTCATCAAATTTATAGCACGTGGGGTTGAGTTAAGGTTCCGGCCTATATGTATTATATCTAGCATCTTATCAAATCCACGTTAGTTTTGGTTCATTTAATAGCTAAACTCAATATCATCTAACAGCTAAACCCAAGTATATTGGATTTAGCAATTTACCAAACCTTTGTTATATTATATCCAACTAACTGTGGAACTTAAGTGTATTAAGTCTAACAACTTGTCAAACTCACATTACATTAGATCTAACTTGTCAAACACGCGTTACGTTTGATCTAGCTAATGGCTAAACTTAAATCTATTCAGTTTGTGAAGTTGTCATGTTCACATTACATTAGGTAAAATTGATGACTAAATCCAAGTGTATTGAGGTCTGACAAAAACTAAACCTATATTGCTTAGGTTTTATTTGATAGTTAAACCCAATTATATTAGGTATAAGAGATTGTCAAACTCACGTTATCTTGAGATCTTTTAAACCACTTAAATATTAAGTCAAAAATATTGACTCGTCATAAAAAAAATAAGACATCAAAACCACATCAAAATAACATCTCTACCATACAACACCAAAAAAGACTGTAATATAAGGTTGTATAAAGCGGCATACACCTCCCTAGCATGGCGTCTTTCCTCACAAGTTGATATTTGTCTTGCATACATCAAACAATTTTTTTCCTTTTTATTTAATTTACTTATCACTCACTAATGTTTATTAGTGAGTGGTAAGTAATGAGTATTTTTCATTAAGTAGTAGCATTGTTCATAATAATAGATTTAGAAAACACCAAAATTATAATTGAGCTAATAGGTTTTGTGCCCTAAATTTCTATAGAATTTATAGTTTATTATATAGGCCATAAAAAAAATTATGCACTTAGTTTTATAATATTTCAAATTAAATGAATAATGAGTAATATAGAAACCATTAAATACTGCTCTCACTTCCCCAAACCTTAAACTTTTAGGAAATAACCAATTTTATAATGCTTTAAACTCTATTATATCTTTGAGCTTTTTTAAACTTTTTATAAGTCATGTATTTTTTTTATTTAATCTCTTGGTACATGGACTAATAAGAATCTATAATATCATTCATGTACCTTTTTTAATTTTTTTTTCTTTGAAGTTCTAGTTCAAAAATACTTGAAGTATTAAATAATTATGACAACCCAATAAATGAGTAAACCCTAAACTTTATAAATTAATTATAATATGATGAATACTTTGCTTATAAAAAGAGGATAAACATTTATATGCTAAAAAAGCATACATCATATATAAATGTAAAGTGAAAATGACCACCATTGTCTTTGAATATATGTTTACAAAAAAAATGTTAAGAAAAACAATCAAATTTTTTTAAAAAAAAAATCAAAGTGACAAAAAAAAGTGAAGCAACATTAGCAACATCATATTTTTTAGTGTTTTTAGATAATTGATGATGTAAAAATCTATTAATATAAAAACATGCAATATTGTGATTAAATATGCCTCAATTTTTTTCTTTTTTTAAGGAAAAAGAAGAAGAACAAATAAGTTGTGTAGAGAGCTAAAATATAGTTGTTTTACCCTTGAAAATAAGTTTCAAACTCGTATTTATTAAAAGGGAAAAAAATGCAAAATAGATTTGAGCTAAAAGCTCTTTGATGGAAGCTTTTTAACAAGATATGAAATTGATAGCTTCCTTTTCTTCTTTATTTCTCTTGTTAAGAAAGTTTACAATGCTTGAACATGACATTATGACCTTTACATTAATTATAAATAAATTAAATTATTTAAGAATAGAAATAATAAAATATTATTACCCGTTAGATGATGAGCAATTCGTGTTTAATATTCTTGTTACTTAAAAAGCTTTCACTAATTTAATTTTTATTTTCTTTATTGACTATGATACAAAAAGACAATTTAAAATGTAACCTGTCAATAGTACAATTCAGCCTGGAAGTATCCATTTCTCGTGCGAACACGCGTGCCTCCGTCTCCGTGGACTTTTCTTATCGTATAGGTCGATGATTCCGAGAGCTGCTTCCGAGACATAGATGAGCCTTTGAAAGTACATTGGTACCCCTATCACTTAGGACAAATTACTTAACTGATTTTAACACTTTCTGCACGTGCAAGGCCACGTCTGACAAATGCACAAGGAAGGGATCTCCCTGCTGGGGCACGGATAGATTTTTTTATGGAGTTTCCATCCCTTGGCTGTTCTTGGCTGAGATTTGTACAAAAAGATTGAATGCATGAGACAAATGGAATTCTTTTTTGTTGAATTTAAATATTTGAATGTTCTAATTATTTTTGCTTTTAATTTAATAATTTTAATTTTTTAAATTTAATAAGATATTTGAGAGGGCAGTCCAACTATATTTTTTAAAAATTAAATATTTTTTATCCTAAACTAATTTTTTTATATTTTTTTATCATTTTAATATTTTGATATTAAAAAATAATATTTTAATATATTTAAAAATAAAAAATAATTTTTATCACTAACTTAAAATCATTCAAAAAAAAATTACTCTTTTTCATCAAATAAAAAACCAAGTAAAAAGAGTTTTTTTTTTAATTATTTAGTTTACCTTTTTTTTACATCTTGTAGAAGTTTCCTGGACCCGGGCTAGCAGGCCCAGGTCCACGTATGAGGTGAGCAACGCGGCTACCTTCCACGCTTTCTTTCCCGTTGAACGGAGCTTTGTTTGGGTAAAGCGAAAAGGTAGATGAATGAAGTAGTTGAATCTTAAAGGCACAACATTTACTGCTCCAAGGGACGCTGACTCTCTCTCTCTCTCTTTTTTAATTATTATGAAAAATGTAATGAGAATATTCATTACATTCTCTTGTTTGATTGCAAATTTTTAAGAATATAATGGATGTATTGACTAAGTTTATTTTAATCTTTGTGAAAATCCATTGAAGAGGTGTCGGATTGATTAGGGTTAAATTAAGTTAATTTATTTAACTTGTGATGTATATAATAAAATTATTTTTTAAAATTTATATTTTATTTAATTAAATATTTATAAGAAATATAATAAAAAATTTATTGAGGAGAGATGTTTTTTATATATATAATTGTTTTTTCTCTTGTTGATGCTATTATTTTATATTTTTATATATATTGAGTTAATAGATAATTATATATAAAAAAAATTAATAATATTATTATAAAAAGTCCAGATCTTCTTAAAAATAATGGCATAACATCGTCTACTTGTATACGTTCCAGCCATCAAATAGATGGCAGAAAATCGAGCTTGGGTAAACACAATATTTCATTTTGTTTTTATTTAAAAAATCTAATAAATATTCCTATTATCTTAATAGATCAATTTATTAATTTAAAATATTTTTAAATCAGTTTAAAATTATAAAATTCAATCAAAAAAAATTATTTCTCAACCCAACCTTTTTTTTGGGGACTAGTCGAGGGGTCAAGACACCTTAACATTTAAGATATAGTCAACCAATTATTTTTTTTATTTTTTATTTTAAGATGAATTTTTTTTTTCAAACTCATAATTGAATTATAAATAAAATAAAATTTTAGATCAAAATATTGTTTTTCAAAAAAAACTGAATTTTAGTTTTATTTTCAAATTCAATCCTCAAAGTTTTATAACAATTGAATTTATTTTACCAAATTAAGCATTAATTCAATATCATAATTTTTTTATATATATTATTAGAAACCAAAATTAAGTTAATCAAAATAAATCATCTTGTCAAAATAATATCTTCAAAAGTTTCCATTAAATATAAAGCATTCATAATCACTTCAACGAAGATTTCTTGGCTTCATTAAAGACTTTTGAATAAAATACAAGAAAAAAAATAAAAAATAAGATAAAAAATCAAAGGGCCAAGCTAGAAAATAAAAAATTAAAATAAAATCAGGTTGCTCGGCACATGCACCCAAACATGTACTCAGAAGGCAGTTAATATTGTCTAAATGTTTGTGATGGTGTGATGAGTGTTTGGATTGATTTGTGATGTATTAAATGTTATTTTTGTTTTGAGTTATATTTATTTTGATTTATTAATATGTTCGTTGAGAATTCGTGGGTTTTATTATTGTAGGTTAACATAAATAATAAATAAAAACTTCAAAAGATTTTACAGTTATTGTTAAAAAGAAAATGATAATAAAATAAATACTTTTTCAAATTATTTTGGTTGTAAATTTTCATGTGGTACACTATTAATGAGATTTATCTTTAGAAGTTCACTCAAAAGTAATAATATACATATATGTATGTATGTATGTATTTATGTATGTATTCAATATTAATTTTTTGTCATTTTTATCATTTACGGATGAGCATGGCAATGTAAGAAAAATAAATTTTAATAATATTATCTTTAAAATTTGACTTAAAAGAAATAATAAATTCATTTTAAGAACTATATATTTAATTAATATAGAAGTTTTGGTTGTAATTTTATTATTTATGGATCAATCTAGGATAAATAAGCTTTCAATGAGATTTATTTTAGATGTTGATCTAAAAGTAATTATAAAATTATTCATGACAATGTATTTCTCAAGACATACTAGATACTTCTTTTCATTAGAAACAAATAAGTAAGATGATATTTTTTTTATTATATAATCAGTTTTTTATTTAAAATCTTTGAAACAGCAATTAAAATTCTTAACTACCCATAATAATTTAATTTTTTAATAATTATATCTTTTCAATTAATGTTTCATCACCATATCAATACGTGACAGCCAATAATGATTTTATTGATACCTTGTTATGATAATCAAAACTCTAAAAATAATAGATTAAAAGGTGTATATAAAAACAAAATTATTAAATATCAAAAAATAGTTTTATTACATAAAATCTAATTTAATTACTGCATCATCTACGCAGTTGCTTTTTTAACAAAAGAGTTTTGATAACTTTTGACATCTCTGAATAAAAGTGATTCATAAAATGTTAATGATTCCTCTTGGTGAAGTCTACAGTTTTTTTTTTATTGAAAAAATATAATTTAAACTAAATGATCCATAAACTTTTTTATAAATACATGTGAACTGTTTTTCATTCAATTTAAATATAAATTAAGAAAGGTGGTTTAAAATGAAAAATTTATAAATCATATTATGCTATTTGATACCAAGTACATAATTCTTTTAAGGCTGCGAGACTAATAAATAGTGTTTAGCCACTGTCCTTGGATAAAATAAACAAAAAAAATTGAGTTGGTAATGGTGCATGAAAAAAATGATTATTACTGCATCATTTTTTATTTTTGTGAATAAAATAAAACAAAACATAAAAATATTTATTTTATTCTTAATATATATTGATGCTGGATTTATATATTTTTTTAAAAAAAATAAATATTTTTATTTTAATTTATATTAAGTGTTGAAATTAATAATATTATAATAATCCTAGTTATAAAATCAAGTCTGACCGGACGGATTGACCCGAAACCTAAACTAATCTGAGTTTAAAAAAGAATAGAGAAATGATTAGCTTAATTTGACTCTATTATAAAACTAGGACCAACGATAAAACACAAATAAAAAATCCATTGACTTTTTTAAAAACAAATTAATCAAAACAAAGTTGCCATGATTATTTAAAAAAATAATTAGGTCAACTGGAATCCAAATCATGACTTGAACCTTACTTTTTGATAGATCTCGAATCAAGTTTTAAATCATCGTAATAATTAATTATATTCATGCGTTAACTTGATCAACCCATATTGATTCTTCTACGTGTGATTTAGACTTTATCCTTATTCTAGTTGACTTTTAAATTAATTTTTAAAATTACTATAATAATTATTTTTATATCATGTTCATTCAAGCTAACCCTCCTGATATGTTACTCACGTCTTAAAACGAGTCAATCCTTGAATTGATTTTAAAACTATAACAATAAATATTTTTATTTTTATCCTGCCTCAAATCAATGATCAATCTCACTCATGATTTGGGTCTTGTCTTGGGTCGGCCTTTAAATTAGATTTTAAAATTATAATGATAACTATTTTTATTTTTACATCAACTCCAATCTACCTGACCCAAAACTATTAATCTCAATTTTATTTGAATCAACAACTAGATTGAATTTTAAAATTATAATAATTATTATTTTATTATTACACATCTTGCTTATATATATTTGAAATTGAATGTTTTTTTTAATAATATGTTAAGAATAAAAAAATATTATCTTTGAATACATCTGGTTTCTTTATCTTTTATTTTATAAATACATAAATTGACTTAAAAAATATTCATATAACATATTTATTTCTAATTTATTACGTTTATTATTTTAACTAAGTACATGTATGTCTTCATTTTTTTTATTTTTTCAATCACAAGATAACAGTACATGGTTATACTTTCTGGAAAAAGCAGTCATTTTTATATTAAGTTGAAATAATTTTTCCTTCCTTCCGACAACGATGCAATCCACATAGCCAGGCCTCATTTGTATCTGGGCTTCAGAGGAACACGTCATAGCAATGTAGGCCCATACAAAATCGAATCACTTGATTTTGAATCTCATCATTAGTGCCTTTAGAGTTTATATTGCATTAGATAACGATGGGCATGGAATAGCCAAGGATTTATGGATATCTTTAGCTGCTGCCCAAATGATCCCATGGATTGATGTATTTTGAGGGAAAGACACATTTATTGATAAAGAGCTGCTGCACAAATGATCACGTAGATTGAGTGTTCTCTTTTTTTTTTTAAAAAAAAAAGGAGCTTACACTTGCTTCAATCTATCTAAATCTTGTTATTGTCAAATAAATATTTTAATTTAAAAGTTCAATTCTAAGTAAAGGGCCAAGCAAAGAACTTTAGCTAGTCTACGCTACTAAACAAATATATAAATTGTTTTTTTAACATCACTTATTAACTCAACTCATGTATATAAATATATATAAATTTGTGAAGTTAACAGTAAAATTCTAATTTAAATATGCTATCTAAAATATTAAAAAATAAATTTAAAAGTATATAAAATAAAAATAAACTAACTATTAAAGTTATATCCTTTTATATTTTGTATAATATAATTTATCTATAATCAAATATAAATCGATATTATAATAACTCTTCAACTTGATATGGAATAATAATTTTATATTAACTGAAAAATAAAATAATTAATTTTCTTCTTCTTCAATTACTCCTTCCTTCACTTTATTATTCTTTATATTAGTGTTTTATAAGCTAGACTTTGTAAGTTTACAAAGTTATTCTCTTATTTTTTTAATTTTTTTTTATGTTTCCCCTTATTTTTCTCTCTTTCTCTTTCTCTCTCATTTTTTTTTCTTTTTTATTCTACTTTTGCCTAGTTAACAACATATATATATAAAAAAGAGCTAATTTGTTTTATTTTTAATAGCAAATAATCATTTTACTTTTAATGAGTTTTTTTGTTTTTATTTGACAGTTTTTTTTATTAACACTGCCAAGCTCCGTTCATCTTAAAATTTTAACCAGATTTTATTCCATATATTTTAAGGTTCCTTGTAAAATTTCATCTCAATCAGATAGTTGGATTGAAAATTACCTCCAATAACATAAAACTAGTTAAATTGTGATTTTTCATTAAATTTTTGAATTTCTCCAAAAAATATGAAATTTTAACTCAAGCTAAAACATCATATTACAAGACTTCACATAGATTTTTATAATTTTTTGATAACCCAATCGAGACTTATGAATTTTGTTTTTATATAAAATTAGTTAATTTATGATTTTCACTTAGAGAATTTATATATATATATATNNTATATATATATATTGAACAAGTTCTTCTTCAATGTAAATCATTATAAAATATGCCAAGAGATCTCTATTTATTTCATTGTAGGACATATTTTTAATATACTTCATAGCTGAAAATGCTTGATCATTAGTGGTAGTGAAAATATGTAAAGTTAAAATAAAATGAATCAATTTGTTAATCAAATAATTGCGTTTTGAGTTATTTATTTTGATTAATTCTCGACATCATTCAAAAATGATGGACATATTCTATAAGTTCTCATGATGAATCGCATCAATCAAATAATGTTCTAGTTAAAATCTCAAATAATATATCTTTTATTCATTAAAATCTCTAGGATAAAAATTATTAACAAGCCTCTAAATAGAATCAATTTTAAATGATTTAAAGTTATTTTTAGATTTTAAAACAAAGTTAAGTTTAGGAATTTTACTATGAATTTAGAATTCAACTCTTTCAATTGAAAACCTATTACTAAGTTAAATATATTATAATGATATTGGAAGTAAACTATCATTAATTATTATTTCTGACATGAAAGACTTATAATCTTTTATATAAAATATTTATAAGTGGTATGTCAATCTCATATTATGTGTAAATAAATTGTATATGTGCGAAGATAATATCAAATCTAATATCTTTTAAAATTTAAAGCAATACTTTAATAGTTAAGATAAAATTAAATTTAATCTGTACAATTGATAGTATCATATAATAAATTAAAAAAATAAAAAGTAATCTAGCATAGCATAGGGAGATACAATTTTTTTGACTTTGATCCTCTTAACGTAAAAAAATATAAATTTTAATTTTTAAAAGAACAAAATATTTTTTTATCTAATTTAGTTAAATGTAAACTTATTTAATATTAATATAAAAAATATTAATAAAATCTTGATTCGAGCTATATTCCACCCCTTTACTGTCAAGTAAAGTCAATACATATTTTTAATTATTAAGAAACCGGTTTACTTTGTGGTTGATTCATGATCTAAATTTTATGTTTGTAATTTCTTATTATACATCGGAGATTTACTTACATGCTTTGCGCCCAAAAAGCTGGGTTTGGAATTCCTTAGAATCAAATAAATAGAATAAATATATGGAGCACGTGGGAGAGAAGATGATCCTGCACGGAACCGACAGCATTAAAAAATTGGATTGTAACCAGGCAGGCTTTGGAACGGGAGTCACGCTCTAATTACGGGGCCCACCTACGACATCGTGCTAGCCTTTTTTTTCCTCATTCTGTCTTCATTACGGAGTGCTTCTAGATGAGATCGGACGGCCAAGAATGGATCTAAATGATTGGGCAATTGATCACGTCACCAGCCGATGAGAACTTCGGTTTCTGCACCTGTGATTATGAAGGTGGCGGTTTATTCAAAGTTGGACCGGTGGCCAAGGGCGATAATTACACTATGTGGAAAGTGTACTGTGTATCTCACTCACACCGAAAGTTCGATTACCCAATCCCGTTTATACGGTTGAAGATCGGTGTGATCACAGGTTTGACTTAACGGACGACCCATTTCCTTACATAATATTTCATCTTCTTCTTCTTTTTTAATTCATGTATATTAAAAAATAAAACACTTTTAAAAGTATTAGGATCGCCGGCTGAAGCCCCCGATAAGAGAACCATGGGAACTTGCTTCGCTGGATCCTTCGCTCCCCAGCTGAGGCAGAAGCCATTGCAGCCACCAACCTTCACATCTTTCAACATATTGTGAATATCTTGGCCATTTTCTTCCCAAACACAGCAGGGAAAAAAGAAGAAGAAAAAAGCACACTGTTTTGTGGATTGGAAAGCGTGCTTGTGCGCTAATGAACTAGGGTTTGCTTTTGGTTCATAAGAAATACTTTTTATTATTAAGATAATTTTTAGTTTTTAAAATATTTCAATGCACAAACAATTGATACATTAATTACGTTGTGATAAAAATAAAAATATTTATATTTTTTTATGGATATTCATCATAATTAATAAATATTTATGAGTTATAAATACTAATAAATTGTGAACATTAATGAATATTCATAAATTATAATGAATTAATGTTTTGGTTCTCAAGTCCTATAAATAGATGACTCTGAGGTGTAAAAGGGTATTTTAAAAATTTCATAGTTATTTTATTTCCTTGTGGTTGGTTGGTTTTCTAACTCTTGTTCTTCTATTCCTTTTTTCTACAAAATTCCGGCTCAAATAGAATTGTTTCCTCCTGGTATTCCGTTCCCATTGAATTGAATTCTCCCATTTAAATGTGTTCTATTTATTTTTGTTGTTATTATTTTTTAAAGTATTTTTATTTTAAGATAGGTTTAAATGATATTTTTTAAATTTTAAAAAATTCATTTTAAATATCAATACATTAAAACGATAAGAAAACATCAATAATTAATTAAATGCAAAAAAAATTAAATTTTTAAAAAATTCCGGTTAAACCATAGGGTCAAACCCCCCTAAATCATTAAAAAAACCAAAACAGCAAAACTGAAAATCCCAAAAAGAATTAATCAACTCAAATGGACAATGATAATTAAGCAAGATATTTGCAGTTCGGTTGGGTTTCAATTGGCCCGCGTTCCAGCGCCCATCTCCTCGCAAAGAGCCCTCCCAGACATTAGCATAAGAAGCCCGGTGGAAAGAGCAGGTCTGCCTGCTTCCTGGCAGATGATGGTTTGACTGACACACAAGGGACACAACAGCACAATCTTTTGAATCTTCACGATTTCCCACTCCGCCCTGTCCTAACCCTTTTCCTCTTTTCTCACTTCAAACCGAACCAGAGGCTATCCTTTTGGTTTCTGGTTCTTCTCTTGTCTCTTGCGTAATAATTGCCATGCCTGACACGTCAAAAATAAAATAAAAAAAAAACTTGGGAAAGAACAAGCAAAAGCTGCAAAACACAAGTGGGTGCTGTAAATTAACAGATTAATTGAAGGCTGGACAATCATACTTCCACTAACATTCTTACATGTCTACAGTTAGAGGAAGAAGAAGGAATTTTATACTAGTCCGGTCGGCAACGACGTAGGGTTTGAGAAGAAGATGTTTTTTTTATACAGGTTTAGTTTTTGATTTTATTAATTTGAAATTTTTAAAATTAAAAATAAATTAAAATAAACTGATTTTTTAAAATTTTTATTTAATTCATTCAATTTTTTTTTATCGGTTTTGTTGAGTGCTTGTTTCTCACCTCCAATAATCACACATCTCAGAAAGTTGTTTTCTCCTCTATATTTGGTCAAAAACCCAGACACCGCCCCCTCTGCTCCCAGTGTTAACTGAAACTCCTAAGTTTATTGATGGAAAACATCAAAAACAGAAAAGAAGTGTTCTTGGCTAAAATACGCGTTAGCTTTTATAGCTTTATAAAACATTTTCAACTTCAGTCCCCGTAGTTTAGAATCTTTTTAAATCTTACAGATATTATATATTTTTTTTAATAGTAAACAATAATCTAAAAGAAATTTTTAATATTTTCTAGATTGTTACGATGTTAAAAATAATTTTTAAATTAAAAAATATATATTTAAAAGTAAAAAATATTCTAAAATCAATCAATACCGCACACCCTAACACCCCATCAAGGTTTACCGGGTTAGGGGTTATATTGAAACTTTTTGAGAGTTAATACTAAGAAATTTAGAAAAAGTAAAGGATAGAAATGAAACATTATAGAATCTATAGGAGTCAAAATGAAGCTTATGCAAAATTGTAACCGGTTCTTTTATTCTCTATATAACCTTAATTATTATCTTGTGTATTTAAGAATTGACTTGTAAATACACGTGGTCTGTCCATCTCCCTTTCTTCTTCTGTTTCTATAACAGGTTTATTCTGTTTCTTGATTCCTTCAATGACAAACCAATGAATTTGAAGTGTTAGTATTGTCTCTTTTTGTAGTTCTTTGCTGTTGTTGTACGGGTCCAGCTGTGTTTCCGTGTGCCATGCCATGCCATGCCCTTTAAGTAATTCTTTCTTTCCGTAGAGAGATTTTTTCGGGGTCTTTCATTGATTCATTGATGCAAATCTTGAATTCCCCTCTTTTGGGTTTTGCTCCTTATTTCGTGATCTCTGTAAAGAAAACCGATGCTAATATTAATAACTAAATAAATTATGGTAGTTGTTGATGTGCTATCTACGATACAAAAATGATCTTTTTTATTGATAGTTTTTTTCAAGTTAACTTGGTTGTCAGATGTGAATCGAATCTTTTTTTTTTTTTGGATTTAGGATCTATAATGAGATTATTTGCCAATATTTTAAAAAAACAAAATATGTATATATATATATAGTTGCCAATAGCTTTCTTGATTATTTAACACCTGATTAGGAAATGAAGAATTTTCAGCTGATTGTTTAATCTGTATTTGATTTACTTGTTCATCTTTGGCCGATTTTATTGATGCATCGTTTCTGTCTCTTTATTTCTCTATCATTTGATTCATGCTGTGAATTTCTTTGATCGTTTTACGCAAGCGACAAGGTGATTCTCATGGTTTGCTCTGTTGTTGCTTGTTGATTTGGCAGCTTACACTGGTTAAGGTCCAGGGTTCGGATTTTTGACAAGGGGATATTGTTTATTGTTCAACACCAATTTGTTGTTTTTGTTGAGCGAGCAAGCACAAATTGGGATGTGAAGATCACTCACCGGAACCCATGATAAGGTCTTTCAATGGGGTCCCTAAACGTGGAGAAGAAATGGGTTTTCCCTCTTGTCATAAGCTCTCTCATATGTCTATTCCTTTTAGCAACTTGTTTCAACATGGGTCTTGTTTCTTCACTGCATACAATCAATCAAATCTTCAACATCTTCCCATTTCGTACCAACCAAACAAGTCAAGGTTACGCTGAAAAAAAATTCTCCCTATCTCCTTCCCCTCCTCTCCCTTCCAAGATCCCTCGATTTGCTTATCTGGTCTCTGGGTCTAAAGGTGATTTGGAAAAGCTTTGGAGAACTCTCCATTCGCTTTACCATCCCCGGAACGAATATGTTGTTCATCTGGACCTTGAGTCCCCTGCAGAGGAAAGATTGGAGCTTGCATCGCGAGTGGAAAAGCATCCGGTTTTCTCAAAGGTGGGAAATGTTTATATGATCAGCAAAGCCAATATGGTTACCTATAGAGGACCCTCCATGGTTTCTAATACACTTCATGCTTGTGCAATTCTTCTCAAAAGGAGCAAAGATTGGGATTGGTTTATCAATCTCAGTGCTTCTGATTATCCTCTTGTAACTCAAGACGGTTAGTCTGTGATTTTAATTGTATATGAAACTCTCTTCTTCTTTTTTTCTTTTTTCTTTTCCTTTTGTTTTTGCGGTTGAGTGGATAGAGGGAGGTTGTAGTGAATGGTTGAAATATCTTTCTGATTATTTAGCTTTTAATATGCAGATCTTATTCACACATTTTCAACTATAAACCGAAATCTAAACTTTATTGAGCACACAAGTCAGCTGGGCTGGAAAGCGTAAGCACTCTCTCTCTCTCTCTCTCTCTCTCTCTCAATCTTAATCTGTTTCCAGTGAGTGATCTGATATCTGATGTGGTGTTTAGGGAGAAGCGAGCAATGCCTTTGATTGTGGACCCTGGTCTTTACTCGACAACTAAAGCAGATATTTACGGGGCCACGCCAGAGAGATCTTTGCCAACAGCATTCAAATTATTCACCGGTTAGTATTCAGAATTAAGATTTCTTTTCTTTCCACGGACAACTTGCAGGTAAGGTTGATTGTTGATGTGTAATTCCTGCAAAGGAATAAATAAATGCAAATTAGGTTTGAATTGTTGAAATCTGCAAATTTTAACAATTCTGCTGGAACTTTACTCAGTTTGTAAATTAATTTATTAGTAACCTCTGTTTCTTTGATAGAGTTTAAGTCTGTCTAATGGCAAATGCAATTTGCAACTTTCAACTGGAAGCTAAAATTGTCTTGCTTTTGGGTTTCCACTGGAAGTAAGTGGAAGATGAAAGTGCATTCTGTAACTAACTAGTTTGTAGTTTCATGCTGTACAAGTTTCCTTTTCTATATTCTTCAATTGCATGTAATTTATAAAAACTGAAAGAGTTAAAAGCTTTGTGCATTGATTACAACTACAGTTTAATCTGTTGGGTTAAGAGATTATTTCATAACTGCTGGAGGTATCTCTTTCGTAGGCCTGCACCATTATGTTCTTTTTTTCAATTTAACAAACCAGTGGTGTTTAATTGAGTCACCTATTTTGTAAAATCCAGAACAGGATTCCAATTGCAGCCTTTGCTTTGCTGAAAAATGAAGTCCTGAATTTTTGTTTTTGTTAGATTTCAATGGCTTCCAACATGTACGTTGCTACTGAAACACTGAAAATGTTGGCAACTATGAAGACGACCTGTACTGCATGCAGCTGAACTTGAATGATTTCCATTTGTTTCTGCAGGTTCAGCATGGATGGTTCTCACACGCTCGTTTGTTGAATACCTAATTTGGGGTTGGGATAATCTACCACGAACCTTGTTGATGTATTACACAAACTTTGTTTCCTCACCTGAAGGATACTTTCACACAGTAATATGCAATGTACCAGAGTTTGCTCAAACTGCAGTCAGCCATGACTTGCACTACATTGCTTGGGACAATCCTCCCAAGCAGCATCCTCACACACTCACCATCAATGACACAAAAAAGATGATTGCGAGTGGTGCTGCCTTTGCCAGAAAATTCAAAGGAGACGATCCTGTCTTGGATAAGATTGACAAAGATTTACTTCACCGGAAGAATGGGAGCTTCACTCCGGGTGGATGGTGCTCTGGCAGTCCCAAATGCTCTGAGGTCGGGAACCTGGATGATATTAAACCTGGCCCTGGAGCTAGCAGACTGAAACGCCTCATATCTAGGGTAGCTTTGTTTACAACGCTTAAACAAAACCAATGTAAATAGATTTCCCAAAAGTCTCTTGCTTGCAGGTGGAAAAGGACTCAACTTCATTCTACATGCCAGAAAACAGCTTATAAAAAACTTGTTTGAGAAAAGAACCTTGATGCTGAAGATGCACCAAAGGCCTCCTTCTTTGCTAGAATCTAAGGTAGGTAAGTTTTTCATTACAAACTTGGTGCGGTGGTCGGGATCTATTTTTGCACGTTGCCTTTCTTTAACTTGTACTCTCTTACACCTATTATACTACACGTCCTGGAAATTTTCCGGAGTACCTCTCTTTCTCCTATTTCTTTCATGACAGTGAAATTTTTGGTTCCCAATAATTTGATAATTTATTGTCTACAGTGTAGAATCTTGGATATTCATGTTTAAGATAACAACATGAAGACTCAATTACCACAGCAGAATTTGCTCTACCATTTTTCAGTCATGTCATCAGAATGTGATGCTAAGCATGGAAGAGATCAAGAGATGTGCTTCTATTTCATCTTTCTGATAAACCTATGATCCAAATTACACATAATTATGTTGTTATTATTTGGGATCTCTCTTCGCAAAAGAATGGTCTATTTGCAAATGGTTTGAATATTTTTTGTATTTTTCAATTATTGATAGACTGCAGACAAATTAGGGGGTATGAATAGAAAACATTTATTGATGGTAATCGTTTTGGATGTTTTCATGACGATTTCAATTATTGATAGAATGCAGACAAGTGGGTGCTTTCTATCATTCTCAATTTCCGAGCTAACCTTTAAAAATTTAACAGCATTTGTTCCTTGTTATTTCAATTAATACTTTCTTTTTCTTTTTTAATTAAGTAATAGTATTTTCTTCTTCTTTTTTAATTAAGTGATAGAATCAAACTTTGTTTTAAATTTTATATTGTTAATCAATCACAGATTTGGTTTATATTTTTTATATAAGATTACTTTTAAAATTGATTTTTTTTTCATCCTTGGTTTTTTGTTTTTTTTTTTGGTAAAAATTTTAAATTAATTTTTTATTTTATTATTTAATATTGAATTATATTTTTTTAATTGAGTTTAAATTTATGATTTAAAGGGTTACAAGTTTAAAAGATTAATCCAGGTCTAGAAGATTTATTTGAGTTTATTTTCTTTTTTATTCTATTTTTTTAAACTTGTTTTTTTTTTAATTTTATCTATTAATATTTAATTTAATTAAAAATTAAGTTCTATTATTTTTTTATTTATTTTTATAAGATTTTTTACTAATTTTAAAAATAACTTGGGTTATTTCAAAAAAATTTATTCCTTATTTGTTAAATTTAGTTTTTTTAAAAGAAATTGTGGTTTTGAATTAAATTAAATCAATTGCTTAAATATAAACATGTTATACTTCATGATATTTTAGTGTTTGCTTAAATATAGCTTTTTTTGGATTTTTTTTCTTTAATTGAATGTTTTCGTCTTTAATATTTGGTTAATTAGAATTGAATTTTTAATTTTATTTCAATATAGATTCTATATATATTGTTCAATATGTCATTTCTTTCTTTTTTTTCTCCAAACATCTTTACAATTTGTTTTTAAATATTAGAAGAAAATGATCTAACCCGCAGAGCATAGCAAGACAAGAATCTAAGTTATTAACTAGAGACAATTGATCAAACCAGTTTTGGTTAGCATCAAATTAACCAAAATGGTTGTGAACCAAACATGGAGGTGGTAGAAAAAACAAGAGATGCAACCAAGTTTGCAACCACGAAGTGTAGTGGAACAAACCTGAACTTTCATGTCTTGGCCTTTGTCACGTTGGGAGTAAGCTCTGTACCTTGTATTAATTGGGGAGATCCCTTTCCCTATTGAAACAAACAAAGCAATGTGCATATTGGGTGTTGAAGTTTATTCTTAGCAGTGGAGTGGAGTTTTCTTTCGCTAACTTGTTCGGCAATGCTATTTATTGGTTCTACTTTTTGTTCAAAATGTTATTATTGGTTTTCCCGTGGAAGTAGAGTGGCGTGATGATTCATTAGCACAGTATAATATAATATAGGCATAGATAACTTGCTTTTGAACGGATTATGGGTCGTCGTGACAGGTAAGGTTTTTGTGAGTTCTATAATATCAGCATAGATAATTTGCCTTCGATTCTACCAATATGTAGCTGCATGCATTCCATGCATTGCCTCTTCAGAGTTCGCGTCTCCTAGAATAAAAATGAGGGATTTGGGGCTAGAAGCATCTTCGGACGCAATTATGAAACCTATCAGGTAATAATTATAATATCTGCACCATTTTACTTGCATTCTATAACTTTTCTTTAATTTGGAAGTACCTTGATAAACCTGTTGGGGATGTTGCCACAAACTTTTCCCTGTGGGGATCGCAACTGCGATGAAAGGTGACAGGAGGAAGCATCTAAGCCTGGAGCTAGTCGATTGCCCCCATTAAGTCAACGGTGAAGGATGACATGTTTTCATCCATTCTCATTATTAAAAAAAATAAAAATGATCAACTATAAGCATGGGATAATAATATAAGACAAATATCTCTCTTAATGTTGTCTGCTTCTGCTATGAACTAATGCCAAAAATTGTTTTCGCTAAAAAACCATCAGGTTCTTCCTATACGGGCTGCCCATTAACCTGTTGTTGAAGATCACTGTGCTCGTTCCACTTTTCCCTCGCAACCGTCTCCTTGAAGGTAAAACTGGTGCATAAACCAATTTAAACCATCTCCAAAATTTTGATATTCCCAGTAGAATTTGCAGCAACCAACGTAGATGACTGGCCACGCCAACAGACAGAAGAAATAAATTGTGCAGTATCATCCATTTCATGGCCAGAAAGCGGGTCTGTGTTGTTAAACTTAAAGGACAACACCGGCATGGGGAAAGCTTTGTGATAGACAAAAACCTATTCCATAAAAAAACATTAGATTTACTTTATGAATGACAATTGCATGGTACCATAACTTGCACTGTAAAAAATCACTCCACGAGCATAGTTGCTTGAGTTTTGATACGTGTTCAAAATTAGGTAATAAATAAAATAAACACGCTAACCAGAACCACCAAAAAAAAAAAACAAGGAAAAAGAACAAGAAACAGAAAAGAAAGCAGCTTGAATGCTAGTACAATGTCATGATGTGAGTGAAAAGAATGGCTATTGTGATGTCTGACAACAAATTAATTATTCATGTTTCCTCCTTTTCTTTTATTTCCTTTACTTCTCAACACAAAGAGTCCAACAAAATCAGTCATATATCTTGCTTCCTAAACATTAAAGTTCACAAAACTGAACTGAAGAAGAAACAGATATCGTAGTCTTTAGAGGTGGAGAGAGAGCACAAGGCCTATAATATCTAACAGCAGTTGGAATTCCAACAAAATGATTGCCAAAGGAAAATGTAGAAAACAGTCAAAAGGAAGCTAAAGCTAAGAAAAGGAGAGAGAGTTGCTTGTACTGCTGTAAGACGAGGCTGTTGGTTTATGCAATTGTTTCATATTCCGGATGCTGGTTGTGTTTTTGTGTCCATTAAGGTAATTCTTTTTTGTTTTCAGCCCTTAACTTTTTCAAGCCTACCAATCTATTAAGAGAACCTAGTTAGATGCCTGAAAAGCTTCACCCAACCATCGAAAAAGTAACCAAACATTTGAAGATGAAATTGTTTTCTTTAAGAGGTACTATGTTCTAATGCAGCTCAAGTAACCAGGCTTGTCAGACAAGAAGAGAGACCACAAGTGGATTGGTTATGCCATCATAATAAAAGCAAGGGGATAAAGTTAAGATTGTTTTGCAACTAAAACGAAACCCCAATTTTATCCATTGTGGAAAAGCGAGGAACCTCTAAATACTAGAGAAGTGAGAAGATATATGAAGTACCTCATTTGTTTCCGAGCCAGTTGCAATGTAACCATCTGCTACAGACAAACCCACGAAGTTCTACAAGATGAGCACACAGACAAAAGTGCCAAGCATGCCCACCAAAAAAAAACAATCATCTATCATTGTAACAAGTACAACAAACATACAATAAACTAAGAAATTGAAGCAACTTAACAGTGAATCTTCTAGCATATACGTGCATGGTGAAGTACCTAAGCCAGAAAAAAGGGTCCTTGAATGTTTCCTTAATTATTTCATTTTTTTTAGTAGGCTTTTTCTAACGTTTAAGATGATGACCAGTCATAACTATTTTGAGCAACCAATCGCTGATTTCAACATGAACACAATATGAAAGGTAAAACACAGACTATTCTAGAACTTTGTATTCAAATTTATATCCTCGAGACTATCTCAGAAGCTTTTGGTGTAAGTGATGGAATTCAACAAATTTCAGTAGTTCAACACACAAACACAAAAAAAAAAAAAACCATTAAGTTAGAGCATTATATTAATTGCTAGAATGAATTTGATTCACCTCATGCACTGCCAGTAACCCCCAGATGCAATGCATAGCAGCCTTAGTTGTCCCAACAATATAACTAGCTTACAAGAAGATTAATTGTGCAGTTTTTATTAAACCCTTCGGATGGTTATGTGCATTCTCCCAAACATCTACTTGATAAGGAAATTACAAGCCAACTTTTCATCCAAGTGAAACATGTTTTGAATGAAAATCAGTTTTGAAGGCACAGAACTTCATGTCTGGCAACTCCATAATGTTTTCTTTTTTGCAAGTCCTTAATAATTTTTTATCAATATTGTAAAAAAGTTAACATACCATTTCCCAGCCCCCTCTTCACAACTTGACTCCAAAGAACATTATTGCCAACCACATAAACAATCTGATTCAATTACCCATCCTGTCCTATTAAATGCCTTACATTTGTTAAATGGAAGATGATGACAAGCAACCAATGCATGGGAAGGAGCATATAGTACCAGTGATTTCATGACTTGGAATGACCATCCTATAGTAAAGTCAGCGTTGACATTAAAATGGAGAGTGAGCTTATCAATTGTTTAGCTTTCATGTCATCGGCAGCGTAGCTCAAAATTAAAGCAACCTCATGACATGATGGAGGGCACATGTAGACTCACAACAATATTTGAATTATGCTTTTGCTGTAAACCAACACAATATTATGTATTTGCAAGTGATATTGATTGCATCTTCAGCAATGCTAATATTACGATTCTGAAACACTAATTACATTCTGCATGGAGTGGCTGCCCCATGTTAACACGCGATAATTGATAATTACAATTGAAGTCCGAGTATCCTATAGCCCAATGAAAATTAAAAACTACAAGCAAAAGGATGAGTTTGTATGGGCTGCACCTGATTCTAGTTCAAGTTTAAATTAATCCCAACTGTGACAGACCAGGAAAATAACAACTACTCAGAATCATTTTCATCCAGTAGTCATTACAGAAAGGTCATAAAATATTGGTCATACCTTTGCATTCATGTGGCCTGTGAAGGATTGAATGGGGCTATCAATAACCCTAGATGTGCCCATTGACAAATCCCAGAGCTTCAGCGTGTTGTCCGTTGATGCCGAAACAAGATTGGTCATATCAACAAACTTCACATAACTCACAGTTTTATTGTGTCCAATCAATGTACAGAGAGGAACTTTGGAGTTGCGGAGATCATAGTAATAAATTCTGTGATCTGCTGATCCAAAAGCAATAGAACAACTAGAATCCAAGGGAAACTGAACAGAGCAGATATTGGCTTTTGTTTTGATGGAACCGATACTTACTCCCTGCATTAGCAACCCGAGTCAGACGAACAACTTATCAGTCATCCAGGGTTAAATTTACACACTAAGAAATCATACAACACTAGTACGTTTATTTTCAAAGCTGACATCCACCAAATGCAAAAGTAACATTGCCTGATTGATACTCCATAGCTTTACAGAACCATCATCACCCCCACTAGCCAGCATTGTGGGATCTGCTGATGAAAAGTCAACAGACCACACACGCCTCTCATGCTCTCTCATTTCTGTCACTACTTGACTTCTTGTAACATCCCATACCTGAACATGTTGAGCAACTGATTTACGATTCAATGATATGAAAACAAAAGGCTAATAAAATATAAGGTTTGAGCCATTACCTGCACCACACCTTCAAAGTTACTTGAAGCAAGCTGGCTTTTAATGTAGCTGTTCCAACATATGCTGCTTAGCTTTGACCTACAGACCATTTCAACAACAGGATAATGGATATCACGAGCTTCATTTATAATTGTATCACATTCAAATACTTTTATCTTTTTATTTACACCAGCTGTAGCAAAAAATTCTCCATCACGATCAAAACTAATAGAGCAGACTAGGTTCGAAGAGTTCAACAAATCCCCTTGCTTCAGGTCAGCCTTCACTTTTAACTTGCTAAAAGATAGATACTTGCACAAACCCTCAAGGAATGGACTTATCCATCCACTTCGTCTACCCTCAGTAAACTGCTGCTTTGATGCTATGCTATTTATTGAGCTTCGTTCAGTAGCAACAATAGAGATTCTCCCATCACTAATTACTGGTAAATTTCGAGCAAATGATGGTTTCCCTGGTGGCCTTACTGGTCTGCTTCTTGTCAAAAAATATGCAGACTCTAATTTCTTAAAGTTCTTCATTAATCGTGAACTTCTAAAAAGAGGACTTTCCTGTGATTCTACAAATGTATCTGGGTTCTGACTTTCATCTAGATTATCATCACATTTCTCTACGTTGTGAATCTCAAGGCCTGAGCAAAATCGTTTTCTGGAACCCAAGCTAGAAGAATCATCAATGTCAACAACATTCAATGCAGGGATATTTGATGTTAAATGATCACCCTCTCCTCTTTCTTTACACGTGTCTCCCTTTTTCTTAAGAAACACTTGATGCTTTGTAACTTCTTCAATATCAGAACATAGAAGAGAAATAGTATCTTGCAACTTATCAGCTGCATCCTGTTTTCTTTGTTGTATTAGTAAAAGGAATTCCAGCAACAATTCCTGCTCCTCTATTCTCTCTCTAAGCTGTGTTGCTGCTTCAAGCTCTTCCAAATTGTTTATTGGTTCATTAAGAAACTCGCTTTGTAGCAACTCACTGTTACATAATACAAAAGCATAAGCCCACAAAAATTTGATTGAACATAAATCGAATGAAATTTAAACAAGGTACTTGGCTCACAATTTAATAACCATAAGCAAACGAGGTGCTGGTTCGAAGGGTTTGAAAAATCCCCCCCCCACCATGAAGTGAAAAAAGAAAACAAAGGTGCAGAAATTAATAGTCACCCTATTTTTGGCCGACTACTTGGCTCAGGGTGCAGTAACCATAAGCAAAATGAAGCTTCTTTTGGCCACTTGAGCAGCAGTTGAGGAGGAAGAACTCGATGTCTGAGACTAGACATAGTTCTGCTTTTGTCTTCACTCGAAGTGAATGGGCAGAACAACTGTTCACAAGTAGAACTATATCACATCAATGTAGACAGCAAACAGCAGAAGCTCTAACACATCATTACAGGCCATTTAGATAATGAAGAACTTCATGCTTGAAATAGAAGTCAAAAGTGCAAAACAGATACAGGAAATGACTTTTTATTCCACCCTAATTTTGATTCATAAATGCAGCATTATCATAACAAACCTCGAAAAGAAGAACTCCCAATCGGTAGATGTCTGAAGCGCAAGAGCTTGGTGAACCAGCATCCTCTTCAGGACTAGCATACCAACAGGACTCCATAAGCAATATTTGCTTCATTGGAAATGGTTGTTTCCTTTCTTCTTCATGTTCAACATTCCTCATATCATGGACTTTATGTTCTCCTGTTTCTTCCACTAAGGGTACATCTGCTGCATAAACCAAGCTCGACTGCATGCAACTGGCTTCCGATAAAGTATCTGTTGGAGTAGATGCAGGTAGAAAATCTTCACTTTGTAAACTACTTCTTTGCTGGCACATGTCATGGGGCAAAGAAGAAGAAGAATTTTTAACCTCCATAGTTTCGCTGTTCAATCCATCCAAAGAATCAGACCCTGAATCTGAGCAAGACGCGGACTCAATGAAGGAGACCTGGTTAAATGATGACATAACAAAGCAAGAAGGCTGGACATTGTGAACAACAATTCCTTGTGAATGTGCCACATTTACAACTTCGACTACTTGCCTAAATATGTGCAAACATTCAAATTCATTAACAGACCGTTGTGGTTTGTCCAACCAGTGCCTCAAGCTAACATCGTTCCATTCTATGGTTTGCAAAAAAGGGTCAACTGCAGCTTCATCCTCACAAACCCCAGATAAAGTACCAGCCTGGTTTTTAAGGTTTTGACGCGCCAGAACAACCCTATCAGTCCTCTCCTTTCTAAACCCAGAATTGTGAGATGCAGATCTCAGGTTCCTGTTTGAAACCACTGAAGTATTAAATTCCCTATGACTATCAGACTTCTGCCAAGCAGACTCAGATGAGCCCTCCATGGCTACCCCCCTTGGGCTGCATGCAAGCCGGAACAAACACATCCAAGAAATGGAGGAATTCGCCTGCTTCTACCACATCCTCTAACTCCCACCATTACCATCTTCAGCAATACCTCATTTCAAAGAAAAGCTAAAAGAAACCAGTTTCTGATCAACCAACCCTTGCTTGGCAGTGGTCACTGAAGCAAATAAGATGAACTCTTTCTCAAGTCTTAGCAAGCAAACTTCTCATGAGACCAACTGCAACCACCTACATCAATAAAGCAATGAAAAAAAAGAAGAAAATCTTCAAAAGTAGGGGGGGAAAAGAAGAAGCAAAACATCTATTATACAACACACATTTTATTTCCCTTTTTCATCCACCAGAATTACATAACCATGTCCTCATACATGAACTTTTCAACACAGCAACAATACAAGCACCAGCACCACAAAAAATCAGAGACAAGTACTACAATATCCAGAAAAAAGATAAAATTTTTGACACCCTTTTCAATATAGAATTTCAAACACAGCACCTAAAGGTTTCATGAGGGGGGGAAGCAATACATGCATACGAACCAACAAAAGCCCGCCCACAAAAATATTATATACACCTTTTTAGAAGGGGGTGCGCGGATAAGTACCTGTTGTAGCACCAAGAAAGGATCTTTCAGATCCTGCTAGACCAACCTGAAAAGAGAACCACACAACACAAGAAGACTTTTAGTTACTACACTAAAAACGACTACCTCATAAAGTCCTTCATTTTTCCCCCACAACTACAAAAATAAAAACAAACAAAACCGCTCCGCAAAATAACGACACCATGTTTCAACAAAATAAAAAAGCGAACAGGAAGGGGAAAAAACACACGCTTCTCTCTTTTTCTCTCATGCTCTCTTCACTTTTTATATTTTATTTATTTTCATGTTTTGAAGTATTTTAAAAAAAATTAAATTTCTTTTACCTTTTATTTTAAATTATTTTAATATATTTATAATAAAAATAATTTAAAAAATAAAAAATATTATTTTAATATATTTTAAAATAAAATATATTTTAAAAAATAATCACAACTATTATCCCAGGCAGCTGAAACAGTCCTGACTCTTCGGCTCTTCTTCCTCCTTATCTTCCCGCTTTATTCCATTTGAGTTACGTGGCAGCACCACAGCCTCAATCATGTTTTTTTTCTTTACACAGAAGCCAAAAAGAAATGGCGAATTTGAAAACTAAAAAGAAAAAGAAAAGTGCTTGATGAAAAAAATGATCTTGGCTTTCGGGAAACTAAAGATTAATATAATAACATTAAGCATGTGAAACATTAAACTAATCTAATGATGCGGTTCTTGTTAGAACAGCACGTAAGAAACAATTAAGAATAGTTAATCGGGGGTTCTTGTTAAAGAAAAAATAGTAATTCTTTAATCAAAAGAGAATCCGATTGTGGGCACTAACAGATAACAATCCAACAATATCATCAAGAAACACTCATCGAATGATGGAAAAGAAGCTAATAAACTATTGATTACTGTTGGAAGCAAAGCCGATATAATGATAAATAAACCTTAAGAATGTGGGTTTGACTCTGTCCGTCTCTCTCTCTGTGATCTCTACAGTTGAAGTTGGCATAAGAAAGCATCAGAATTGACAAGGAAGGAAAATATGAAGTGGAGGGGTTAATCTGATACAATGTAACAAGAAGAATGGTGGGGTCAGGTAATTTAAGCAGTAAGTGGTAAGGGGGCAACAATAATAGGTGGCCTGGTTGATTTTCCATGTACTTAAAATGGCCACGCCTTGTTCTATGGGGTTTGGACTCTTCTATTTGCTTTCGTGTATGAGTTCTCGTATTTATAGAATCCCCTCACTCGCACATTCATTTTTGGGACACCATGTCATGAATTTATGTATAAATTATTGGTAACAAAATCACGAAAGAAGCACAGAAACAAAATAAATCAGCAAATAAAACTTGAGGTATAAACACGTAGAAATGGCGAGAGAAGAAACGCGGGATAGTCAGATGTTTTCCTCTTGCTGCTCATTCTCGTACCTTCAAGCCCATTTGGATATGTATTTTGTTAAAATCCATTTGGTATGGCATCAACTATTCCTCTCAAATGATAGCAATGAGTTGTGTTTAACCAAATCTACTTTGATAGGCACCTAATGACAAGTTATTTGCAAAAAACATTAAAAAGCAATCCTCTTGTACGATGATATTATCAAGTGGTTTGGTGTGTGCATAAAATATGATTAAAAACCCTTTTTGGTTTTTTAATCTTATTACATCACTAGATTTTTATCCCACTTCTGTTTAACAGACACTGGTCATACATTCAACTATACATCTATAGAAACTATATAGGCAGTGACGAAGTGGTAAGGACTTGGGATCAAGGGGTTTGCTTTATCTGTGGTCTCAGGTTCGAGTCCTTAGTTGCTCATATGATAGCCACTGGAGGCTTACATGGTCGTTAACTTTAGAACCCGTGGGATTAGTCCTGGTGCGCGAAAGCTGACCCGGACACCCACGTTAAAAAAAAAAAAAACTATGCATCCATAGTTTTGTATTTGTTTGTGAAAACGAAGGAGATACTTGAGCAGTCTGCGTGGACCACTGGTCCACCATACCAGATAAAGAGCACATTAATATATTGTGTGAAGAACGTAAACCATTGAATGTGAACTCGTGGAAGACGATGGCCACCATGAATATCAAATGGGTTACTAAAGGTCCAACTCAAGATTTTGTGATTTTTGATAAGGTTCCCAGTAGATACACAGAAACCTTCTTGCATTTCATCAAGAAACACTTCAGAAAGATCAGGAGGAACATTAATCAGTGGCTTCCGAGGCTTCACTATGGGCGAAGGAGCACTGGTTATACTCAACTCATAACCCATGTAGTCTATCCATACCGTGTAGTTTTGTCCATTGTTGAGCTTCAACTCTTGGGAAGACCACTCAGTCTTGCTAAGTCTGCTCTTTGTCTTTGACGTCACACCTCTACACGGCTTCCCTGGCCGACAAAAATGAGAACGGGTTCATGTCAACACCAACATGATTGTCATTAATATCATATTGAATCCTTGATTTAATTTGAAATCATCGAATTAAACGTCTAAAACTTTGTTGCTTGGGTTTCCAACATTGGTGTTGTTCAAGTCAAGAAAACAAGATGCCGTTTTCCTTCCGAAAAGAAGCATCTACAATCACAGTTATAAGAATCAGTACCACCCATAACATGATAAAAGACCGGATCGCAAATTAAAACAGGTCATAAACCATTGTTCAACTCAAATTTATTATTATTATTAATGAAATAGCGTCGTTTAAAAAACACTTAAATAATATCCTTTAAAACAAATTATTAAAAAAGAACCATTAATTAAGTCTTACTTGGGTTGGGTTTTATTCAGGTTATCCGAGTAATGAATTAACCCGTCACGTCAGGCCACCTCGTTAGACAGAGCCAAGTCTACACGCAGTTCAAAAACAAATCCAATCCAAGTTTGATTATCTGATCACTAGATCTACCTGCCAAGCCAGGTTTGATAATTATGCCTTCAATACCAAGAAAAGCATGAGAAAGGAGACAAGACCATGACCAGGGTGAGAATTGAACGAGGTGATTAAGAATTAAGAAGTGAAAGAGGACGAGAAAGGCAGTAGCTTTGAGGAGTTTGGGTATCTTGTGGGAAACTTGAGAGTGGTACAGGACTCTACTAGTGAAACATGTGGTGTTTCTAGTGAAGGAAAGAGAACCAGAGTGTAGATCTTCAGTGCCAAAAAGTAACAAATCTGAAGAACAGAAACTGTTAAATGCATGTGAACTCAACTGCAGATATAAATTGGAGAAAGGAGCTTGTTAAGAATAGTAGCAGTTAGAGGCGCGTTCTCATTTTGAAGACTAGGAACTGAGCTTCAAGAATCTTGTTCATTACTGCCATCCATCACCAGACTTTTAGATGCAACTTATAGCGTCACCATCTTGTTTTGAAAGTACAATAATGTATTCAGCAGCTTCTTGAAGGAGGGTCGGCGTTGAAATTTCAAGTTGTTACCCTTTAGAACTCGGACATTTCCAAGGCCAATATGAGAGCGTCATCGACCATGGGATACTTCGCAGGAGAGAGCGGGTGGCCGTGTGGTCAGCTGTGAAGAACTTCGGAACAGGAAGAATATCATTTCTACGCCTGTGATAGATGAGAAGCGACCCTTCCGCAAGGACTAAGGATTTATAATAAAACCTTGAGAATGTTGGATGCAACAATTCTCCCTTGAACACAGTAGAACAATTGCACATCATCCAGATGCTCTACATCTTATGGCTGATACAGATGCTCTACAAGAATGGCCAGTAATTTAGAAATTGCAGTAATAGTGGAAAGTAAATACACAAGATCAATTGCAGAGAGGGGAGAGATTTATCAGTAAGCTATAATCTTATAGCTAAAATGGCCGCTAGCTATCTTTCTAAGAACATATACAAAAACCAAACCCCAGCCACGGTTATTAACTCATATTTCACAGATGGAAACCACCAGTCAAGCTACTCTGTAATGATCTTCCCAGCAATACTTTCTCATTTGGGGCTTACCTCATTGACCTGAAACAAATAATGAATTGGTTGATATTTGGTTGCTTTCAGCCTGGACTTTTCTAACCTTTTCCTTGTCAAGACGTGCTCGTCTAACAGCTTCTTGGATCTGGCGATCATGATCCTTCAGCATCTGATCCATGTTCCCTGATGGAACTATCAATGGACCGGAATAGTGAATTTTATGACCCTTGGACCCATAGCCAAGCTGGATTCAAATTAACATGAATCAGGAATCAGGAACCACAAAAAAAAAGTCAAAAAACAACATGCATGACAAGACACAGACCAAAAGGAAGCAGAAAGGTGGTTAGAAAATTGGTATCAGTCCCCAAGCATTCAGAAGGAAACTTCAAGCAAAACATCCACAAAAAAGGAAAATAAAGAAAAATGAAAAGTGTTTTGAAAACTTACAAGGACTGGATCTTTACTGCTATTTCTTCCATCTTCCTTTTGATGGAAACCTGCAGCACCCTGCGACGGATGCCTCGGATCCTGTTGGGTGAAGGATTCTGAGGTTTCTTTGAAGGATCCTGGAAACCTTGCCATTAGTTTTGGAACTTCTGGTTGTGCTAGGCCAGACCTTTCATTGCGATCTTCAGACAATAAACTCCTCCGCGCTGCCACTAAGCTTGACATTGTTGACAAGTCAGCCCCAGTGGAAATCTTAGGAGCATCATCAGGGTTCCTGCTGGCCTTGGCCCATGCAGCACGGTGAGACAATGGCCCAGAATGGAAAGCTCTCTTATGCTGATGCCCCTGAGGATCCATGTTTGATTCTGCAGCTTGAGATGGTCTCGGTGGATCGATTGGAAAGCCAGAAGCAACTTCTTCTGGATGGGGATTAAACTTCTCACTCCGGCTCTTGGAATTTGACTGACCATGTCTTTTCTGTAGTTAGAGGGCAATCCATTAATATAAATTTCAAAAGCAAAGTCAAATTAAATTAAATGGAGTACCAAAAAAAAGGGAATCGACAGTGAAAAGAGATCATTCATGAAAATGGAGCAACAAGAAACAATCAGTTATTAGGTGATAATGCTTAAATGAGTCTGGAGCAACTCAAAAGGAGAGAAGTCAGAAGTTGTTCGGTAAAAGGAAGTATGAAATGCTACTTTCATGGCATGAGGAAGAGGAGAGAGGGAGAGGGAACAAAAGGGAGAATCAATAAAAGATGTCATGTCTCAAAAAGTGCCTTTTGTACAAAGCTGTTATTCGAGGTTAAGAATATCAATTTCCATGTGATCAGAACAGAGAGATGGCACATTACTTTATACCTCATTGTTCTGAGAAGAGTGCAGTAAGAAGTGTTTTAAGACTTAGTGTTACGCCTGACTTGTTTGCTAGCTTTTTGTAGGATTATAACAGAGTTAACTTTTTTATTAAAAAAAAAAAAACCTTCCCTCCCGACCAATCTTTCCACCACTTCGCTATCCTCAAAGGTTCACCATGTGGACCAGCATGCCTACTAACAACCTCCTAATCACAATCCTTCCCCAATCAAATATATATACACGTGCAAATATGTGTCTTGAGAGAGAAACAGGCGTCTTATAGAAATCACCTGCATTGATAAAACTAGCTCAGCATTGGCATCAGGTGCCGGGACAGCACGAGATTCCCGCCGTCCTCTTCTTTCCATGTCAGATTTCTGGCCCTTGCTTCCTGCTGCTCCTTGTCTGTTAACATGAAAATAAAATGAGATTGTTGGTAAATTACACCACACTTACAAGTCAAAGATGTCATCAATGATAGAAGGGTAACGGACAGATTGGTGGATCAATAAGAAACCCACAATAAGCAATACAAGCCAGGGAGTGGTGGCCAATGTAGTTTCTGTTGCTATAACAGCTCCATTCCTACTGCTACTACTAGAACAAGGGGATTACTTAGTAAAGCACTGGGTTGGTCACTCTTCAAACTGGTAAAGCTCTAGAACCAGCACCAGTGATAGATAGCAACATCAAATTACATTAATAAACATTGCAATCATCTGATGCAGGAGCTTCAGTTCTTAAGGCCTTCTAGACAGTTAAGGGCACGCAACTTGTATATTTCCAACACTGCCATGATATAGCTAACATGGCCAAAAAGGAAATCTTTTAAAGCCTTTTTCTGGGCCTTTTCCAGCATCCTTACAACTAAAGATTAATGACCAATTAATGGTAGAACTGTAAAACAAATTCTGTTCTTTTACAATGTTTACCTTCTAGCTTCTTCATCTCGCATTTTTGCATCGAATTCTTTGCTAGGAGGATACTTGGGAAAGCTTGAAGGATCACATGGAAGCGGCTTGGTTATAAAGAACTGTAAAACAAAACTACACAAATCAAATACTAACAAGCAAAAAGAAGTGAGAAAAATGTAAAATAGAACTATAAATGTTAGTGCAACCTTAGCCAGCCATAAAGATCATACTTAACTTGCGTGCTTGTTTATTTTTCAAAAAAAAGTACAATAAAGACTTGCTATCCCAAAATTGTGTGAAGATTACAAAGAAATTAGCTATGCTGCTAAAAAACTGTAATGTCAAGTAAGAAACTCGAGAAAATAAGATCTGTTAACCGAGCTACATCAAAAAGGTTGACAAATAGCATTGTGAAAAGAAAACATGAAAAGAAGAACATGCACACTCTTGTATATGATGCCATTATTTTTTCAACTGACCAGGTTATTGATGCGGAACCCACCAGTTATATAGAAGGAAGATAGGGAAATGAAGGATGATTCTCTATTAATTGATCACAGAAACAAAAAAAACTCGTCAAGCAACTAAAATTCAACTTCGTTCATGATTGACAAAATGTTACAAACTAAATGTGATACACCAAAATATAGAAAGTGCATAGGAGTCAAACTGTACTGGGGGAATCTTAGAATGAGAACAAGGGGCAGGAATTAAAATCATGAAAGCAACACATCATCCAGTGACAGATCATTGAAGCAAACTCAACTCAGTACAGTTGCAGGATTGCAACAAGAAACTGTCATGCAACAGAAACAGTCACTATTGAGAAAAATGGCCTTGGATGCTTCAAGGAAGAAACAAAGAAGTGACCTCCAGGTACAGTGAGCAGGGCATCAAAGGATTTTGTGCAAAAGATTGGTAGAGTTGATTAGTTGAGGGTCAGTACAATGATTAGCACAATCTGGAAATATATGATGTAACTTTAGAGTTGTTAGAATCGTCAAGTACTATAGTGTCTTTACTGATGGCACCAAGTGAACTTGCATGTTTAAAATGATTTAACTTCATCCAACAACATAGAATCACATGAATTGGAAATAAAACAGATTTCAGTCTCCAAATATATTTCAGCGATAACAATAACAGAAATCCTAGACAGAATTATTAGAACAGTTAAATTACAAATGTAAGGAATAATAGATAAAAAGATTTGGAGCACATGTACTATCATGTGCATCAATATAGATCTTCCAACTGAAGCCAATACATGACAGAATAAAAAACAAACATCAACTAGACCATAAAGTTGCATATGGGGAAGCATTTGCAAACAAACTGAGTCACTTTACACTCTAACATCAACCTTCATCTCAACCCTTCTCCCCTCATCCAAAAAACACACACTAATCCCCCAAAGAAAAAAGGAAAGTTTGGGAAATATAGTTCATGGATGCTTGATACCTCACTCCTCAGTGCAGAAGCTGCAGATCCACGATCTGCAGGATCAATGGAGAGCAGGGTCTCCATAAGAGCTAGCGCCGGAGGAGGGAATTCCTTAAATGTATCTGCAACACAGCGTCTATAAGGCTGCTGAGGCTTAAAGATAGTTGCATGAGGCAACTTTGATTTTCTCCAATAATCTTCGGAAGGTGAGCCACACAGCTTGAAAATTTTATGCAGCTGCTCCACCTACAAGGCAGTGGCACACAAATTGATCATCAATATTTTATGTAGCTACACTAATGTCGTTTATAAAACTTACATAGACGATAAGATAGCAGAACAAGGATACAGCATCTCAAGATAATTATTCGCTCTTTCAATGTTTTCTTTTCTTTTTGTTAAATCCTTTTTTCTTTTTCTTGTTATACGATCTTTGCATAAGGATAAAAAGGAATTCCAACAAATCTGCAATGTTATGCCTCTTTTTTTTGTGGTCTCTTTAAAATAAAATTTTAATATATTGAAACAAGGCTAATCAATAAAACTCTATTCTTACTCCTATTGAATAATCCCCTCATTGTTTCCTTTAAACAAATTTATAGAGAAAAGATACTTTCCATGGTTAAAGCATTCATTAAGACAATGTTTCCCGACGACCAATACCCATAACTTGTCAGAGCTAAGAACTCATAAGGTATTATCAACTCATGTTTGTGTTATGTGTTTTAGTAATGAAAAGTGCAAGACCTTCTTTCTTGCATTGCCCAACGGCTTGCAATGCATGTGATTGAGTTTATAAATGATGACGAGAATTAGGAAGTTCTGTGTAGGGTGGAGAAGATGTTGATGATCCATTTAGTGGATTTTTTTCCAGACAGGATGTAATTCAGCAATCTTCAAAGTAATATCCACTTGACAATAATCATGGGATGAAAATTTGTTTCTAGCAAATAATTAGTTCAAAATTGTACTCGGAATCATGGCCCATGAAAAGCAATCTGCATTGCAGCATTTTATCACCTTTAAGAGAAACAATCTGTTTGGAGGAAAACCTGAAAGAAAAATTTTTCTCTCAGGAATGGAAAAGGAAAGGTACCTCAGTTCTCCCAGGCATAATAGGCTTGCCTGCATACAATTCAGCAAGTATGCAACCTGTACTCCACAAATCAACAGCCATCCCGTAGTAGGTAGCTCCAAGTAGAAGCTCGGGAGGACGATACCAAAGAGTCACAACACGACTTGTCAGTGGCTGAACATGAGCAGGATTATAAAAACTCGCTAGACCAAAGTCCGCAATTTTTAAGATACCATTGTTGTCAATTAATAGGTTGGAACCCTTTATATCACGGTGCAGAACACCACGGCTGTGACAGTGATCAAGTCCTCGTAAAAGTTGCTGCATGTAACATTTCACCTGCCAGCGTAGACATATTAGACCATAACATCCAAAGCATGGTCATGCATGATTGACAATTTACACACGTGTATGATCTTAAACAATAAGCAGCATGTAAAACTTGCACACGTATCATGGAAAAACATAAACATGCATTAAACAAGAATCTGTTAGAACAAAATTGCCATAATTACCTGGGCTTCTGTAAACTTCAGACCAGGGTGTGCAGCTAGCCCAGCCAAATCATGCTCCATGTATTCAAACACAAGGTACAAGCTGCAAGACATCCTTGATGTAACTAGACCTTCTAACTTTATTACATTAGGATGGTCAAGCCTACGCAAAATGTGAATTTCCCTGGCCATGAAGCGGACGCTCTCAGGTTCCAGGTTATCAAATCTTACTTTCTTCAAAGCAACAATCTTCTTTTGATCAAGGTCACGGGCCCTATAAACATTACTGTAGGTTCCCTGGCCAATCTGCATTAACATAGAAATCATCAGATAAGGGAACCAACACCAGCGAGCAGGTAATCTCAGTCCAAAGAGGACACCAGCAGATAAAAAGAAAAGGGAGGGGAAGAACCATTCTACAAGCACTTGTAAGCTGTAAGAACTGGATAGAATGATCTGCTGTTGTCACCAACACAAAATTATAGAAGAAAACATGCAAATAGAAGTACATGGTATCCAAACAAGAAATGCACAATAGTAAACCTGGCCCCTTGCCCTACCTTAAAGAGTAAGAAGGTAGAGGGGGCAGGATACAAATTTAAACATATAGACAAGCGGATTCATGCAAAATGCTTCATCCATCAAGACTAGATGTTTGAACAAGTTCTGCCAAATTAACCAAAACAGAATACCAGAAGTGCGGAGTGGGAAACCCCAGATATTTAAGCTGTTAACATGCATCCACTTCTTAAATTATGTTGTAAAATTAACAAAGCATTTTCAACTACAAGTTATATGCTGTCCGTCAATATGAAAGCCTCAGCACACTAAAGCTAATTGATTTGCAGCTTATCAAAACTGGACCCACTTTATATTCATTGTGCTTATTTGGAAGGATAATTAACTCAACATTATCATGAGTATATTCCACTAAGTATAGTGAAAACAATGGCACATCTCTATGAATGAACGTCACTTCTCGAATACTCCCCAATACTCAATAGCTTTTAAATTCTCAGAATCACCTCTTACAATTTCTCAACACTCTTGGACTCAAAGAAGGATTATTCCACTTTTCTGATATCACAATCTAGCCATATAAAAAAAATTCTAGCTGAAAGAAAATCATTCAAACCTTTAAGCATCACTAATTCCTATTGTCAAAGCAAGTTGCTGCAGACAATCCTATAACTACGAATGTCAACTTTCTAATGTCTAGTCTGGATAATGCTTTTTTATATGACATGACTTAAGCTATCACTCATAATTGAAATCATCATGGTGGACTAATATGAGACAGCTAGCGAAGGTCACTAACGAGGACTAATATGAGACAGCTAGCGAAGGTCACTAACGATTTGGTTTCGCAGCAAATCTGAGATTTTGTTCTCCCTTGTAAATGGAGTTGTGGCAACTCGTTGTTGTTTGGGGTGTGTGCGCGTGCATGGAACTTGGGGCTTTGCAGGTTAGAATTCAAGGTGAATTCTGCTATAATGGCAGCAACTCTAACTATGACGGATAGGAAAATGTCATTTTGGTGGATCGTTTGAGTTGAGACAGTATATTAATACACAACAAGATGTTTGTATTGGCCGAAACTTTTCCCAAGGAAAATACGTGTTGATTGACTAGCTAATCTTGCCATCTTGGAGCTGTAGTAGGGCATGCAATAACAGGTGACTCTAAGTAGTCAGGTGTAAGTCTACCACAATTAAATGAGAATATGCCCAAGACAAATTATGTTGATGGCTTGACAAATGCATTCATGGATCAGTGGAACAGGTGTAAACCCCAGAGGAGGCTTGGTCATGTCAAATCAAAATAACAACTCAAAAAAGCCATAACTTTTGATTCGATTGTTGGATCTCGCTTAAATTTTTTTACGGAATCTCTGGATGCCATTTCCCATATAGTCGCCATTGCATCACTATATCTTCGAACCTGTAGATATCAAAATTTTTGCTGAGGCCCTTGGTTTTGGCAGTTTTTGTGATTTCTCTAGTTATTTTTGGGTTTCATGCTATTTTTTAATTTTATGTTTCTTTCCTTTATAATTTTGGATTTTAACTCTTTCATATTCACATTGTCTCAAGCCTCACAAAACTCAACAGTTCACAGGCCTCCTAGATCCAACTAAACTGAACTTCTAACTAACATTTATTAAGAAGTTATCAAGTTCAAAGAATCATCATTAACCCCATGAGTAAGTGTGTTAAAATGAGCACTGTAGAACTTTTATGCATGTTATTAACGAGTCTTCATGCATTTTTCACCACCTAGTTTATTTATAAATATAAATAACAAGCAAAGACACGGAAAAATCTCAGGGTAATGTCACCTAACACCCAAAAAAAAAAAAGGAATAGTGCCATAGATTTTCTAACTGATTTCATGCTAAAGCTATAAAATTTGACAACACGATATATCCAATGCAAGCAAGCATGAAAAATGCTAAAAAATGTAGAAGCACAAACAGGTTCTCGTTCTAATTAGCAACTGTCAAATTATTCATTACATTATCCCCAATCGAAGTGTCATAAAGGATGTCCTTCAACCATTCAGTTTGAACTGCTAAATTTTGAAAATCATGAACCGGATCTTGTTTGTAATGAAGCTGCGCTTACAAAAATACATCTCAGAATTGGACTCGAGGATTTCTTTGATAAAGTTAGTTTAAAAAAATTGATCCTCGGTAATTGAAAGACATATATTTGAATGGGGAAAAAAAAGAGATTTAACAACACAAACAGAATGAAGAAAAGGGCATACCTTATCTAGCTTCTCAAATGAATCTGCACGCCGTGGCAACCAACCTTTGATTGCTTCTCCAGCTACAGCAGCTAGCCAGGAAGGCCACCCTGCTGCAACCTGCTCCCCTTCGGTTGCTTTCGGTATGCTGCCCATCCCTGGGTGGTGAACAACAGCATACTCTGACTTGTCCCTCTTCCTCTCAACGTGCTCGCTCCCATGCACTCTAAGAGATCCATTCACTTGCTTATCAATCAACATTGTCCTACTATCATTACCATCACATCGATCTTTCGCTCTATATGCTTCCTCCCTCCTTGAAGAGGTGGCCCTTGATACCCTCAAGTCAGACGACGCCTTACTTGAGAGCCTCTCCCTTGGACTCTCTTTGCTATCCTCAATTGCAGAGGGTTTACAGCAAATGCAACCCATTATGCACCTAAACCACCTCCAGAAACGCCCTCCTCCTTTAGAATCAATAATTACCCTTCAAAATCCTCATCTTTACACTTCTATCCTCTTCTTCCATTCGCATTTTCATACAATTAAATAATACTTGCCCAGAAAATAAGCATTTAGAATAAATAACGTAACATCCACCCCAAAATGAACATAAGCAATAACTGGTCAAGATAGAAACTTTACAACTTTACACAATATCTTAACTCTGCCTCAATGACTGCTCTTCTGCAATGAAACTTCCATTTTCTTATCAAATCCGCCGACTTCTAGTCCAAAAGAAGAAGAAGAAGAAGAAGAAGAAGAAATGAAACAGACTTTCTCCACCAACCAAACTAAAAATTTTACCGAAAAATGTAAAAACCAACAACCACCACCGCCACCTTCACTCCAACAAGAAATTAAGAATCACAACCGAAAAACTAAATACCTTGAAAATGCCATGCCTGGTCTTTTCAGCTCTCAAGCCAGGTGATTCAAAACCCTAAACAAACTCCCAGTTTCACTACAAAGCAAACCCTAAGAACCCAAATTTCATATAAAAAATCTGAAATATGTGAAGAACTGGAAACACTTCAAAATAAAGCATGCACCTCGAAAATGGAAAGTAAAATAGGAATAAACACTATTGTGAGATGAGAATTGAAAACCCGAGAGAGAGAGAGATCTGAGGCACCGAGATTTGACTGAGAGGGGGAGAGTGGAGTTAGTGTAGAGAAGATGAGAGAAAAATAAATTGAAAACGAAAATAAATGTGTAATAAAATAAATAAATGTGAAAATTATTATTATTATTATTATTANATAAATGTGAAAATTATTATTATTATTATAAATTTAATTAATGTCACGGCGCGTAAGAACAGACAGGCTTTTTGAGAAGACAAGACTGAGGACTGGAGTGAAGACGCCGATGCGTAAAGACATTCTCGTTTCTGTGTCTTCTGCTTTTGCCACGCGCTCTGTTTCTGTGGAAAGCTCCTTTCCTTATGTCCCTTTTTAAAAAGATATTTCCATTTTTCTCTAACAGTATCAAATATTTCTTTTCCTTTTAACGAGTGTTTGGACGAATTATTTTTACTCTTTTAAGATTTATATGAAAAATAAACTCATTTATATGTCTTATTTCATTAAATATTATTGCAATCAATATTGCGTATCCATGCATGATTGCATAAAATAACAAAAAAGAAAAGAATTTAATAACAAGAGAAGAAGAATTAAGATTTATTAAGTGTACATGGTATTGTACAGTCAATCAATGTGATAGCATCTTAGTTATAGGTTATTGAGTGTTTATTTATTTTTATATTTTCAAATTATATTTAATAAAAAAATAAAAATTTTATTTTTTTACTTATAATAAATATTCTCTTACTATTTTTATTTTATTTAGATGTGTTGGTATTAAAAATAATTTTAAAAAAATAAAAAATATTTTTTTATAATATATTTTTAAATAAAAAATATCTTAAAAATAATTATTATCACATTTTAATATCTGGACGGAAAATATGTAATTTTTTTAATAAAAATATATTTTTTTACTTTAAAGAGGTGTAATTTATGTTTTTAAAAAATTACCCTCTAAAAATAAAGTTGTGAAATAATTAAATGTTAATATAAAATTATGGGAAAAATTAAAATTTTATTTTTTTATTTATAATTAAATGTTTTATTTTTTTATATTAAAAATAAATTATTAAAAAATATATGTTTTTTTTTTAATCCCCACCGGCCTGGTAACAAACAAGGCCTGCAAGATGTACTCGTTAATAAATGCTGTTAGGTGAGGGAATGGCCATCCAATTCATTCTCACACGTAGAAACTTTGTGCACCAATTTGATGGCCCCACTCAAAATAATTAGTTAATTACCCTTTTTATTATATTAATCTTAGCAAATTGAATAATCATGTGGGTATTGAATGATTTTATTTTATTTTTGGTAATGCTGATTTTAATGGTACATCCATCATGATCATCTATCGATTTTATTAAGTGGGTCCCTGTGGTTGACGTTTTTCTTCGGGTGTTTTGAGATTTTTTTTTACTTCAATGAGTCATCAATGTGTGCGGCGGGTTTTAACTAGCCAGCCCCGCGCCGATCAGAAAATGGCTCGACGCTGTGATTTGGAGATGCCTTTTGACATTAATTTATTAAAACACTCGAGATTTAGCTAATTAAGCGCCGGTTTAGCGATCACTAATTTAGTTTTGATTTTGGTTCTTAAGTTATTATCATACTCCTTTCCATGGGTTATTTTTACAAGTTATAATCTATGATTTTCCAAGACGTGTTCACAGCTAATAGTTACAATTCCCCTAACACATGCCATGGATAAAATACCATTTACTTGTTTTTTTTTCATTATTTTTTTGTGTCATGTTATATACTTTGATTAAAAGGATTTAATTGTTTTTCCCTTCATTTCAACTTTTAATCATGACTGTTAAAGGTTTTATAATTCTTTTAATTTATTTTATGTAAATTTATTTTTATTTCAAGTATCAACTCACGGATTTAATATGTTAATTTAAATCTAGTGTGTTAAGTAATGTAGTTGTAATTATTTTTTAAATAATATTTTATGCTGAAATACATGTTAATAATATTTTTTATTTAAAAAAAATATTTTTAACATTAGCATATCAAAATGATCCAGAATATATTAAATTTTAGCAAAAATAAATAAATTTTTTTAAGAACACGATTTAGCAAATTAAATTGCATAAATTATTTCGATTGCTTTCTATAAAGTTTTATCAATCTCATGACCTAAATGGTGGATTTAACAAATTAATTAGGGTTAAATTTTTTTCTAAATTAGACTTGGTGTTTTTTTTATTTGTCTTTTTGGTATTATTCCAATTTCATGACTTGAATTCAGGCTTGACAAGTTGTCTCGAGTTAACCCAGTTTATTTTTTAAGTTAATTTTTAATATTTTTTTCAATTTTACCCTCCAACAACTCAATCTTGTTAATTTTCTTTTCAATTTCATTAATATTAGGTTATTTAATAATGGAGCTTTGCATTTTTTTAGTTGTTTTTTGTAGGGTTATTTTAGTATTGTAGATTAAGTTTTTTTATTCTCAATTTCAACTATTAACATTGAATATGTTAGAAACTCAAAATTTATAGTGTTTTTATTAGCTTTTTATGAAATTATTTTTTTGTTACAGCTCGGGTCGCTGGTTTAACAAGCTAGTCACATGTGACATGAGTTGTTTTTTTAATTTTTTTAATTGATTTTTTTATTTCATCATTCAACATTATTTTTTTTTAAAAATAACCTTTGTAATTTTTTATTTGATTTTTGTAGAGTTATCCCGATCTCAATACATGCGTTATGGGGTTGATAAGTTGACTCGAGTATTTTTTATTTTATTTTTAATTTATTATTTTTTTAATATTATATTTCAATACTTGATTGATTAAGAATTGATTTTCATAATTTATTTTATATAAAATTATCATAATCTTGTTATTTAAATTATAAATTTAATAATTTAACTTGGATTAATCTAATATATCATTGTTTTAATATTTAAAAAGATATATATTATATAATATATCACTGCATTAATATTTTAAACAATATTATTAGATATACATCATATTTTGAATTAATTATTATTTTTTTACTAGAAAATATGCCAATTTGGGTGGTTTTTTACATTGAAAAACCTAATCTGACCTGAAGTACACAACAGGTGATCGAGTCTCCAGCTAGAATCTGTGACATAAACGGGAATGTATCTACATTGCTCGCAGCTGGATTATCAGTGATCACAAGTAAACTAGATCAATAAAGTGGTAGTTAGAGGGTTGGACTCCTGTTTCTATCAGAAAATGACCGCCATCAGGCTTGTTCCCCGCTGCATAATCACCGGGCTCCTCACTCGCAAGTGCGTGTTTGTAACTGTAGAAAGATGTTTTTTTAAATTATTTATTGTTAAAATATATTTAAATAATATATATATATTAATTTTTAAAATTATTATATAAATATTATTTAAAAATATTAAAAGATATCAATTTAATATTTTTTTCCAAATCAAAAACACCTTTAAAAAATGCTCACCAGAGGGGATATTTACCCCCGCCCCAAATGTTATCCGATTCTTTATAGAATATCAAACAAATAAAGTTTCAATTAAGCTCCTCATCTACGGGATATTACTTTACTGACTTTTTAAAAAATTGCTTTTTAGTTATAGAAAGCAAGGACCTGTTTAATTCAAACTATACTGGTTTTGGCATCATTTTCTCTGTTGGACTTGATTGGATAATGCTTGATAGATTGAGACCTAATTGCAAATTGTTCTTGTTCGAGGACTTAGTTAAGAATTCCATGACAACTGGGGGTAAATATATCCTTCTCAGTTAACTTATAAATCTCAAATTTATTAAAGCCTCATATAATTATTAATTTTAAAATTTATAAAATTAATTAAAATATATACAAATTAACTCAAACATTTATATTAATAAAAAAAAATCCCCGCAGGCGTATATATAAAGAGAATCTCCTCGTTATTTTTATACAAGCATCTAATGAATGTTAGGTGACTTTTCCCAATCAATGCAATAATTAATTATCAAGAACAGTTAAATTCCTACAAATATCTTCTTCGGACTTCCATTAAAACTATCAGGAATTGTGAAGAGAATAAGCAAGAAGGTCCTCTGTTAAAATATATATTAATAATTTTTTTATTTTTTAAAAATTATTTTTTACATCAATACATCAAAATGATTTTAAAATATATTAATTTAAAATTAATAAAAAAAATTAAATTTAAATTTTTTTAAAATATTTTTAAAATACTACAATAAATAGACCTTAAACCAAGGACTGTGTTATATCCAGATGGAACAAGGATTATATAGGAAACTAGATGACATGGACACGAGGCAAGTCATGGTCGGTCCATTGGAGGTGCACATAAGACCTGTTGCTTGTCCAAAAAATAATGAACAGTTTATCCACTTGAAAAGGCATGCATGAAATTTATGGCAGTGTCTTCTGTGATCGAGACAAGGAACAGGTTAATGGGACCCTTCTAAGCTGAGGCAATGTTTCTTGTCTGGTCCATCTTTTTGGACAGTGTCCTGTACATGTCTCCACGGAGTTCAGCACCAGGCGAGGCTCCTCGTGGCCATAGGTTTTGACACTTTGTATTTTAGTTACCAAACTCCATTATTATATTCTGCAGTAACTTATTAATCTGGCTATCGTTTAAAATATTTTTTATTTAAAAATAATATTTTCTTTCTTTTTTTTTATTAAAATCATTTTTAATATTAATATATTAAAATCATTTTAAACAAACTAAATAAATAAATTTTTAAAAAATATAATTTCAATTATATTCTTAAATACTTAATAAATAACGAGGTGGATCCACGTGAATCTTTTCATGACTTGATTTTAAAAAAATATATTTTTATATTTATTTATTATTAATATAAAGTGGTGTTTTGTGTTTTATAAACAACATGTATGTTGCTGTTTGATGACCAAACATCATCTTCATCTTTTATGGTGATGTTTGAATTTTCATGACTGCTCCTTTGTCTCGTGTTTTCAAAGCAAATTCTTTCATTCATTTCTCTTTCTTTCTTTTCTTTTCTTTTTTTATCCAACCAGTAAATTTTCAATGCAACTTTTTAATTATTTTTTTTAAAGTTAATTCATATTTTTTTCATTGTTGTTTTTTAATTTTAAATAAGTTATAAGAATGATTTTTTTTAATTTTCATCATTCATTAATTTCTTTTATCTATTAAATTTGATCGTTGTTTTCTTATTGTTATTTTTTAATCATTTTCTTAATTGAATTTGTTTTTCAATTACATCATTTAGCATTGTATTTCATTTTAGTTTTTATGTCAAATTTAGTTATTATTTTTTAATTATTATTTATTTTATTTTAGATCCTTTTTTATTGAAACTTTTTTTTTCAATTTTATCCATTGATATTCTGTTGATTGAGATTTTGTTTATAAAAAAATTAATTTTGTGATTGTCTAAAGTTTGTTTTTTATATAATTATTTTGACTTGACGACTTGAGTCACGAGGTTGAAAGGTTAGCTCAAGTTAACTTGGATTCTTTTTAACAATTGATTTTTTTCAATTCCATTATTCTATAAAGTTATCATGATTTTTTATGTCGGGTTATAAGTTTTGTAGATTCACCGAAGCTTACCCAAGCTAATTTTATTTTGTTTAATTTATTTATTATTATTGGTTATTTTTTTATCATATTATTAAATTAATCAAGATCATTGAATTCAATATAATCAATTATGAGACTTTCAAATTTCTTTTATTTGTTTAAAATTATAATTAATATATAAGTATTTTTTTATATTGAAAAAAATTTGAACTGACGCGTTATATAATGCAAGCCACCAATTCAATAACATAAACTAATTAAGGAGCGAAATTCATTCCTCCTCACATATCAATTCACGTATCAATGTTCACTTAAACAATAATATGTTTTATCCTATTTTCTTTACCTTTTAAACTTAGTTTTTTTTTCAATTTAATTATTTAATATTGAGTTTTACAGAGATCAAATTCATAATTTTTTTTATTTTCTATCTATAAGATTATTCTATTATCGTGATCTAAATCATAAGTTTGGCAAGTTCACTCGATCAACTTGATGTTTTTTTTTTGTCAATTTTTAATTATATCATTTAATATTGGATTTATTAGAGATTAAGCTTTATTTTTTTAATTATATCTATATGATTATCCTAAAATTATGACCCAAGTTACAAGTTTAATAGGTTAACTCAATTAACTTGGATTTTTGTTATGTTCTTTTTTAATTGATTTTTTTTCTGGTTTCATATTTCAATGTTAGGTAGTTTCAGAATTAAAATTTATAATTCATTTTAGTTTATTTTTTTATGAAATTATTATAGTCTCATTATATAGATTATGAATTCAATAGGTTAAACTGGTTAACGGAGGGTTTTTTGCCAAAAAAAAAGTTCAATATTATCCTAAACATATAGTTAACTAAAAATTATAATTTATAATTATATTCAATCTATTTTTATGAAATTATTTTAGTCTTGTGACCTAAGTTACAAATTTGATGGGTTAATTTTGATTGACTTATATTGTTATTTTAATTTTATCATTTACTATTTGATTGATCGAGAGTTGGAATTTATAATTTGTTATTACGGTTTCGTGATTTGTGTCGTGGATTTAATAGGTTAAGTCAAGATAACCGAAGTTAATCTAATATATTGCTGTCTTAATTATTTTTTTTGTATAAATGTCATCTTGAATTTTTCTCGATTTAAACTATATTTTTATTGATCATCCAAGTTGTCTTTAAATCTATAAAGTTGATTGAGTTACATCAAGTTATTCCCTGTGTGATTTAAATTTTTTTCTACTAGAAATTACATTAGTAATTCCTTAATATTTTTAAATAACAATCACCTTATATATCCTATACAAGATAAATTGTTGTGTATATATATATGTGTGTTTTTCATGTGAAGGTGAATGATTATTAAGACATGAGATAATGACCTTGGACTAAGTCTAGCAACAAAACTCAATTCTCACCTATAAAATATAGACATTGAACTTGAGAAGATAATGATGATTAATTGAGCTTTGGCATATCTTTTTTAATTATTCTTGAAATGGGTTTAAAAATTGTTACTCTTATTCAATATGCTTTTATATGGTCACCTTAACTCAATCTTATAGTTCATTTATAATAGCGGGGAGTATATCACAGGACCTAAATATTCACAAATTAAAAAAATAAACAATAGCCAAGTAATATTTACAAGCATATATTGAAAAATAAATATTTATATAATTTATATATTTTTTTCATAAAAAACCAATAATAAAGATTCAACTTTTAAAATATATGACCCTTATAAGGATCTTATCATCTGTGAGTAAATATATATAATTTTTTACATAAAATAATAAAGTCTCAACATGTGATAGATGATATCCTTTTAAGGATCTTATTGCCTTTGGTTTAGTTCTTTGATAAATAACATTTGAGATATATCAAAACAATTATATAAGAAAAGAATCATTAAACTTTATTATTCAATGCAAGTTACACAACAACAAGATAAAGCATTCACTTATAAAAATATTAACAACACATTGTAAATTATTTAAAACAAAATAATTCGATGTATTTAGAATTTAAAATTGACATTTAAAAGCTACAAAAATTATCTTTGAAGCTGCTATAACTGAACTAGGTAGTGGTGATGTGCGTAATCCATGCATTAACATGTATAAGCGAGTTATGGAGTGGTAGGGCATGGGCTTCACTCACTGATACTAGATCTATATAGAAAAAAACATAGAAAAAAAATATGCTTTTAAGGTTGAGTTTTAGTGTGTATTGATTGATAAGATTATGGGTTGTTTTATTAGTTGATTCTTATGGCTTGGAGTTGAAATTTGTTGTTGATTTCAAGTGAAAGAGGTCTAAGTTGATAGTGTTTTTTTGTAGCTATGAATTTATTGAACCAATAAAAAATAAATAGGTTAGAGTGTTGGAAAACCTATTAGGTTTACTAGGCAAAAGTTAACTTGGGGAGCGAGGTTGGTTTGACCTAATGATGATGTTTTTATTTAGCATGGTTGGTTGTTAATGTTGGTAACACATTATGAAGTGTATTCTAAAAATTGATTGGTATCCAAAAAGGTTGTTTTTTGGGGTAAATATAAAAAAGACTAAATTAAAGATAAAAGATTAGTGGTTTGAAAACATGGATAATAGCAGTGACGCTTATTTGATGATAATAAGAGATGAGTAAGAGTTTTTTAAGAAAATAAATATTTTTCTTAGTTAATTTTATTTTTTCATATTTTCACTTTCTTATTTAATATTATTAGGCTTTTCTAGTTTTTATATTTCAAGTGAATAACTTTTCTATTTCTATTTTTCTATTAAGATATAATATAGTTTTTTTTTAAAGTTTTTCTATATAAAGGATTGTAATAGCTTTTGTTTGATAAGGGAGAATTAGATAAATAAAAATTGAATATTTTAGATATCTTTTTATAATTATAGTATTCTTAATCTTTAAAGGTTTTGACTTGTAATAAACCTCGTTATCCTTTATTTTCATAGACATTAGTTGATATCATAACCTAACAATTCTTGATGATTTTGGTTAGAAGTCATGTTATCCTTTATTTTCATAGACATTAGTTGATATCATAACCTAACAATTCTTGATGATTTTGATTAGAAGTCATCGATAACATGTATTATAGACCAATAATTATTGATAGTTAGTTGTTGAATAATTATGACCGAAAAGGAATATGCAATAAAGTGTACTTGTGTAAGAGGAGATGAGGAGATGAGGGGTTTCTTCTCATGAAAAAGATGCCTAGCAACAAGTGTGTTGCTTTTTTTTGCATTAGTTATTGTTATTAAAAAACTTAATGATAAGATTCACGATGAGATGACCTGCACAAAAATATTTTGTTGGAGATACATGATAGAACATCTTAATAAAAATTATTAGAGATTTTAAAAAATAATCCACATATAAAAAATATTTATAAATAGTCGTTGTTAATCAAGATTTGCATTCGAGGATCAGTTCTTTGGCTTTAAGAGACGAATAAATAAGTTTGTTTTTAGAGAAAAAATATATTTTTAATAATTTTATTTTTTTCTATTTTTATTTTTTTATTCGGTATTATTATATTTTTTATTTGAAGGGAATATCTTTCCTATGTTTATTTTATTATTCAATATTAATATGATTTTTAATTTTTTTAAGTTTTTTTTATATGGCTCTACCATGAATAACTTACGTAAAGAAACAAATATCAAATCAACTAAGTATTTTTTTAGCATGGTAATAATTTTTTTTTTAAATTATAAATTTTATTTTTTTAAACCAAAATTTTACAATAATCTAATATGAAAATCAAATTTAAACAAAGAAAAACAAACAAATAGTTTTTAAAATTATCATCGGTCTGAAAACATCTCCAACCGCAACTAAACAAGAAGAAGATGCGCGCACCTGGAAAAACAGAAAGATCATCAACAAAAACCCAATTAAGATAAGCTCTAAAGGAATTTAATTTGAGATTCAAATCTAATTTTCGGAGGCAAACTAATCTCTAAAACTCTCTTCTCGGGGTGTTTAAAGTCTCCCTTTTCTTTCTTTCTTTCTTTTTTTTGTTGTTTCTATTGCTGTTTTCGTTATTTGTTGGCTAATGTAGGTTGCCCTTTTTGTTAAGGTTGAGGTTGAGGTTTGTTTTCTTTAGTTTGGTATCAGAATACTATTGTGAATCACTTTCTCATGCATTTCCATTGATTGGAAGAATAGAATTCCCTTTTATCCCTAGTAAAAAAGGGTCAATTAACAGGTTATCATTGCATATGCGATTTCAGGGTATTTGATATTTTCTTTAAAATTTTTAAACTGGGTTTTGTTTTTAGCTTTAGCTTGTTGGGTTAAGTTTTAGACCCTGATTTTGAGGAAACAAAGAGTTTGTTTGTTTTTCTTTGTGTGCGTGTATGGGGTTTTTGATGTGTCTTTGCATAAAAGATAAGAGGAAATAGAGGAGAAGTGGAGTTTTGGGTATTACACATCAGGAGTAGTCGGTTTTGGTTACTGAGAGAGAATGAGTTTTGTAGGGGAAAAGGAGACATGAAAAGTGGGATTATTGTGGGTCTAGAGGTACAATGAATGGAGGGTCATTAGGTCAAAGGGGGAGCTATGGATCGTTGCTGTGTGATGGAAAATCATCAAATAATGCACGAAAATCATCTTCGAAAATGCTGCCAGTTAGTTCAAGGGAGAAGGAACGGGTTCTCCTGGGTATCACCCGGTGTTTGGGACGTAGAAGATTTGCAATGTTGCTCTTGGTGTCACTTGCTCTCCTAGTTTTCATCTGGGGTTCCTTTACAGTCACCAAAGGTATTGTTCCAAACATGTCTCTTTTTCCTATATAGTAAAATGTTTTAGTGATTTAGGTAATTGTTTGTTCAAGCTGTAAGTATGTTTTGGTACTGATTCTAAGAAGTTAATCACAAGAGGATGAAATATTTATAATTACAACGGAATGACGGAGTAATTAGGCTCCTATTTATTAATTCCAGTTGTCTATACTGTACGCACTAGAAAAGATAAATTGTAGCAGTTCTTAATTAGAATGTTTAACTTTATGAGCATCTTTTTATTCTTCCTGTTGTTTGAATTGGAATGTTTATTCATTGTTCATGGCTTGAGAGCAGCTGTGCCATGCAGAAAAGAAAGGGAAAAAAAAAAAGGAAACAAGAAATATAGAGGAGGTACTGCACGAATTCTGTTCCCATATAGGTGCAACCTTAAGTGATTAATTACCTTGTTACTATTAGTTCTCATTCTATGCTAAACCATTGATAGGAAAGCTGACAGCCAAATAATATCTCTTCTTCTTCTTGTTTTTTTTTTCCCTCTTTATTTTCAATCTTGAGAGGAAATCATACAAAGACAAAGTCATCGTCTTGATGTAAAAACAGGAGATAATCAATTGATTATAAACATTGATCAGATTGAAAGATTCTGTTATTTAGTTATTTTCTGCATTTGAGCAATGATGTCAAAGTCCTGAAACACTTTCGGACTTCTACTGCTATTTGTTTTTAGATTTGGTTGAGGCAATAACTGATGTTTTGTGTGCACCAGAAACCACAAGTCCAACTGTTAGACCAACGGGTAGTATACATTTTGACAACATCGCTATGGTAAGCCATCGTTCCACTGTTTGTCATTATAGAGTTAATAGTACATTGGGCCATCCATGCGACAAGTTTTCTCTCCCTCCTCCCCCTCCTTCTGGTGGACGACGGATTGGACCACGCCGTAAGTTTTAAATTATTTTGGTTGAAGTGTTCCTTATTTTCTGGTTTTGAGTTATTTTTGTTGAAGTCTTCTTATTTTCTGGTTTTGAGTTATTTTTGTTGAAGTCTTCTTATTTTCTGTTTTTGAGTTATTTTTGTTGAAGTGTTCTTTATTTTCTTGTTTTTACCATCATCCTGTCATTCATATATTGAACTGGACCATAAATTTGAATTGCTTCTGATCTGTGCACGCATTTGGAAGTAAAAAATGACTTTGATCCTGAATTTACTAAATTCTGGTATATAATTTGTCTTGCACCAAGAATGTGCCCATCAAATTCTATAACAGGAAAAAATGGCAAGTTTTTGCAGTCAATGTTGTTACCTTGCTCATTATTGTTTGCTGTTTGCTGCAGAGGACATACTAGTATGTTCAATTTCAAATTAATATAAAATAACCCTCAATATCTCTTATAAATTATACAGAAATCTGTACTTTTAGTTGAATCGAAAAATGCTCACATCTAATATATTTCCTGTTGCTGTGTTATTTATTTTGTTGCTGCTTGTTTTTTATGCAGCGTGTCCAGTATGTTACATTTCTGCTGAGCAAGCTAGAGCTAGCATGCCATGCTCCTCATCTGCATCACCAGTACTGCACAGCTTGACATATGTTGTTGATGAAAACCCTGTAAAAACTGAATCACATGGAGGTTCGGACTTTGGTGGATATCCTTCTCTAAAGCAGAGGAATGATTCTTTTGATATACGTGAATCAATGACAGTTCCCTGTGGGTAGGAGTCCTTCTCACTTACCAATTTCTGTAAAATCATAAGCATTGAAGACATTGTCTTGAATGAATCTCATGATCTCCGTCCTCCTATATTCTATGATGTCTTGTAACAAATATGAATCATTTATTTCATATCAACACATCTAATGTTTCTGCTGTCTGTTTTCTGCTATCAGATTTGTTAAAGGAAATAGACCTGGTTTCCAGACTGGATTTGATATTGATGAAGCTGACCTGATGAAACTGGAAGATTCCCATGAGGTCATTGTTGCGTCAGCTATATTTGGTACTGTTGTGCATTGGACATTCTGCAAAGGTTTCTTGTTTTATGCATATTTTCAACTTTCCTCATCATTGCACTTTCCCAGGGAACTATGACATAATACAACAGCCACAGAACATTAGTGAAGCAGCTAGGAAAAACGTTCCTTTCTATATGTTTATTGATAAAGAGACAGAAATGTATTTGAAGAATTCTAGCGCCCTAGATAGCAATATGAGGATTGGACTGTGGAGGATTATTGTTGTCCGTAACATTCCTTACACTGATGCAAGACGTAATGGAAAGGTTTGTTTGCATTTGTTTGGTTGTTTTGCCCGCTTCTTTCAAATTTGTCTTTCATTTACCCGGGCTTCAAACCTTGGCTGGATTGCATCACACACTCTCCTTAATTTTTTTCTTCCTCTTGTCCCGCTGCTTCTTGTTAACTCATTTATGAAGCTATCAATTTTTTTAACAAATTTCTGCTTTTCTCTTGGCGAGTGCAAGAAATTTCAATCTTGGTGCTCATCCAAATGGCTGAGTTTCTTGAATAAATTTCTGTAAATAAATTAATTTTATAGATTTTCCATTTTCTTTCCTTTTCTTTTTTGTTGGGGGCTTTGATATTCTATGGTACCTTGTCCTTCAAGTCATTTTCTTTTCAATTTGCTGAAAACATGAAATATTTTCTGCAATGAATGATGGATTCCGTTATTGTGTTCTCTCGTGGACAGGTTCCAAAACTTTTATTGCATAGGCTCTTGCCTAATGTTAGGTATTCCATATGGATAGATGGAAAGCTCCAGCTTGTGATGGATCCATATCAAGTTCTTGAGAGGTATATATTGCTTATGCTTAAATTAAGTGGTCACTGAAGGAAGGCATTCAGATATGTAAATGGCTTGTGAATTCAGTGCTTTTTTATTTTTATATATAATTTTTCTGGTATCTTTTAATTGAGATGTATGGAAACTCTTTTTTTCCTTCCTGTTACCCCCGGGTCATGGTACAAAGTTCTGGTTCCACCATGTGCATCACTGAAAAAGTTTTGAACCACCATAAGTTTCCTTGTCTCATCATTAGGCAACTTATGTGTTTCTCTCTAACTCTGCAAAATGTATGACATATATAATTACAAATGGGTATTTTTTTAATCATCTGACTTGGCAATGCTAACAATTGAACTTAGGTGAAGAAAAGACTTTATTTTGTGCTTTACCATTTAAGGTATACAAATAAAAGAAGAGCCTATTTTACTATGTTAACAAAGATCCTCATTTTTCAAACTCCAGCTTGTCCATAAATACTGTAAGCTGTTTTTAAATCCATGTAATTTACTAGTAGATTTGATTTTTGTTGAGCTGGCAAATCTATTGAAAGGTAGTCCTGCTGATAAATCTTGCTGTGGATTCGACCTGATTCCAAGCAGCCAAAACAGTTTCTTTTTACATGCTTTGATTGAAATATAGATGAACAATAACAGTATACTTACTGTGTTTTTATCTCATCAAATAGATCAAATCACAAGGAAATGTTTTCTTTCTGTTGGTTTACAGTGGTTCATGTTTTGGCCATGTGTTCTTTTTTATTGGTTGAGTCAATGTTAAGGCAGTTTTTTTGGTGTAAGCATTTATCGTATATTGCAGTTTTGGCCTCTAGAAGCAGGAAAATTGGTAGATTTGATTTTAGTATAATTGCATAATCTAAAGATGTTTTAATTATACCTGAGCTATCCTTTGGTACAGATTCTTGTGGCAGCAAAATGCCAGTTTTGCAATCTCAAGACACTATCGTCGATTTGATGTGTTTGAAGAGGCTGAAGCTAACAAAGCTGCAGGAAAGTATGGCAATTCTTCCATTGATTACCAGATGGAATTTTATAAAAAGGAGGGTTAATCGCCATATTCCAAGGCTAAGCTTCCAATAACCAGTGGTATGTGTATAATCCCCCGTGTGTGTATGCATGTGCTTTATGTTCTTGAAGATTTGTATTTCTAATGTTTTCTGTTCAACTACTGACCTTTTGCAGATGTTCCTGAAGGTTGTGTTATCATAAGGGAACATATTCCCATCACAAATCTGTTTACCTGCCTGTGGTTCAATGAAGTTGATCGGTTTACTGCCAGGGATCAGTTAAGCTTTTCCACAGTGAGGGATAAAATGATGGCTAAAGTTGATTGGAGCATCAATATGTTTCTGGATTGTGAGAGGCGTAATTTTGTGATTCAGGTACATGTTTATGTTTTGTCTTTCTATTGTTAGAGGAGATGAAACGAGTGCATCTAAAACTAAACTATTTGTTATCAATGAACTGTATAAGTGAACTTCTCCTATATTTTTTTTTTCAAAAAACTGAATGCTTTTTAATTGTATTATCATATTAATTTATGGTTTTTTTTCCGTGTATGAGAATCTATTATTGGTCTGCTCTATGTTGCCTGTTTATCTTGTTTATTTTTTCTCAAGATAGATGAATGTCATTCCCTTATTTTTGCTTCCCTGTTGCCCAAACAGCTAGGAGCTGGATGCACCATTGAGGTGTGATTTTCTTGCAACTAAATGGATCCTCTGACAACAGTGTATTGGACTAAGCTGTCTAGCTACTATTTTACAGTGCAAGAAACTGACCTCTATGGGTGCCTTTGATCCTTTTTCTATTTTCTGATGCCGGCCAAGTGTTTCTGGGCTTTTAATGCAATACTCGATTCATTTAATTGTGTTCTCCATACAAGTAGCATTTGAGGCTAAAATCCATCCTGGGAGTGCAGTTAGTGAAGGAGAATGGTGCTTTGGCCAAATGATGCTAAAAGCAGGAACTATCTCATTAAATCTTGATGTGCAGGACGCCTATCAAAGAAAAAAAAATCTTTAACGTGGATAATGAACTTCGATTTAAAAATTAAGTTATGCCTTGCTATGCGAAATCTTATCTTTTAGTTTCTTGTAAGAAAATGCTATTGTTTTAAGGTTATTTTTTATGCTAAGCGCTTCGTTGTTCTTTTGATTTGCAGGCTTACCACAAAGATCTTTTGGACCAAATGCCACCCCCGGTTGCTCCTGCTATTCAACATCCCCCACCTTTGTATCGTGATAGCTCATCCGGGAGGAGCTCAGGTAAAAATTCTAGGCGTGGAAGAGATAGGAGATCTGGTTCTAGGCAACACCGCAAGGCCGCTGCGGGTATTAGGGAGAAACAAGCCTTTTTATAGGAGAGGTGTACCTAGGTTTTCCCCCATCATACAGCAGGGGATGATGGATTTGGTTAGAAATATTTAGAATGGCCCCATAACGAAGCAACTCAAACTTTGATGTCTCATTCTTTCATTGTTGTAAATACTTGATATCAAATAAGCTCCTGGAAGCTGCAATCATTTAATGTCATCTAGATTTTCATTTCCTGGCGCACGAATTTATATTGGCCATCACTTGTGTATCCTGAGAAACTCTGCCTTCGAATTCTCCTTCATATTAGATGCAAGGCTTTGTGCTCTGTCCATTAAAAGCAACGGAAGATTTCCTTTTTCTCCTCGACACCTCCACGAATGCAGTGCCACCTTGAGTAGGGGCGATAATTCTGTCCCTTGGCTTGCTCTTCTTCGCTAAGATGTCAATAAGCACTTCTTCTCTGTCTCATACATGTTGAATCTCATATTTCTCCATCAGATTATCACATGAAGGTATTACAGGAACTGTGAATAGAAGGAGAGATCGTACTTCAACCTTCAACCCTACGGATAGTTTTCCAAAAGTGAGGGTACCTTCCTATGCCGTAGCTTGTTTTAACACACCCGCTCTTTGGCACGTGTCTCGGCAGGCCTATCGCCAAGATAGCAGCCCCGGAGCTTTTCTTTCACGCCAAAGCAAATTAGAAGATGTAATGGGTTTGACAATATATTTTTTTTAAATTGATTTATTTTTTGAAATTAATTTTTATATGTTTTTATACCGTTTTGATGTTAAAAATTTTTTAAAATAAAAAATATTATTTTAATTTATTAAAGATTAAGATAGGGGTTTATGTCTGTTTTTCTTGTTTGATACACATTAATCCAAGATTTGTTTTCTTATTACCAGGGGAGATTTAGTTTCATTGTTTGATGAAAAGTATTACATATTAAAAATATAAATTCTAAAAAAAATAAATTATTTTATGATATTTTATATTTTCATGTAAAATGAGTTGTCTAATATTTAGTTTATTAATATTTTTTTTGTTTATTAAAAAAAATAAAAAATTAATTTTATAAATTATTTAAAATAAAATAAATAATAATTAAAATAATAAAACCATATGTTACAAATAAAAAAGTTGAAAGATGATAAAATAAAAAATAATTATAATTTTATAAATTATTTTCAATAAAATAAATAATAATTAAAAAAATAAAAATCAAATACGAGAAGTAAAAAAATTTGAATTGAGAAATGGATAAAAAATAATAATAAAATCAAAGTTAATATAAAAATTAAATTATATTGAGTTTTTAAAGATAAATTTTTAAAAAGATATATAATATTCAAAATATCAAAAATAATATTTAATATAATCAATAAATAATATTTTTTTTTGAAAAATGGATAAAAAAATAATAAAATCAAAGTTAATATAAAAATCAAATTATATTGAGTTTTTAAAGATAAATTTTTAAAAAGATATATAATATTCAAAATATCAAAAATAATATTTAATATAATCAATAAATAATATTTTTTTTTGAAAAATGGATAAAAAAATAATAAAATCAAAGTTAATATAAAAATCAAATTATATTGAGTTTTTAAAGATAAATTTTTAAAAAGATATATAATATTCAAAATATCAAAAATAATATTTAATATAATCAATAAATAATATTTTTTTTTGAAAAATGGATAAAAAAATAATAAAATCAAAGTTAATATAAAAATCAAATTATATTGAGTTTTTAAAGATAAATTTTTAAAAAGATATATAATATTCAAAATATCAAAAATAATATTTAATATAATCAATAAATAATATTTTTTTTTATTTTTTTAAATTTTTTAAAAATATTTTCCATTTAAAATATAAAAAAGCACTTCTAATATTTTTTATTAAAGAAAAATATAGACAAGAAAGTTTGGAAAACATGAAACAAACAGATCTTGATCACTGATTCAATTTTCTTTCTTCGAGATCACACCTTTAAAAAAATAGGTTTGAGGGCTCTTTCAATAGGGTTCATTTGACTCTTTTCTTGTAGTTTCCACTGAGAGCTATGTTCAAAGGCCTTATTTTGTCGTGCTGAGCCATTTTTCTAGATAGAGGTAAAGAAAGGGGAGGGGAAAGGCGTCCTTTCGTGCTTGATTAAATGGGATCATCTGGGTTCTTTCTAGTATGCATGCTTCATTCTGTGATAGCTCTAACTTGTGGAGCTTTAATGATGTTTTTCACAAATGAGGTCACCATGGGTGGTCATGGCATTGAAGTAGCAACGAAGCTTAAAGGGTCGACGTCACATGGCCAACTCTTGATCCAAACCTCCGAATCCTTTTCTGGGTTGGCTTTTATTTGCTGTTGGGTTCCTCTTGCTTATGGTAGCATTTGCCAAGGACAGAGAGTTCCAAATTTTCTCTGCTAAAGGTTGTACCTCGCTTCATGTTTCAGTGGCCTTTTGGAGAGTTTACTTCGAGCAGAAGCTTGAAGATCTGGCTCATGATTTGCCTAGACTAGTTGTTGGTGATATTGCTCTGGCTCTTTCATGGGTTTTCTTTCTTGTTTATTCATGGAGAGAGAAGTATGATTAAGAAGCTACAACGGTCAGACAGTCCATCATTGAATAAACTTGAGCTGGTGTTGGTGTAGATTTCTGGGTTCTACCAAGTGGGGTTTCATTTTTCTTGGCTACAGGTTGAATCTGGAAGGAACTTTAGAGAAATGGAGGCAAGGCAAGCATCGGGTTCTTGATTACTGTTTTCTTAATTCTTGATTGGTTTCCAAGAAAAGTTGGAGATGGGATCTGGGGGTTGTCTGTTGTTTTCAACTGAGAATCTGCAACTCGAGAAGTTACGTGCGCGCTCCAATATTGGCTTCTTGTCCACCTTCAATCTAATTTGTAAATCAATCTTATTCAATTTGTTTTTGCTGTTAATGAAACTTTTTAATAATTTTTTATTTTTATTTTTATTTTTAATTAACTTTTTTATATTTTTAAATCAAACTATACTTCAAAATAAATTTTAAAAAATAAAAAATTATTTTAATGTATTCTAAAATAAAAATAGTTTAAAAATAACCATTAATAATCACACACTTAATTAAAATTAAAATTATTACTATTTTTTTCTAAACAAAATCGATTTATCATTTTATTTTTTAAATAAAAATTAAAAAAATTTAAATTTAATTACTATGGAAAAACAACATGAAATTATTTTTGTTCTCCCTTGAAAAGAAAGTCATGGCTGTTATTGGGCCACGAAGGCCTGCACCACGAGCCCCACAGCATCTAGTTTAGTGAAGGACCCGCTCTCTCATTGTTTCTCTTTGAAATTTCTACTTTCTAGCTTTCAGCGACAACATCAACCCTACAAAGCCCCCAGCATCTTAATCTTTCACTTCTGTCTGCAGTAATTCTAACGGTAACTTATTTTTCTCTTTAGCTCTCTCTGTGTTTCCGTATGTTCATCTTTCACTTTATCGTCTCTTAAGTTGTGGATCGTCTCTTGAGGTTTGATGTTTTGTTTTGTTTTTTTTTCCCCATTATTTGGGCAGTTTTTTTTTTTTTTCAGAATTGTTGTTTATTTTTCTTTGTGTAAAAGGGATAGCTCAAATGGGTTTCTCTTGTAGTTGATTTTGAGTCGAGATTGCAAATTTGTAGTGCCATAAATTGATTTTTGTTTCCTGGGGGGTAATTTTTTGTTAAAATTCCGGTATGTAGGTTCAGTTTCGAAGAAAATATTATATTTTTCTACAAAGTCTGGAAATTGAGAACATAACAGACAGGATCATTCACTGCAATTAAATGGATAATCAAGCAGGGATTTGAAGAGAAAAAAGTTGGATTTTTACTTGAGGCGAATGAATTATCTTCTTTCTTTTTATTAAGTTGCTGATCTGGGAAGTGGTGGATAGTTAGTCGTGACTGGTTGGAGAATGATATTCTTGTTGACAATTCTGTAGTAAATTGCACAGAGCTGCTATGTAATATGAAAATATGGTAATGAAAAGGTCACGAACAGATACAGATGCAAGGGAAGTGATTTCATTCAACTTTTGGGCTATTTAGTATCTGTGTCTGTCTGTGTTCCATTCGTTACAAAACATTCATGTTATACAGCTTTATTCAGTTGTGTAATTGAGAAGTTTAGTTGAGTCAAGTTGCTTCCTTGATTTATAAAGAAATGAGGTATCTCTTAGAGTGGTGGTCTCTTTCCCACGAACTGGTCAATTAAAGTGCTGATACAATAAGAAATAAAAGACATTTGGTCCCATACTTGACATATGAGTTCATTTTTATTAAGCTTCTGTGTACATTGTTTCTCATGACTGTTTCTAAATTAGTTTCATTAGTTTGACTGAATAGAATGCTGAGAGTTTTGTGGCAAAATTTTATGTGGGGAAATGGGAATACGAGCAAAAATAGCCTTTTCATCTTGTTGATTTACCATGCAGTGTACGTGTACTTAATCGAGTTTAAATTTCTGGCTTAGCAAGCAACTTTATGGTATGGGCAATGATTCCAAGTCTTTGATGGAGTCAGATATCATTCTGAATCACATGTGCCACGAGCTGCATTAGAGGGATGATTAGTGATTTTTATATAGGAAAACGAAGTTATGATACAAGTAAATCTCATATGTTGGAGACCAGCCATGCAATAGAACACATGAACAAAAAATCTGAATTGTTTTAGTGATTTGATTCATCAGACAATATACGGAACAAAGAACCCAGGCAGCAAAGACATTAATTGGCAAAAAGGGAGAAAATTGATAATGTTTGAAGTATTTGCCCTCCATCTGAACAGATATTTTCGACCCCCTTCCCCCTGCCAGATGCACCAATTTCACTCTGCCTTCTCTCTCACCCAGAAGCTGATGCTCTACTTCAAATTGATTTTCTTCATTCCTTTCTCTATGCCCTCTTTCCTTCTTTACAGTACTTGTGTTTTCTGCAGATTTGTGATGAGTGGGCTACCTCTGCAAAATGCTTCCCCCTCCTCAGCTGTAAGCCAGGTGTCACTAATTACGACATCTGGTCAAGAATCAAAGCCAAAGAAGAAGATGTGCTGTGCTTGCCCTGAAACTAAGAAACTAAGGGATGAATGCATTGTGGAGCATGGTGAAGCTGCTTGTGCAAAATGGATTGATGCTCATCGACAGTGCCTTCGTGCTGAGGGCTTTAACATTTGAGTTTGGTAGATACGGTTTAGTTCATAAATCAATACCATTTTGGAATATAGAATTACACATACCAAATGTGAGGAATAAAGCTAGAAAACACAGCTTGTCTTGACCTTTTAAACTTTGCAAGCATTTCTAGCTTCTTGAATGATGATTTCTTTTCCTTACAGAATGACAAATGAAAATGACTAGAATACTTGGATGGGGTTGAAATTGTGTTTGTCTCATCTTTTTGTCCGTTATTTGATTCGTGTTTGTACATGTGATTTTACAGGAAGAGAAAAGTTCCTCTTTATATAAGTGTAAGGGATTCCTCACATGCCATCGACTCTCCCATTCATGTTACCTTCTTTAAATTCCATTATGATGTTAGATATTGCTCTGAACTTCTGATGATGGTTATAGACTTTCACATTGAGCTGATGCGAACTTATCCTCACTTGTCCATAGTTATCCTTACAGTTGCCAAAGATGAGCTGAAAAGATCTGGGAAAGGTTATTATCTGAGATGCATTGCCCAGGTTAGATGTTCTTATCAACTTTATCACAATCTGAATTATCCTCGCGGTTTCTTCTGAGCCATCACGTCTCCCCTGAAGTGAGCTCTTCGAGAGGAGATGTAATGGTTCAGAAGAAAGTCAGAGAGGATAACTTCGTGGGCAACAATGTTGATTAGAATGTCAAAGTTTGACAATGCATCAAGATAACCTCTCCTGTTGAATCTCAGATCATCTTTTGGAACTGCTAATCTCTGCATGCCAAGCTAGTTCAATCTTCTTTGTTGATATCGAAAACAGATTCTCCATGTTTAACGTTCTTGACATCTTTTTCCGAATTCATCTTTTGAAATTACTTTTCATTCATTGCTTCCTATACCAATTATCATTCAGTTCAGAGACGGGTTCCCCCTTTTTTTCTTCCTTTTCTGTATCATCTTAACAGCTTTTGCAGGGGCCCATTGTTACTCTAGAACCATCGATAATATATACTTCGGTGGCCCATTGTTCCTCTAGAACTGTATCTCTAAGCTGTCCAGCATATTAATCACTACCTTTGCATGGATTAAGGTAAGTAATGTGCATCTTCATCCTCTTCTAAGTGGTCATCTTCTTCAAGCTCTATAAACACAAACAATACATTTTCTAAGCTTCTTTTCTTCTGTTACTAAACAAACGACTTCTTTTGTATTCTCAACTTTCCGGTCCATCTACCAATTTAAGAAAGAATTTGATAGTTGTGAGGTTTTCTGTGAACCTAATCAATATGCAGAATAATCTTTGAACTTAGAACACTAGTCGGCACAGAAAGAACAGAACTGAATGAATTGCATGGTAAATGATTTAAAATTATCAGTCCTGTACCTCGTTCTGAGGGCTTCAGCACTGGGGACTGTCACATATGCTTGACTTGATAATCTAACAATATAATTTGGAGCAAAGAGCACATGTTTTTGGAATTTCATATGACATGTGAGGAATTAAGCTAGAAAAGACAAGCAAGTTTGATCTTGACCATTTCATCTGTTCAATCATTCTTGTTGTTTCGCCTGAACTAAACAATTGAAAATAGCCAAAATACATGGATGAGACCTTGATAATATTGTGAGCGCTCGCGTTATCTCTTTGTCGATGCTCTATTTTGTCTTTACAAAGGTTTTTTATTCTATTTATTTTTATATTTTAAAAATATATTTTAAATTTTTTTAATTTATTATAAATTAATATATTTTTTAATATTTTCTGTCGTTATTAATATCAGAAATAACTTTTTAAAAAATAAAAAAATTATTTTAATATATTTTCAAATAAATTAAAAATATTTCAAAAAACAAACTACTGCACTTCTAAACATCCAAAATGCAAAATTCTTTTAGATATTTCTCTGATGTGCGTTTTCCTTAATTGCTATTGAAGTCTTCAATTTATGTATGTTTCTTTCTTTATATTCCATAATAAATGATGCTAGATATTGTTCTGAGCTTGTCTCATGATGGTTATTGGCACTGACTGATCTTTGTTTAAGTTTATCAATTTCACAAGGGGATCCAATGGCTGAAAAGCAACGTATCAGGATGGGACGCAACAAAGCTGATCCAAACGACTTCAGACAGTAAACTTCCCTGATCTAGTTGTAAAGAGGCAGATACTATATCAATAATATTCCATTAAAACACACATAAGGCCATAGACATGGCCCTTACATAACATTGAAGAAGAAGAAGACACAAACATAAGACACTCACTGTCACCTTTTTTTCCCCCTTCCGCAAGTACTATAGCAAAAGGACACAAATTACATTATTAGTCGACTCCCTACACCACACACATGACGGTTTATGTGCTTAATGACCGCATGTGCAGGTAGTGCAAGTGCAGTTAGTGCCGCACTTGCACTTGCCATCGTTCTCGGTTTCTGGAACCTCCATGACTCCAGTGGAGGCATGGCTGCAAAAAAAAAAGAGACCTACATACATCAGTATCGTATCCCCATGTTAGCCATCTTTGTTATTAGCGAGTATTCTTAAGTTTTAAACATGCTATTTAGACTACGAGCTCTTCAGGGCAAAGAGGTTATTTCTGTGTTCGTCTTAGCCATCTTTGTTATTAGTGAGTATTGTTGAGTCTTAAACATGCTAATTAGACTACGAGCTCTTCGGGGCAAAGAGGTTATTTCTGTGTTCATCTTTTGTGCAGATATTTTGAATTGCAAAACGTACCTGTTCTCAGTCCCAACGATGTCAGCAGTGTAGCTGCTTCCCTTCTTGCTGTCAAATAATCACAAATTGCGTGGCGTGAGAGAGGAGCACTATGTATACACAGTTATATATGGACCATGAGCATCAAGACTCGATGAACAGAATAAAAGACCATTAATTGATAGATTAGTGAAAGATGACATTAATCTTCACAAACATATGCGCGAAAGCCATGCAATAACGTGAACCAACTATAGTCTACGTAGCTAGGACAATCACAACATAAATGAAGCACAATAAACAAGCAAGAGCTGCTTAATCAAGTTCGCAAAGGACGAACACTTACACACACTGGGTCTTGTCAGCGCAGTCGCAGTTGTCGCAGGTGCTAGACATGGTGATTGATTGATGAAGCAAATGGATGAACTTAAAGGCTTGGGATACGAAGTTGTTCTCTGCTTAGCTTTGTATGAATTGCTATGTCTCCGAGCCCTGCCTGCGCTATTTATAGACGGGGGAGAAGTGCACCAATAATGGTTGACGAGGAGATCAGCATGGCTCATGGTCGATTGTGGGGCTTCTGGGACCCGCTTAAGGCATGAAAGGAGCACAAGCCTCTCGAGGAACCGTCCGAAGGAATCGTGATAATGGAGGTAAGGGCTGGCTATCTCTCCTCCTCTCATGTCAACTTCGCTCCTCTTTTTGCAAGAGACTGATCTAGATATCAAAGAGATATGGATCTTCTGTCATTCTTGACAAAAGAGGTAGCCCCACACTTGAAAATCATTCTATCTAGCATTGGTTCTAGGCTCTTTACATGTCAATTTGACAATCAATTTCTTCATTTTAATTTGCTTCGTTTTTTCTTTTTGGTTTGCAATGGAGGGATTTGAACATCTTGTTGTTGTAAGAACTTGCAATCGCTTGTTGGGATTATTCATATAGTATGAAATTTGTTTTCTAATATGTACTATCGAGGCTTGAGAAGGTTTTTGAATCTTTGTTTGTGAAAAATAGTTCTTCAAAAAATGAATTATTTAAAATGTCTAATTGTATCATGGAAATTAATTTTTATTTTCTGAAAAGTAATATCCTAGTCAAATAAATAAAACTAAAATATTATTTATTTTATAATAATATTGCAAATTAACATTTAATAGAATAAGTCAATTAGTACAGGAGAGAAAATAGAAAAAATATTAGATAAGAATAAATTGAAGAACACCAAAAATTATTAAGTCTTAGTAATTCATAATATTTATAAACGTTGATTGTATGGTAAGATATAACCATCAATGCAGAAAAAAAAAAATCTATTTTGGATAGAATATGGTATAAAAAATACAATGATATTTGCATTGTGTCATCAAATTTAGACTTATAAAGAATCTATCAATAAAATATAGAAAACTTTTTGTACATGTATGATGCGTTGCACCGCTTTATAATATCTTGGGACTTGAAGATATATTGAGGTGTATATATATTTAAATTTATTTTAGGTTATGTTTTTCAAAAAATTTAAAATTTTTAAATTTTTTCACTTTAAATTTATAATTTTTTGTATTTTTAAATAATTTTGATGTGTTAATATCAAAAATAATTTTTTTTTAAATAAAAAATATTATTTTAATATATTTTTAAATAAAAAATATTTTAAAAATTACACTTTCAAGTAGGCTAATCCTCCTGAAAATTATGGACGGAGAGGAGAGAATTTAGATACTCCGATTAATATCTCGAAAATTGAAAATATATCTAGGAACAGTAATTATTATTATTATTATTATTTAAGAAAAAACATGCACCATGACTGGAAAATATTTTATGTAAATATTTATCGGATTATTAATGTTAAAAAACAAACAAAAAGTTAATCATTGCTGTAGAGGATAGCTCGTTTGCCCTTAATTATTGCATTGGTGGGATTACGATTTCTCTTGAATACAAGTGAACGTGAAAATTTCGATTATTTCCATATATATATATATATATTTAAAAATAAATCAATTTAAAATTATACAATTTAAATTTCAAAAATAAATAAAAAATAACAGTTTAATAATTCTCATAATAAAAAAGAGAGATTAGTAAGTGAAACAATAATCATGCAAGAAAAGAGAGATCAAAATTAGCCTAAAATTCTGGAGCCCTCTGGAAGCAACTAGTGGAAAAGGAGAGAGAGAAAAAGAGAAAAATAAATTAAAAAATAAAAGAAAGTGTAAATAGAGATAAATCCAAAACAAAAGGTAAATAGAATAGTTAATTGGGTGGATTTTAGATTTATTTTTATAAATTATTATTTTGAGTTTATAAATTTTAAGCAACTAAAAGTTTATTCAAGTTGATATAGTTATTAATTTTAAATTCTATAAAACTAATTAAAATACATGTAATTTAAAAATTCCTATTAATTTTTTTTTTTAAAATACCCCTCTTACTCTGGCTCGTAGGTTACCAAACCACCGCCATCAACGACACCGATAACCTAGCACAATTGCGACCAGGCCTCCAGCCATGAGAGCAGCCACAGCATCCTTGCTTGTCACCATCAACACTAGAACGTGGTGGTTTCCTCCACATGCACATGGGATACATACAATTGTGTTTCGCTTGCATTTGAAAAAAGTTTTTACTTTAAAAAATAAATTAATATTTTAGGATTCTTTAATTATTTTAAGATGTTAATATTAAAAATATTTTAATATATTTTAAAATAAAAAATATTTTTAAAAAATATCTAAAAGCATAAGCTCCAACACTCCCTGAGGGACTCGTGATTAGTTCCAATTCTAATTTTTTAACGCTTAATTATTTTATATCAATAAAATTTTATTTTATTTTTATAAAAATAGAACATTAATTGAGCACTAAAATTTTATATGGACATTCAGCGCTGCATTTGTCTGGTATGTTCTCCTGCGCTCATCTCCATCATAGACAAAAATTAACAACGAATACAATATTATAAGCTTTTTTATATGATCCATTATGATATTTTATTTTATGAATAATAAAAAAATTAGATGTTCTTATGAGGTGGATTTTTATACACAGAATAAATATGAATAAAAAGCATGTTTTAATAAATAAAAAATATGTTATTTTAGTTTCTACTATATGGGATTTGAAATGTAATTTCACTAAAAAGATATTTTTTTTCTGTGATTGAATAAAAAATAAAAGCTACGATAATATCAAATAATTTTTAAATATTAAGTGTATAAGCCAATAAAAACAAATGAAAGTGAAAACTAATTAATACTAGGCTGATTTTGGTAATTAAAAAGATATATTCTATTCTTTGGTTTTCTGGGATTCAAGTTAAGAGAGAGTTTGAAAAATGTTTTTGAAAAAAATTATTTTTTTTTAAACTAATATATTTTTGATGTTTTCAAATCATTTTGATGTACTAATTTTAAAAATAATTTTTTAAAAATAAAAAATATTATTGGCACACTTTTCCGAGTAAAAAATATTTTAAAAAATAACAATAACTACACTCCCAAACACTCTAAAAAAATTAATTAAATTTCTTTAATGAACTCCGAGCTGAGGCGCAAGAGTCATAAGAGTCATAATGTAACTATATTTTTTATAGACAATAGCAATGAATTATATACAACTAAAATACTCAAACCAAATCAATCGATTTCATTAATTTTTTCAACTCCAAAATCCGATGACTAAGAAAAAATAGAAAATACAAAAAAAAAGAAACATTCAACTAAATACTTTGAGTAACAATTTCTTAGGTTTAATATATTGTAAATTCTTTTTAAACCACTATAAAGTTTACAATAGCATAAAAGTTCATTTATGTAATATTTCTCAATAAAAAACCCCTTTTCTTAATAAAATCATGAAATTAAATGATGCAATAGTATTCATTTAAGAAATAATTACAATTTTAAATTTGATGTGCATCGAGTAAATATAGTATATTATATAGTTTTTTTTAAAAAAAAATTTATCATCTTTTAGTTTTAGTTTCATGATAGAAATTTTTTAAATTCAATTTCAATTTCAATGAATAATAAATAATAAATAAATAAATCATATTAATTAAGAACAAATAAAGCGCTATAAAAAATATACAAGATTTAGGTTAAACATTCCTATGAATACGAGATTCGTTAATAATTTCTTTTAAACACATATTATTATAAATTATAAAAATATCTTGGACTTGAAAATAATTAAAAACTAAAAATTTTATATTAGAAATATCCACGCGCGGCTGTGGATAGATGACTAGTTTTTCAAAAGAGAAAAAAAAGAAAAGAAAAAAGGAGTTTAAAAAGTCAAATACTTTTGGCCCCTCAAAGGGCCGATTCCATGCGTGATAATATAATAAGAATTGTGTTTTTATAGTGTGTTGTGTTAGGAAAAGTATTAAAATAATATATTTTTATTGATATATTAAAATAATTTAAAAATATTAAAAAATAATTTTAATTATGATTAAAAAATAGCTTGAAACTCACTTCCCTTCCCAGAATCTCATTTCGATGGCTGATGGCCGTTTCAATTTTTTTGGGGTAATTATGCCAAAAAAATAATTAATAAAATTATATAACTAAAAAGTAATAGTGTGGATTTGTTTAGTGGATTCAAGCTAAAATACAAGCATGCACAATTTTCATATGGGATAATTTGTTAAACATACATTAAAAGACAAAAATAGAACATCTTTTTTACGCGTTTTAACAATATAATTTTTGTTTAAGAAAATCATGTATTTACAAATTAAAATGAGTTTAGTTAAATTAGATAACTTAAATCATAAGATTGTGATAGTTATATAAATTAAAAAATTTAATTTTAAATTAATCTAATATTAATAAATAGAATTAAAAATTAAAAATAATATAAAAAAACTACTTGAATTAATCAATCAATAAAACTAGGATTGTAACAGCCCCAAAAGATATGTATGTGTATATGGATGTGTTGATTTTATTCGGTGTAATTTTTTTATAATAAAATTTTGAAGGATTCTCCTTAGCATTTTTAATATCAAATTATCCATTTAAAGAATTTCTCAACCTGTAAATAATAATTTTTTTAATTGTTTTTACATAGAGCTCGCATTATAATATTTCATAGAACAAAATTTTAAAACAAATTAGTTCACAACAAGCATCAATTTTTTTAAGAAAATAAATATGTTTAATTTGGTATAAAACAAAACTATATACTACTCAATAAAAATAATATCTTTAATTACATCATCTACAAAAAAAATTTAAACATTTAAACTTTTAAATATAAAAGGTAATATAATAACAAAAATATAAATTCCTCTAGATACATAATAATTTACCAAAAGACTTCTATCTATATCTACTTCTTGGCTTTAGGGAGCGAGGCATCTAGCAACATGTTTGCGCGCGTGCGCCCCTCCCACCCACACACATATATACGAGGTAAGATTGAGATTTACAATTTACGGTAAACAAACAAAATAAAGACCATTTAATTCATGTTCAATAATACATTCACTGCATCATCAACATGTTAATGTCTATGCCAATCCTTAACTAAATATCATTCCCAGTAATCAAGAAATAAACGTCTCAACTCGTCCATTAGCCAATATATTATTTTTATTAGTCAGGGAATAATTTTTTACTCGATTATTTAATATGATATTATTTCATTCATACTAAGAATCAATTTTATCTCCCATATAAAATTTTCAATTTAAAATTAACGCAGCTCAACATGATTCATGTATTTTTTTTAAATTTAATTTACTCAATGTTTTACAACGTGCTTTGCTAAATTCCGGGATAATATCTTTTTTATATATTATTATTATTATTATTATTGTTATTATTATCTTAGAACACGTTAATTATTTTTAAATAAAAATATTTTTTTAATTGTTAAACTCAACCCTTTTCTTTTTTATAGTCTTGATCCAAATCAATAAAGAGGATATGAAAGGATTTTCTTTTTAAGTGTGCATGTATGTTCGTGTGTGTATTTTTTATTCTTTCTCTTCATTTATATTTATACATACAATATTCAACATCATTTTAATCAATTATGTTATTTTTCTAATTTCTTTTCCATTTTATCCTCTTAGCCGAAAGAAATCACTAAAGAAAAAGTGTATGTATATTCTTTTTTTTAATTAACTAATTATTCAATTTAACACATGCTTGTAATCATTAACAAGCCATAAATTACATCATTATATAATCCACAACACAAATCCCTAATTTTACATAATATAAATAATTGCATTTCTTTATCAAATCATGAAATTAAAATAATTAATTATAAAGAACAGGTCCACTACCTCAATAGAAAAGTATTTCAAGGAAGAAGAGCAAAAGAACCCTAAATTAAAACAATTGATACCTTACTATTTTTTTTGTTCAATTTTATCTATCTCATACATTTATTTATTTATTTTATTTTTTATTCCAACCCATTTTGATTCCCAAATTAGAAATAAAGATATTTTTTTTATTTTTTATTTTGATGAGGTTAGATTATAACCAGGTTTTTACATAAACAACCTTATAGAATATAAACTAAAATTAATTATGAAATCTAATTAACAGTCAATTTAATATTAAATAATAAAATTTTAAAAAATCAATTAAAAAGAAAAAAAGTTAAGCAATAAGTCATAATTATGGTATTTTAATATAAATTAAATAATATTAAAATCTAAAAAGTTGCTTGTGCGTGGAATGAGGCATTAGTGTGTAAGAGTCATCCTCACATTTCAAGTGGTATATACGACACCTTTCGGCTATTAAAACTACCCTTCTACCACGTCATTGGAAGATCTTTTGTTTTATATCTTTTCTTTTATCTATTTTTCTTCTTAAATTGTTTTTTTTTTAATTTTTTTATCTATTAAATTATCTTGGTTTTATGATTTAGGATGTGAGTTTGACAAATTAACTCAATCTAGCTCACCCCAGCTTCATACCCAGATTATATATCTATCATAATAGCTTGAGTTGGCACACATTGATTTATTTTATCCCTTTTCTTTTATTCTATTTTATCCATTTTGTATTTACTTGCCTAAAAATTAATTTAAAAAAATTGTATTTTCTTTAATAAAAGTTTTATTTGAGGTTTTCCTGATTGCTTTGTATATAATCATCATTTTTTTTCCTGTTTGATTAAAATAAAACCAGCTTCTTTATCCCATGAGAATTATAACCTGAATTATTATTATTTTTCTTTAAAATACGCTTGCCATGCCTGAACATTTTACAAGGAAAACCACGCGCCTCTTCTAGTATATACTATACTAACATGGAAGTCAACAAGTCAATATATTTGACAATTACATTACTAATATACTAATATAATAGTAAACAAATCAATACATCAACATTCCATGGGTTAACCTGGGTAACAAATGTTGACCGACATCACATCTGCAAGGCCTCTAACTTGACCAAATGTTGACACGTGCGGGCACATGACATGTAGTTGCGAAAAAGCAAATACAATAATTTACTTCTAATGAAAATTATATTATTTATATTTATGGATAAATATTGAAAATTACATCACTATGGTCTTGGATAAAAGGATAAGAACGTGAATAAATAATTTCAAAAAATTATAATATATGTTAAATTTGCAACTTAAAAACACGGTTACTTTATCACCTATTTAATTAATAAAGCTAGGGAAGGGAACATAAGGTTACTTTATCTCTTACAAAAATAAGTTTAGACATTTTAATTATTTTATATTATTTCTTTTATAGAAAAACAAGAGGACTAGCAAGCCAATATTACATGCTTACTCTTCGCAATCCCACATTCAAACTTTATTTAACCATTTTCACAAACATTTTACGTTTGAACATCTATATAGAACTTAGATTTGTGATCTTTGAGATTTTGCAAGGATTAATTCAGATATAATTTGTGAATTCATGAGCTTGTATAGAGAGAGGGCTAGGGATTAACCAATCACCCAGTCTCCATTAAATATTTTTGGAGTGCAGAAAAATCTTATAATGCTTCCGAAATAATTAGTTGCATTTTATTATTTATTTTCAGAGATTTATTTTGAAAAAAAATTAACCAAGAGAGAAATTTTTTAATTAAGAATACATGAGTATTGAATTTTATTTTCTCTTTTCTTTTTATGTTTATTTCTTTTTCTAAAATGAATTATAAAAAATAATTAATAGAATCACACCGATAAATTACTGTATAACTTGGATATTTTCTAGGAGTTGGTTGATAATTTGTAGGATTAATTTTTTTTTATTATTTTAGTTTTTATTCTACTAAGTTTACAGAGGTTTTACGTTAGAAACAATACTTTTCAAATTAAATCTGTACGATTCTGAATTATTAAATGGCTTAGTTAAATGATAAAAGGATAGGTTTAATTATACCGAGATAGAACGGACTTCCATGGAAGGTACGCATTACATAAAATCATAAAATGAAAGGGCTATATTAAAATATTAAATTTAAGAGGGGCTAAATTGATAAAGTCAAAATAGTCGAGGGACGAACTGAAGGTGATTTAACTACCGTACTTTTTTGTCGCGATCCTGTTTGTTTTCCAGTAAGCGTGTTTCGTGCATCTGGACATGACGTGTACGTGCAGAAGTAGGTCCCACTATCGACTTTCCACAAGTACACGTGGAAGTCTTTAGATTAGTGTCACGACAAATGCCGAGAACTCCATCGGTGTAATGGTACAGGTAATCCAACGGTTGATAGGAGATGAAGCAGGTCATCGTTCCTTTTAAGCAGGCCATTGTTTTTTCTGAGAGCTTTCCCAACGACAACGTTTTGGCTGGGTTTTGCTGCTCTACAGCCTGTTTCATCTAAATTAGTTCTACAAGCTCTTGTAGATATTGCCACGCAGCTTAACGGCTGCCACGGGTTGCCGACCCATGCAAGCAACGGCGTACCTATAGATAAACTCTTGAAGAAGACGCCAGCATCCAAGCGATTCTAAGCAAAGACAAGGAATATATATATATATATATATACATATATATATGGAGATAATCCTATAATGAAATATGGGGAGATAATCCCAAAAAAAAGAAAACAGAAAAAGTACAATTAAAAACTCAAAATATGAAGCAGAAATGACAAGAAGCAAGGCTAGAGAGTTTGCCGTCTCTCTCCCTCTCTCAATGTGGCATGGAACTATGTATGTACCCACTAGCTAGGAGCGAAAGTCTCAAAAACACTGTAAAATAACAGAACCACTTCTCTCTTTCTGATCGCCAAGGCAACCCAAGCCTCGCCGTGTTCCATCCATATTTTTTAACTGTTCCACTTCCCGATCGTCATCATCAATGAAGCCGCCGCCACTCTTACCTCTGAATTCCAAGTCTCTTCTCTCTTTCTCTCAAGATTCTGACCCTTTTTTTTTTTTGAATTGGAATTCCCTTTTCTTTTCGTTTTTTTTCCTCACACTTTCTCACTAACCGAACAGGAAAAAGAGAGTGTTCATGGACCCTGACGTGATCGAAATCCCACCCCCTCCAACGCCGATTGTTTCTCGCTTTAGCAGCACTAAGCAACCTAAAAACAAACAGGTTCTTTTTTAAGAAGTTGCTGTCTTTATTCAATTTCGAGCTTTTCTGTTCTCCATTAATTTTGATCATGGATTTATCTTGCTTCCTTTTATTGTTTCATTCTTTTTCCTGGGTATCTAATGTCTCTGTGATTGTCAAACATGGTGTGTTTTTGTTTGTTTTTTTGAGTAATTGAATTGGCTTTGTCATTGTCTCTGTGTTTTATTGTTAACTTCAATTTCAGTGTGTGCGGAGTTGAAAGTACTTGATTGTTGATTAGTACATAGGATTGATAGAGTTCTGTTTGGCTTACAATCATTTTTTCTTTTGAAGTATTGTGAGTAAGGGGTGAAGTAGATCAAAGATAATGCCAGTATTTATGTAGGTTTTCCTTACATCGAGTTTAAGCTCTTCTTTCTAGGATTTGAGTTGGGTCAATTTCATATTTTTGTATTGCAAAGTGTTTGTAATATCTGTTAATGCTATAATTGGTTTTATTTCCCCTAGTTGTTTATGTTTTCACGTGGAATCAATTAGAGAGTGAATAGGTATAAGTTATCTGAATCAAATATGAGCTCTTTTCAAAGTTTTTTGAAGTACATTTGATGAAGGGGAAAAAAGGGGCTTAGATTTTGGTGAGCTTGGCTGACAGGTGCTGCTTTTGAGCATGCATTAGGGAGGATGATCGTGTTTGGATGAGATAATAATGCTAACAGTAAGCTATTTTTGGAGAGAAGGAATGATTTAACACATTGTAAGCTTACATTCGTAACTTTGCAGGTTGCTTTGCTTTTTATTGTTTGGAATATTTTCTTTCCTCAATGCTTTGTGTTGTATTTGACCACCTATTCCAGGTGTGTCAGGACTCGGGATGGTTAAGCAGCATCTCAAGTGCAGCAGTTTTTGGTAAAGTGATGATTTTGGAGTTAAAGTGGTTAGTTATAGGGTGGGATTGATTGATGAAACTAGGTCGGGAATCATATTAGTGAAGAGTGCAAATTATGAAAGTGTTCGAGGCTAGTTAGGATTTAGAATGCACAAATATAAGTTTGACTTGTTGCTAACATCGAAACAATTTCACATTCTACGTTGAAAGATGGGTCATGTCATGATTCCCTGTTTTATTTTAGTAAGAACCTGGTTTTCCAAAAAATACAACCTTGTGGAGGTTACCTTCCTCCTTCTTGAATCAAATGAATAGTGCCTAAAGGAGGAGTTCTTAGCCATCTGGTATAAGTTTTCCAAAGCCCCTGCTATGGCTGCAGTATTGAGAATTAAGGCATGTCTTCAGTAGTCCTTGTCTTAGTACTTGAGCATAGGACATCTTACAGTGGCCCAAAATCAAGGAAATACTGAAAATTCTTTCCTAGATCTTGTAATACCCCGATTTCTAACTAAGAAAGACTACTTTACTCACTACTAAAGAAAAAGGAGAAAGGAGAGACCTACTAGTTGAACTTAATAAATTGAGCTATAACAGATATTCTAACACCATTTAGGATATCTATATCTGCTAAGGAAAACAAGTGACATAATGCGGAAAAAAAATGAGGGGAATAGAAAAGCAATGAAACAAGCTTCATTAAATAAATTTCTCTTGTTGTGTTGCATGAGTGGAAAAGAGAAGTGAAATCAATAAATTATGTTTTTTTCCATTGCATTTTCATCAATAGTTAAGTTCTTTCTACCTTTCGAGGATAATATTGAGGAAATTTTCCTTTTCTCATCTTAACTCTCAAAGGAAAGACATAAAATTTCCCTTCTTTAATTTCCTTCACATTCCTATCACTTCCATCAGTCTATGCAATGTAATTGTAAAAGAAATATTATTTTGTAGGTTATTCTTCATGAAATAATTGATGTTGACAAGGAAGAAGATCCTGTTGATGTGATGATTCTTGAAAAGAAATTTGACATAAAGAATAAAGGGAAATGTATAAGAGAGAATTCTGATGGTTTCAGTCAAGCTAAGGTATGTATTAGTTTATACAATGTACATTTGTTAGCGCTAATATATGGTGTTTCTTCTGTTTTTTCTAATTGGTATTTTTCCCTTTTTTCTAGGATGGCATTTCCGATCATCTTTTCAGTTCATCCCCTGGAGCAAATAATGTGATTAACGTCGATGGTATTGATTCTGACTCATTGTATGATGATGGTGCATGTATGGATTTTTATTCTGATGACTTCATGGAGTTTGATGAGTATTCATATTTGCAATCCCATTTTGACAATGTGGATATTCCTCCTGGAGTGGAGGCGCCCATTCCTTGGCTGCCAAATTCTGATAATAATGCAAAGAAAACTGCTAATGGGACTAATTCTTTCAATACAAGCAATCTAATGCAATCTAATGGTGGGGGTTCATGGTCATTGAAGCCTGCCCATGCAAGCAAGAAGCTGAGTTCGGGGAGTGGTTCAAGTTTTCATAACCCTGTGGATTCCATGAGTCATGCTTCTGGAGTGAACCTGTCCTCCCCTTGGTCAATCCCCGAGGCTGCCCAAAGTAATAAAGAAAAAAGCATTTCACAACATGGGAGGAGTGCCTTGAATTTTCCACCTTTCCAAAGTAAAAAAAAGCCAGCCACTTCACATAGTTCAACTGATTATGGCTATGCAAAGCACCTAGGCGATGTTATGCTCCCTCATGGAGACGGGCCAGCACATTTGGGACATACCAGTCTTGCTCCTGAAATTTATCCAACCCCCCCTTCATTTGTGGGAGGATTGCATCATTTTCCTATCATTGGCCCTTCCACGTCTACGATTATGTCGAAATTCAAAAATTCATTTGATAACCATACAACTCATTCAAATTTCTATGATCCGTTCGATGCTTTACATATCCCTCCTGAAGAAAAGGCTGCTGGAACTCTGAAAAATGTAAATAAGGATGAAATCCTCAGAAAGTTTCAACTATTCAAACGATTTGATACAGTTGAAGATCATTCAGACCATCACTATACTTCTAAAGGTTCTTTGATGAAGCAGGTGGTTACTTTAGAAGATACAGGTCATATTTCTTTTTATTATTCTTCGTTAATGATTTGTTTGCATAATGCTAGCATCCTCCTTCTGGCAGCCACCAAAGACATGGGCAAAGAGAATTCAGGAAGAGTGGAGAATCCTGGAGAATGATTTGCCAGGTAAGCTTTATACTTTCTGATTCTGATCTTTAATCATGACTATAAGCTTGACATGGGTAGTCTCCTCCTCCTCTTCTTCTAGTGAACCTCCTTCTCCCCACTGCGCTCCCTTTGTGGTGTTCATATTAGTACCTGTTCAGATTCATTAGGGGCCTGCTGAAGAGTATGAAGTACCGATAAAGTATACAATGACAAAACAATTGAGTTGAAAGGCTACCAATATTTCTGTGTATACTACCATTAAATGTCACACAAACAGGTTTTTTAATCTCAGCCTAAATTTCTTTAATGCTTTTCAGCATCTAGTTGTTTCCCCCATTTTCCATTGTGAGAAACTTTATAATTTTAATAGGTCATAACTTTTCATAAATGAAATTAGCACATAGAGGATAAAGTTTTTCAACCATGAAAAGAATTCTCCTCTTGCATCTAGTGGTGAATAAAAGTAGAACAAGTAAAATTTTTAAGTGAGATTCTGTTTCCTTTGAAGTTTTGAACAATGGTGGAGCCAAGTGACCTGTAGAGGGTAACCCCCCTTGAGATTTTTCTTCCTAGTATATAAATGTATTATATTGTAATGACCACCGCTCAAAATAAAATCCTAATCAGTGTTGCCAAAAGTGAAAGGCACCCTAAGGCATCAAGACTGTCAGATGGTTGAAATGCTAGGTGCATGCCTAAATTAAACAAGGTGCTATGCTATAAATTGAAATAAAATATATAAAATTATAATATATAAATCACAAATATATACCTCAAAAGTTAAGGTTAGAAAATTAAAGTGAAACTCAAAATATTTTAACATGTTCATAAAACGTTATACTATTCACCTTCGAAAACAAAATAAGATCATTTAAAAGAGCAAGTAGATTAACATAGTTAAATTTAAAATGTTAAAGTTTGGAATAAACTAAGTTGATTAAAAAAACAAAACTTAGGTTTTAGAAAACAGTAAACACAACAAGGAAAAAAAAATTGTGAAGTTTGAAACCGAAGTTTTAGAAACAATAAACACGACAAGAAAAAATAATTCAATTGTGAAGTTTGATGAGTGATAAACTTGAGATTTGAGAAAATCTTTTTTATTGAAAAAATGAAGTAAAAGTTTCGGCAGAAGACATGTAAAGAAGAAATAAGATGGAGAGAGACCATACAAGTGAAGAAGAAAGAAAAAGAAGAAAGAAAATAAATGAAGAATAAACAAACAAAAAGATGGACCTGATTTTTTGGAAAAGCGTGGCTGCCAAATGTGCCTCCAGCTCTATTTTGATGATCCTTTTTTCCTTTTAAACTCTAATCTTTATTTTTATAATATACCCTTAAATTATTTTTGTGGTGAATAAAAAGAACATGGACAAATAGGTCAAGACACATCTCAATTAAAGAAAGTGGAAAAACAACATATATTTTGTCTAGGGGATCCCTTCAGTGCTTGGTGCTTGCACTCCAAGTGAGTGCCTAGTTAAATCGTCCTGCCTGGAAAAATAAAAAGCTCTAGGTCTCACCTCATCTCGCCTAGAGTGTCTAGGTGAGCACCTCTTGACAGCATTGGTCCTATATATATCATTTAGTAATCTTTGTATTCTGAGCTTGCAAATAAAAATTATCTATGGATTTTACAGAGGAAGAAAAGTTGTACTTGAGATAACAATTGGAGTATTTTGAACTTGATATCTCCCTGAACTGTAACAAGTCTCATTATTTCAAAATTATGCCACTGATTGGTATAATCAAGAAATTAAGCAATTAACTATACTCTTTTTGAAAAAGAGATTGTTGAAAATTTTGATATTGATAAAAAAAATTGATTAGTTTTGTATGATGAAATATATTGAGTGCAATTCAGGATACATAAGAGTTATATAAAAAGAGGATTTAGTAAGGATTTTTTCATGTTTTAATACTTCTCATAATAAGTTCCGTGGATATTTAGCATTGATAAGATTTTGTTATGTTCGTGATTAATGAATTTTTTTTTATTGAGAAAACTTTAATTATTGCATACGGGACTTTATCTTTCCTTTTTTGTTTTGTTTTTGAGAGCTTCAATAAATCCTCCCTCCTTGCATATGCCTTTTCTTCCAATGTGATGGCGATCTTCAACATGTAACCGATGACGGAAAAAATGCAATTAGTTTGACTTTGTTGAGATTTTCTTGTCCAGTTAAAACACTTCCCCTTATTCAGTAGAACATGTTTCATGTGAAAAGGAAAAAAAGGTCCATTTAATCCTTTCTGAATTGCTTCTCTCCCAAGGTCTGGATAATTCATTTCTCACAATGTGTTTGTCCTACTTCTATTATGTCAACAGATTCTATATTTGTTAGGGTTTATGAAACAAGGATGGACCTATTGAGGGCTGTAATTATTGGAGCAGAGGGTACTCCCTACCACGATGGTCTCTTTTTCTTTGATGTTTTTTTCCCCGCTGGCTACCCCAAAGTACCACCGGTACTGATCAAGATTTTGTGTGGATTACTTTTGCATCTTCTGTTGTTCAACCATCTCATAATTTTCAATTTGTTTTGTTAGCTTGTCTACTACCATTCTGGTGGTCTTCGACTCAACCCAAACTTGTATAATTGTGGGAAGGTATGCCTCAGTCTTCTTGGAACCTGGAAGGGTAACAAGAATGAGAAGTGGCAGCCTGGAGTCTCTACTGTGCTACAAGTTCTAGTATCTATACAAGCATTGATATTGAACCAGAAGCCCTTTTTTAATGAGCCTGGATATGAACTGCTGAGTGGTTCAGCTAATGGTGAAAAACGATCTCAGGAGTACAGTGAGAATACTTTTTTCTTATCACTCAAAACAATGGTTTACACAATGAGGAGGCCGCCTAAGGTGAATTTCTTGTAACTGCTTATTTTCATTAGGGATTCTTGCTGGTTTAAATTGTCTCCTGAGTTATTTGGATAATAATCTCAGGAGAAGCATAAATGATTGAAAGTATGGGTAATTTTCACCTTAGATCCACCACTAAACTGTTAATTGGAGTAGTTTTTAGTATTTAAAATATGTTAAAAATGAGAAACATTGGAAGTTTAGGAATGGGTACGAACCATGAATAACTAGAAGTCTGAATGCTAATTGTTTCTTGTGCCTGGACCCAGTGTGCTTTGTTTGAAAGTATAAAAAAGCACACTATCAATGGATGACCTTTACATCAAGAAACATACTGTTGTGATTTTTTGATGATGCTTCTGTGATTATCTTACTGCACTTCTGTGATTCTCATACAGATTAGGCCTGTCATTTATTCCATCAAACTGTGCATATGAATTCTCAGCTGGTGAAACACTTGCTTACCTTTAGTTTTAAAAACTAATTGATTCAAATCATCGTTTGTTGCAGCATTTTGAGGACTTTGTGCTGGGCCATTTCAACAAGCATGCTAATGATATTCTCGTGGCATGTAAGGCATATATGGATGGTGCTCAGGTAGGGTGTCTGGTCAAAGGTGGGGTTCAGGATGTTGACGAGGGGGATAAGAGCTGCTCAAAGAGTTTTAAGGACTCCTTGCCTGCCTATGTCGAAATGCTGGTGAAGCAGTTCTCACAAATCGGAGTTCAAGACACTCAAAATTTCCAAACATCAGAAAACGGGGGGATAACTGATTGATTAATAGGCCCATGACTGCAATATAAATGAGTTATTGATGCGTAATCAATTTTGAAATTCGGTGGGAAGCGTCTTTACATACCTGACATGCAATATAGGTTTTCTGATTAATATCTAGAAGTTCAAAATTTAATCATGGAGAATTAGATGGTTATTCCTATAGGATGCTTATTTTTATTTTTCCGAATTGTACATGGATCTAGACAAGGACAAGTTCATAAAGTTTTATCTAATTATTCAGTTACATTGTAGAGATGGTGTTGGCAATCTGCAGTCAGGTTGAAATGCTAGGTACTTGGCTACAATTGATTTCGAAGTCTTGTTCATAGATCCATAACCATAGGGACAGCTTTCAATATTCATTTTACAACTTGTTGAATTAGGATATTGTTTAGAGTGATTAATGATTGCTTGTAGTCTCTGCTCGAGTTCTTTTGGCCATCTTATGTTGAAGAACTAGACAATTCTTTCAAAGATTGAAATGCTTTCTGGATGTTTTTAGCTCCTGGTAATCTCGAAAGAGATGCTGGTTTTGGGTAAGTGCTCATCACAAGAAATGTCGCTCAGTGATAATACCCGTCCCCTGCCTAAGGATCCGTTCTCTCTTTCGTTGGAGAAGTAACAGGATTTCACATTTGCTACGAGGATATGCTTGTTGCAAGGGTACGGGCTAAGGGGGTTAAGGGTTTCGGTTAATGAGTGTGTTTTCTATATTAGCGATAAATTGTAACCTTGGCGGACAAAAGTACATTATGGATTAGGTAATTTGTTGAACCATGTCGTGGACTTGCATTTACTTTATGCTGATTTGCACGACAAATCAAATATTGATAATGTTCCACATCATATGTATATTTTTTTTTAATTAGAAGAGACTAGTTATATTTCACAATTCACTACACTGTTCACCAGACAATTTTCCTTTCAGATCCCTTGATTTTTAGATTAGTTCCAGTTTGGTAATCAAACTTTTATTTTCATTCAACTTGGTCCTTAAAAGTTTTGTTCTCTTAAGAGTTTTCTAGTCTTTTCAAATTGCATGTTAGCACATTCATAGGGTTAATTGACACGCCGATTTCACATAATATAATTTTTAATTATTTTTAAAATAAAATAAAAAATAATTATTAAAATTGATATCAAAATAAATTACAGGCTTTTTCCCCATGTCTATTGTTCAATAGGCATATAAAACTACATTTTAGACCTTAGATTTTTATTTTTTATGTTTGGTCCTTTTTGTTTTTGAATTTTTTCATTTTGATACCAAACTTCATTTTCTTACATTTCAATCCCTAAATCTTGAAAAACAAGAGAGAAAGTGCCAAAAGATTTTCAAATAAAGAAAACTCTTAAGTGGCTAAATCTTGATCATAAATCAACATAAAAATTAGTTATAAGAATCTCTTTAGAAACATCATTAGCTTGGACTTGGATAATAGAACTTCTCAATATTTATTTATATAAAAAACCTAATTCTTTTTTCTTCGTTTCAATGGTTAATTTTTTTTATAAGAGGAGTCGCTACTAGGAGAAGCTGCAAACGAGGTGGACCTACTTAATTCAAATCTAGTTGTTCTATGTAAAGGTCTTGTATAAAGAAATAATCAGGGAATGAAAGGTATCGAAAAAAAAAATGAAATTACCCGAAACACTTTATAATCCTTTAGCCATATAATTGATATCATATTAAGTATGAAGATGATCTAATTTGGTGCAAACTCTCTCGTTCTTTAGGCCTAAGAATTGTTTTTTATTCACACCTACTAAATGTGTCCTTCAATAATTGGTGCAATCCTAAATTGAGTCATATCTATCTTGATGTATGGCTAAACTAGTATACCTCACTATTATCCATTGCCTACACCATTTTTTTTAAGCAACAAGACTTTCCCCTTATAATATTTTTATTGGCCCATTTTGCTAGTTGATGAAAGTAAAAAACTAAAGGATTAAAGGTGCCTCTTTAATCCTACTATTCAAGATATAACCCTGTCTAAATACCCTAATTGAAGGTGCCTCATTCAAAATTCTCAATAATTCTTTAAATGAGGAAAGAAGAATACATTGATTGGGTTATAGTACCTCAAAACATCTCTTGTAAATCTTTATAAAGAAAACAAGTATCCAAACTCATATAAACATATAAGGGCTGTAATGATAATATTATCTTTACCATATTTGCTGATGACCTGAGAGATATGATCACTAGCTTAATGAACATCCACAATATAATTTTTTGGCTGATTAGTGTTGTATGTGTGCAGTGTCGTGGTGACCATTCACTATTCCTAGAAAATGTATGGTGTAAGGGTTTATCTAGACAAATATAGGGAGACAAGAAATTTTTGTCTCTTATCAGTAAAAATAAAATAGGAGTCGCCACCTAGTATTCTGATCACTAGGAACCTTAACTGGTCTCAGAGATAGGGTACGAAAACTAATTGTGTAAAGAAAAGATATTAACACCCTAACTACACTCGACCTAAGGTAAGCTGTATTGTTTTATTGTCTGATAAAATTTAAAGTCTTGTTGTGGTTTTGGTTGTGTCATCTAATTGTTGATCCATCTAAAAGGTCAAGAAAAGTCCCCTTCTATCAAGAGATCCTTATTTTATTAGGTAAAAACTAACTATTCTATGTCATAAAAAAAATTTTAATATCCAAAATATATATTACGTGTAATGTCGTATCTTAGATACTAAAAGAAAAACAAAATAATTTCTTTGTTATTTTTGAAATTTTAGCCAACATTCTCTTGATTTTAATAAACAAGTTATTAAAGCCAAAATGCATGCTAAAATATTATTTTTTAATGAATGAAAAACACAATATGATTTTTTAGCTTTGAAACACTTGGCCATATGGATAAAAAAAAAATTTTTATCAATTTTTTTTTAAGTTGATGAAAACTAAGTATTTTAATATCAGATTTATATTTTTATGACATCAAATACAAATTGATATTAAGCAAACAAAAGAAAAAAAATTACAATTTTTCAAAAGCATTTTTGAGAATTTTTTTGAATTGGGCCAAACCTAGCCCAAATATTTTGGGTTGGGCTAGGTCTGTTGACCTATTTAAACAGTGGGTCTCTCCATTGTTCATATGCAACATGAACAATGGCTAGACCTGAAGAAGAAAAAGAAGAAGAAAAAAAGGAAAAGGAAAGGGAAAAAGGCTTACTTATGGTGACTTACGGCTGTGCTAATTGTAGTGGTGGTTGCAATAGCATTGCTAATAGTGATTGGGAGCACAATGATGCATTACTGGCTTTTTTTTTCTTAGTTGTGCAAAGACGAGAGCCTCTATTTTTTCTTTTCTTTTCTTTTTCTACTCGACGAGCTACTAGTAGTGGCAACGATAAAGAGGAGGCACAATGGTGGTGCTATTGGGTTGAAGGTGGTAGGCGGTGGTACATCTCCTTCTTCTTCCTCCCTTTCCTCTATTTTTTTCTCTTCTATTTTTTCTTTTGATTTCTCCTCTTTTTTTTTTTCTGCTCTGTGTTTTTTTTCTTTCAACCTTCTGCCTTTTTTCTGCTCTCTGTTCCCCTATTTTATAGGCAAAAAATAGGGGAGAGAGACCTCAGGACGGCCACTATGCTTCTGCCCCTCCACCACTTGGAAAGTTTTGGGCAAGCGGGGGTCCTTAATTGGTGTCTTTTTTATGCTTTTTAAAGAAAGAAAGTTTGTGAAAACAAAAGGAAGAAAAATCTTCTTCTTCCCCTGCCTCGTAAGTTTAAAGGAAGAAGAAAACCCTTAATGCCGTTCAAAACAGCATCGTTTGAGTCCTTTTTTTGTTGTTTCCATGAACAGTGTATAAAACAGCGTTATTTTGGATAAAACACGCCATCTTATTTAAAAGAAAAGGATAACAAAAACATGTTAGAGTTCATATTGGTCCTCAATTTGTGATTTGTTCAATCGAGTCCTCAATTGCAATTTTAATTATAAAAATAAATTCAATTGAATCCCTGTCAAATTCAATTGTCAACCCTGAAGTTAGCCACTTTTTTCATATTAATCCTTTATCTTGAATATATGCAATTTGACCTTTAATTGAGTAAATACACTTTTAATTTTTTTAATTTGGCCTCTAATTTGGTTTAATTATAGCCTCTCTATTTACATGTGTTTTTCATTTTGGTCATTTGTTTCAAATTTCTTCAATTAAATCCCTAATTGACCATCATACTTTAATATTTATGCAATTAAGCCCCTGATTTGACCACATTAACTCTTAACAATCATATTTTGATCCTAAAATTTGAATGTTTTTCAATTAAAACCTAAATTAACTCCACAATGAATTTTTCTTGCAATCAAACCCTTTATAAATTCAATTAAACCTTCAATAAAATTTAATTGAGTTTATAAATATCTGATTTTAGAATTTTTTTTAAATTGAATTTTCTTTGTAAAGAGGGCACTCATTAATCAATAAAATATCATTAAATTTTAATTTTTATATTTTTAAACCTCCTCAACCAATTTTTAGTTATTTTCTAGGCTCTTTGGCATCCTCTTCTCAATGTTATTATTTTTTAATGATATTTTTATATTTTTTAAAAGAGAAAAAAAATATGAAATGGAGAATAACCTAAAAATGAGTTATGACAATTAACATTAGTCATGCATGCTTGGTCCTAACTTATTGAACTCTATATATCATCCATAGGAGTCCTGGGCAATATTAAAAGTCCTTTCAGGTTAAACACCTCCTGGTGAACATTCTCGTCCATTTTTTTAGCAGAAGAAAGTTAGGCACCATCCCTTTCAAATCTAAGGCCAGTTTTTATGGTTGAAGATCTTCGACAAATGACTTTAGTTTTAGGTTTGAAATGAAAATCACCTTTAGGGGGTATATTTCATTTTCCTTTTCTAAAGGTCATGATGGTTGAAGAAAGAAAAAACAGGAGAAGATTGTATGAAAGCACAAGAAAAAAAGATTTAGTTTCCATAGTCGATGAATTCCTCCTTACTATTAAATTGCTATCTTCTTATAAAATATTGAAAATACCTAAATTAGGATATCCTAAAAAAAAAAGAGGTTTAAGCAAAGTACAAGAAAAAGAAAAGATAGGAATGTAAGATAGATGATATATTATCTATAACCCTATAAAGGCCAATAGCCTATAATATTTATTGAGCACAATTAGATTTACAAAGTTCTATTGCCTCTTTTCAAAGAAAAACAATGCGTGTAATGGTTGATTGTTTCCCTAAAAATATCTTAATCTTTTAATACAAGATTACACATTAAAAGCTTAGGGGGATAACTAATGAGTTAATTTTTAGTTAAGATTTTTATTAAAAAAATCTTTTTAAATAAAATAGGTTTAAAAAACATGTCAGATCCAATGTATTTAGATTTGACAATCAACCAAGTATAAAATGATGTGTGTTTAATGAATATACTAAACTCAAAGAACTTGGAGTTGGTAGTTAGCCAAGTCCAAGAAAACTTGGGTCTGCTAAATATGTCATGTCTAAAGTAATGAAGGTTTGACAAACATATTAAATCTAAAAAACTTGAGCTTTGTAGTTAACCAAGTTTATGATAACATATGTCTAGCAAATATAGTAGAACCAAAAAACTTGAAATTGGCAGTCAGGCAAGCCTATGATAATGTGGTCTGAAAAACATATTAAACCTAAAGAACTTGGACTTGGAAGTCAATCAAGTTTAATATAGTGTGGGTCTAACAATCTTTTTAAATAAAATAGGTTTGGAAAACATACTAGATCCAATATATTTAGGTTTCACATGCTACCAAGTCTAATATAACATGGATTTAAAAAACAAGTCAAACCCAAAAAACTTGAATTTTATAGTCAATCAAGTCCAAGAAAACTTGATTCTGGCAAACATGTTAAACCCAAATAACTTGGACTTGATAATTAATTAAGTCTCAGATAATAAAGATTTAATAAACATATCAGAATCAAAGAACTTGGACTTCACAATTAGCCTAACCTAAAATAACATGGATTTAAAAAATATATCGAATTCAAAGAATTTAGACTTGATAGCCATCTAATTTGAAGATAATATCAGTCTCTGAAATATTTTAGAACAATAGAATTTGAACCTGATAGCTACCTAATTTTGTATTATCTTTGAAATATTTTAGAACAACAGAATTTAAACTTGAGAATTAACCAACCCTTGCTAAACCTAAAGTAATATAGACGTAGACAATATGTCAGACCAAGCTTGGCAGGGTTGGGTTGCCGCTTCCGTTTCAGGCTGGACACATGCCCTTCTTGTACAACTGTTTTTGTGGTGCACCTTGGCTTTTCGTTTGGGTGCTCTATTTTTTGTTATTTTCACTTAATTGTCAAAATCTAGCTTGGTATGGTTTTGTAAGGGTCCAGTCCTATTCTGAGCTATTTTTTCCTGGGATAGTGATGGCTGCTGCAGTTTTGTTCTCTGCTTCCCTGCTATGTGGCTAACATTAGCAAGCCGTAATCAAATGCATTAATTACAATATATTGATTAGTAGCTTCGAAGTTTCTGGAAGTGCTATTAATTCAGTCACCAGGCTAGATTTTGTTCTGTTAGTTATTGTGGATAATCTTATAACAAGCATATGGACGTCTTTCTTCTCATCTGCTTCAAATTACAAATACACAATGAACGTTCGTAACATCTCGCTCCAAGATGAATACATTACCTCATGATGATCGAGACAACTAGCTTGAGCTTTGCATGGAACTAAGCGTGTGATATCAGACAAGTGAAGTAACATATATGTTGAGACTTCGGGATTGAAGTTGCTTCTCCCTGTCCTCCCTTTTCATACAAACTTAAACATGAAAACCTTCTGCATCTTCACGTAGCTTGCCTAATAAGGGCAAGAAGAAGAAAAAACAAAAACAAAATTAAGGAAAACAACGGCAAATGAAAGTGTCATATTGTTTTTAAACATTCTCCTTCCCTGGGGTCTGAACAACGATATGTTTCTATGAGTAGCCAAGACTGAGAATCACCTCCACCTCCATACGTACAGGCTTTCTTTATTGGTGACACAAACTTTGGATTATGTATAGTCAATAAAGTACAGAACACCCACTCTGTTTCCTTTGTGAGAACAAGTAATAACAAATATACTGCCCCAATAATATAAGCTAGTCCCTAATAGTAACAAAAACAGCCACATTTTATTAAATCCAACTATGATGCCTCAAAAACCTTGTATTTTAAGCATACCCACATGTTCCATATTGACATTTAACCCCCGGGGAACACTTATTGTTGCATTTCCCACAATTACTGGCGTTGTAAATGATGTTTGTACATTTTCCATTGCAGCAAGACTCTCCAAATTTGCACTTTTTACCACATTGTCCACAGTTGTTCTTGTCTCCAAGAACATTGCGGCAATGTTTCTTGCAACAGTAAAGCAGGCCCGTGCCTTTGTTGGCCGAAACGCCATTACATTTGTTATTTCGCTCAGCGTTACATCGTGCACCTTTCTTTATTACAGTGGCCAAGAACCGGCTTCTTGATCTGAAATTGACTGGTGGGGTGTCAAGAACATACTCTTCATCTTCATCTTCTATATCGACCGATAAGGTTCTTTGAGTGTGCAAGGCTAGGAGGATGGAAACGACCAGGGAGAGAATGGTTGCAAGTTCGAGTAGAGGACTGGCCATTCTCTAAAAATAGGTGGGAATGTGTCTTCAAGAGTAAGGGAGCTGGAGGGTATTTTAAACTGCAAGCTTGTGATAAAAAAAAACTCCATAATTAATACGAGGGAAGGAAAGTGCTGCCTCGGAGTCTCTTGTACAGGCTGGTGAAGTTTTTGTACTAATTAGTATAAAATGATTATAGATTCTTGGCTTAGTCAAATAAATATAATTTGACTAATTCGAATCATGAAAGCCTGGCTATGCCTCTAAATTCTAACTTCGAAATTTGAATTGATGTCCAATTAATTTAAGGAGACCCTAGATCCTTAGGGTATCCAATTGATAACTTAATTGTCCCATTACAATTTATTTCTGATAAAATTAATACGGGCATTAATAGAAATTGTAAATATTTATGCCGTGGAGTTGTTAAAGCTAGCTAGAGTCTTGCAATAAAAAATATGTTAAGTACCAATAACCTCCAATCTCTTTGTAAGTTATACAGTAGGTGATTTTATCCTTAATCATGGTTAGATAGGTCGGACATAATAATAATAATAATAATAATGTAAATTATATTTTATAATATTATTTATTAATTTATAATTTTTTATTAAAATAATTTTTTAATATGATATTATAATATTGATAATTAACAGTTATTAGTTTGAATATTATTATTATATTTAAATTAATAAAATTTAACTTTTGAATTCAAAAAGATTTTATTTAAAAAAATATGTTAAATAATTATAAAATAATATAAATAATTGTTTTATATTATTTGGTTGGGGCTACTTGCTAATCATTTGACGGTGACCCTGGCTGGCTAATTGCCTGACCACGAAGGCTAGGAAGGTCGCCAGTGAACGTGCGAGTGATCTTCTTTCCCGGCAGCAAATGCGTTGAAAGCCACCATTGGAACACGCTTCTCAACTGGTGATCACAGCATGAGAGATTAATGAAGGATGTAGGGGTGCCATATTACATGATTCGTCGGTTCCATAAACAAATCTTAATATCTAAACTGTAAAATTATTAATACGGTTGACATGCCTCGTTCCTCTAATGAGCTCAAGTTTTCATCGATCTCCAACCGTGATCATACCAAAACGCGTTGACTCCATAACCCTACGGATATTCTCTTGTTTTGTGTTTCCAGATCAAATCACATGCGGAATATGAGAATTGCTACAGTCTTCTTCTAGAATGGCATGTTGCTGCAATACTTTACCTAGAAGGGCAGCAAACAGGGCAGTGTGTGATTGATCGATGAAGATATTGAAGTCCTTACATGCTGCTGCTTCTTCTTCTTTTAAACAATCGGGTGTCGTAAAACAAATTTTCACGTCTTGGGGCTGAGATTTTTCTCGATCGAATTTAGGCACGTCGACTTTGCATCCAGAATAAAAGCATTCATGAGAATTCTTCTGCGTACAGCTTTCTCTTTAATTCAACCTTGAAATGATAACATAAAAGGTGAATCCTTGAAGGTTATGTGCATTCTTCAATTCATAAAACAAAACACAAAAAGCAGTTTCTTTCAGAAAGTCTATTTACATCGCAGTTGAATTAATATATTCATCTCGTGCTTGTACAAAAATAAATTCAAGGACATGAATATAAAACAGCGACTGGATTGTTTTAATGAATCTATTATAACCTGTCACGGGAGTGCTTCAAAGACGTGTAATTCGAGGCTGCTGGATGCAACTTGGCAAAGAGAAACTAATTTGATTTCAGTTTCCTGGTTGCATTACTTGATATTTACTTCCAAGAATGTCGCAGTCCCAGTATATCATAATGCAAGTGTGATCTGGTTAAATGAATCAGAAACAATATTTGTCGGTGAAAATTGACTTGGAACTATTACGTCTACCACCAGCTAGCTAGCTAGCATCGGAATATACAACTATTTCTATCAGGCATTCAAGTATATATTGGCCCAGGTGCTAGGTTGGTTGCCATTAATGTGCAACAACCATTTGGTATTGCACCAAACATGTGCATTCATACAAGATGTCAAAGGTTGGCAGCCACCATTGTTGAAGAAGAGTTGGAGTTGGCAGCCACCTTTGTTGAAGAAAAGCCTCCATGAATGCCTATAAATAGAGGCATATGTTAGAGAGCAAAATGAGAGAAGAGAATTATGAGAATGTGAAGAGAGTAGAGAGAAAGAGAGAGCTGCAATGGCAACAAGGCTGCTGCCATTGCAGCAGCTGTAATGACAGCAAAGAGAGGGCTGAGAGTAGAGTAGAATGAAGTTATCATTCTCCTCCATGTATTTGTTTTGTATTCTTTCTCTATCTCTAAATATATTGACTTCACCCGTGGATGTAGGCGGTTTTGCCGAACCACGTTAAATATTGTGTCAGTGTGCTTGGCCTCCTATAAGCAAGTATCAGAACATCACCAGTCGGATTCCGCAATAATTGGTATCAGAGCACATGGTTTTAACGTGATGTTTGATTTTGCTCAAAAATAAAAGTTGTCAAAATTGTGTTTTGACCATACCATTGTGTAGAGGAGGAAGAGACGAAGCCACTGGTGAAAACCGCGTCGAAATCGGACGTCGGAAACCGTCGCACGCGCTGGCGGGGTGACTGTCCACGTCATCAGCCACGTCAGCAGTTCTGCACAGTCATCAGACAGTCACCTGACATATCAGCACTCTGACTAGTCAAACGGCCACGTCATTAAGCACGTCAACAGTTCTGCACAGTCATCAGACACGTCACCTGACACATCAGCACTCTGACCAGTCAAACTGCCACGTCAGCTTTTGTTGACCTATATGTCCTACGTGGATGACACGTCATTACAGCCACATCAGCTCCCTGGATTTTGATCCTGTGTGGCAGAGTCTACGTGCAACCGGTTCTGAGATTGAATCTGGGTCGTTAAACAGGCCAAAATTGTTTTGATCGAATCTTAGCCGTCTGAAGTGCGATTTGGACGATTTCAGACTTGTTTCCAGCTAATTTGATCATTCCGGATGCAATGGTACGGTCCGATCGTTGAGATTGAGATCAGAAATGGCAGTGATGAATTATTAAAGAGAGATTGCCCGATTATGAGGCATATGATGGTCATCATGGTGGTCGATGGAGCTGAAGAAGAAGAAATCACACATGTTTGCCCAATTACATGCGGTGAATTATTACGTGGGGAATTTTAATTGCCTTAAGGGAAGGTAAAATTGGGACACTCTAAAC
>SRLM01000153.1:1391883-1424000 GCA_015708895.1 Populus ilicifolia | reverse complement strand
TGTTAGGTTGGTTGCCATTAATGTGCAACAACCATTTGGTATTGCACCAAACATGTGCATTCATACAAGATGTCAAAGGTTGGCAGCCACCATTGTTGAAGAAGAGTTGGAGTTGGCAGCCACCTTTGTTGAAGAAAAGCCTCCATGAATGCCTATAAATAGAGGCATATGTTAGAGAGCAAAATGAGAGAAGAGAATTATGAGAATGTGAAGAGAGTAGAGAGGAAGAGAGAGCTGCAATGGCAGCAAGGCTACTGCCATTGCAGCAGCTGTAATGACAGCAAAGAGAGGGCTGGGAGTAGAGTAGAATGAAGTTATCATTCTCCTCCATGTATTTGTTTTGTATTCTTTCTCTATCTCTAAATATATTGACTTCTCCCGTGGATGTAGGCGGTTTTGCCGAACCACGTTAAATATTGTGTCAGTGTGCTTGGCCTCCTATGAGCAAGTATCAGAACATCACCGGTCGGATTCCGCAACACCAGGTTGTCCGAAGTTATCAAACAACTAGGACAGCTTCGAGGACGAAACAAGACTCTAAGCCATCATGTGTCCTTAGATCCATGTGAAAATCTTCTAGAACTATGTAAATGATGGATATCAAATCGAAAAATCGGGTCTAGAGAAACAAAATGATGTGGTGGTGTAAATATGTTTCGTCGGAGGGGAGGCTTTTCTTATCTTGTTATGCATGGGCATTTTTATTTCAGTGTTGTTGGCTATTTCGCATTCATTAGGCAGTGCAAAATTTCCCGACCAAATACTAAAAAATAATTTAACTAATTAAAATTAAATTTTGTTTTTTAATAATTATAAGTTTAAATATTTTTTCCTGTTAAAGTCTTACATAATTATTAATTTTAAAACCCATAAAATTAATATATATATATATATATTCATATTCAAACATTCATATAAACAAAAAAAATAAAATAACGCAACCATGTGCATGAAGCGTGCAGGGGAACTATTATGGACAGCCCAAGTTGTTGACTTGGCATTAAAAGAGACCTCTTCGTTAGTTAAGGAATGCATCCCGTGTTTAGCTTTTGTATTTTGCTCTTGTTCATATTGAAAAAATTAAAATTAAAATTAAAATGGCATCATGCGTGTTTAATTAGTGGCTAGCTAAACAACAATCTTCTAATTCTACTTCTCCATCTAGCATTGATCTTCTCAATTTGGCTTTGGTTTGAACGAAAGATATTTAGCTAACCTGTTTCTTTCCTCTGGTTTAGTTTTCCAAAACCATTTAAGTTTTTCATTTTCTCATAAAACACTTTCATTTAAAAGTAAAATCTGAAATTCAAAATTAAAAATAATAATAATTAAGTTTGCTGTCTTTTATTTATTAGAAAATAATATAAAATTATTAGTCAGACTTCATCTAATAATTAAATTTTTAAACTAGATAATTTTTTAATATTATTATGGCATTATTCCTCGTTGTAACTATTTTATTGTTGGAATTTGTTAATTTTAAGTATTAAATTTCATACTTGTTCAAAAATCCACTTAGAATATCAATTATTTTGTCATTGAGTCTCTCAACTGTCCAATCCAAATATGCTTGTATACCCAATTAGCTATTTACAATATGCGATTATTTGTTTAATTTTTATTAAAAAAAATCAAATTAAAAATTAAAAACAAAATCAAAACTGATTTTAACTGACTGATTTTGGTTCAGTTTGGTTTGGTTTTTTAAGGACAAAAACTTATTCAAATCGATTTGGCTCGATTTTTTCGGTTTAACTCAGTTTTGACTTGATTTTTTTGATTTGACTAGGTTTTTTTTTCTGGTTTGGGTTCAGTTCAATTTGATTTGATTTTTTCAGTTTTGTACTTATAAAATTGAAACTAAACCGGACCATCCGGGTTTTTTAAAAATTTTTAATGGTTTTAATCGGTTTTCGGGTTCGGTTTTTTCTATAATTTTTTAAAATTTTCTCAGTTGAATCAATTTTTTGATTTTTTTTCCCACCCATAATTTATAATTTATAGAATATATAACCCTAATGCCATGCCATGAATGTAAGTTCAAGCTTTAATTCCCACATTGCTTCGTAATCAATAAACTAAGATTTGCAGTCTTAATTGTATTTGTTACTTGTTATTTTAATAATTGCTACGTACAATAGCTTATTAATCGCTCTAGATTGAATTAATAATTTGCGAATATAAAAAGTCTGGAGGGTTAGTTTTATTTGACTCATTCGATTAGCAATATACAAAATGAGGTGAAATCCCAAACTTTTTTAGCACATAAAATACACAAGGAAAGAGCCAAGTTGAACTTGTAAGGACTATAAGAACATTGTTTGGTTGCTCTGCGGGTTTCTATTCGAAACACAACTAGCTCTAATTGACTAAATTTCTTTTAATTAGGGAAATTGTTAATTTAAAGCCCAGAACAGAATGTAAATGATACGGAGACAAACTATATAATATATCATAACAAACTTTTTAACTTAAAATTTATTTTTCAACATGTTTTGAATTGATATTTTTAATTAGAAAATATAACACATATTTTAAATCGCAATTATTCACTAATTTTGATTTATATTTTATCATTATCTTCTTAGTCTTTTTTTTAAAAAAAAAATAATCTTAACTTTATTAATTACTGGTTAATTGAGTTTTATAAGTATGTTAGGACTTGACAGGTGTGATATCATATGTTTTTGAGTTAAGAACGTATAGTTAAATTATCTAACTTTAGTGTTTTCTTAAGTTTCAAGCCATTGAGGTTTTAAAATGAAAAAATAAATATTTTATTAGACATAAAACAATATATATTTATAAATAATCTATCAGTTATGGTTTGATTGTTTAAAAATGGATCAATCCCTTATTATTTTTAGAGCTTAATAAAATAACTAAATTATCAAATAATAATATAAATTATATTTTGAGATCTCATCCAGTAACTTAAATTTTTAAATTGAGTTAATTTTTTAATATGTTATCACAACATTGATGATCAAGTAGTTACGAGTTTAAATTTTATCATTCTTATTTATTTGATAAAAATTAAGTATAAAATCTTGTAAGCATGTGTAAATTTCAAACCCATAAAGTCTTTACTTGAGGGGATATGTTAGAGAATAATATAAATTATATTTTGAAATCTCATCTAAGAAATTAAACTTTTAGGTTGCATTAATTATTTGACATAGATTACCTTTAAAAGCAAGATTAAAAAACCAATTGACTTTCAAGGGCTTTTTTAGTATCTCACTTTTTCAAGTATACTAAAATAACTATATTACCAATACAAGTAACAATCCTTCTACTAGTGTCAAGGGATTCTTAGTATTTTTATCATTTTTTTTTGTAATAATCAATTTGATTGAAGAGCAATTTAATAATTTAATAAGTCTAAATATTATTAAAAAAATATTGTTGACATGTGTATAGTTGTTGTGCCATTTAAGCAACATATACATGGGGTGGTCTACTGGCCAAATTGACATAGTAGTGTTTGAATTGTCTTGGCAGTCTTTCCATCTTTAAATGGTATATATAGTCAACAAACCTCTATGTTTTTATTGATGACCTTTTGTTTTTTCATTCTTTTCTCTCTCGTTGATTTTCACATTTGGCCCTCAAAATTTTCAATGCAGCCCTTTAATTTTTTTTTCTTTAGATATGTTCCATATTCTTTCTTTCTTTTTTTTTTTACTTTCTTCATCCTTTAATTTTTTTCATTTGTCATATTGGTTCTTATTCTTTCGATTGCTATTTATTTTATTTTAAATGATGTTTTAAAATTATTATTTTTTTACAATTTCATCCTCTTTTAGTTTTATATCATATCAAATTCGATTCTTATTCTTTCAATTTTTATTATTTTACTTTGATAAATTTTTTAAATTAATATTTTTTTTAATTTTATCATCTAATATGAAATTGAATTGAGCTTTGATTGAGCTCTAATCTAAGATTTTAATGGATTATAGGTTTAAGAGATTAATATAATTTTAGGAGATTCATCTAATTTCATGTTTTTTTAAGCTTATATTTTTTTAGTTTAATCTTTCAGTATTTATTTAATTGAATATTAGACTCTATTATTTTTTATATGTTTTTTTATAGGACTTTTCATTGATTTTTTAAATAATTTGGGTTGTCTCTCCCATTAACATTGAATTGTTTAATAATTTGAGTTTGATAATTTTTCTTATTTATATTATTAAACTAGCCAAACTTGTTAAACATGTCACACTGAAAATCATAGCGAGCTCATAAAAAACAAAAGCTTGTTTATGTTTAGGGTAAAGATGGAAATATATGTTATTATCTTATATTATGATTACTAGAAAACCTTAAGTAGTTTATCAAATTTCAAGTTATGAGACTGGTTATACTAAATGGAATATATTATCATCCTGAAGTGTTTTATCAGAGGTAATTTGCATTGCTAATTATTTTATATTCTTATTAGTCTATTATGTTTATCTTATTGATGATCTATCTATACAAGTATACTATGATGATTTAAACTCAATATAGATTTTATAATTGTTCATTATAAGATCTTGATTATTTTTATCACTTTTATTTTTTGGTGAATTGATATTTTTATGTTTATTTATTCTAGATCATGATTTGTGAATATTAATAGTTTATCAATCATGTTAATAAGTAATTAGATGGGCTTATATTGGGCTCGTTGAACCCAACCAAAATCTCATAAGGAATTTATGAATAATATCTTGTTAAGATTTATTTATTATATATTACCTAAGATTCATTTATAATATTTATTGAATAAATAAAGATTATATGCCCAAGTCTTAGACTTAAGCAGTGACCATTATAGGTTCATTTACTTGGAATATGATCTAGTGATATGAAAATCCCTTATGAACTTAGTTTTAACAAATGACCTTTTATGGTTTACTTGTTTTTAAGGTGTGTTACTTAACAATTACCTTTTTATGATTTAGTTTTTTTATTGATGCATCTCATTAATGTTTGTACACAACAATTTTATGACTTGTGTATATACATTCACAACAAACAAACAATCTTTTTCTTTTGCATACATGTAAACTAATTAAAAAAAACAAATACTCCTAATTGTTTGGTGAATATTGGACTTCAACATTTATAAAACTTGTTTGTTATTTAAAGATCAAAAGAATGAGTTACTCTTCTTGATATCAAATGTAATGACCTATGTTGAGTATATTTTATCATAAACATTAAGAGTGAATAATAAGACATTTTTTATGTGATTTGTGAAAAAGTAATGATAGGTATTTTTTTTCTTTAATTTCAAATGGTATGTCAATCTAATAGGACTTTCAATATGAGTCGAGACCTAATAGGTCTTGAAAACTTGTTATAATTTTAAAAATACATAAATGAGTAATTTTAATGCCTTTGGGATTAAAACCAAGTGGAAAACAACATTGTTTTTAGACACATTTTATTCTCAAATACAAGCTTGATGTATAACAATATAAGGATGATCAAAAACATACCAAATGCAAGAAGTAAATGGTTTATGAGATTTAGCTAAAATACAACTTTGAAATACAAAAAAAAAAAAGAGTTTGAATAATACAAGACTTTAGATTATATAAATCTTTTAGAAAATCTACCTTGGTTGGCCTGGGGTAACTCTTAAAAAAAAAAACTAGACATAATTTGTAAGTTAGGAAACACTAACAGAAGAGCATAAGCTCATTTATAATTGCACACAACTAAAGATAAACAAGGAATTAACAAACATAAAGTAGCATTTTGAAGCAATATAAAGCTCCACAAAACATTTTTGAATGTCAATTGATATTATTTTTCAAAAGTTGCTTATTATGATTGAATATTAGAACTAGCATATACCTAACTTAAAGATTTTATTTTTAGAAGTATACACAAGGTAAATAAAACCAAAACAATAATTAGAAGAACCATATAGTTCAAAACTTTATCAACATCATTCTTCCAACCACAATAATGACATCTTTAAAATTTCTAGACACATGTGATTTTCATATCATAATAACATTAACATTCTAAGAATCATAGACATAAGCAATGTTACATTATAATAGGCCTCATAAATAGTCATATATCACAGTAGGCATTATTACAAACATGCAAACTAAAACCTTTAAAGAAAAGAAAATGAAATGAAGAGAGGTATTAAAAAAAAATATAATGCTAATTGTGAGAGCTGTTTAACAAATGATCCTAGAAATGATAAGGACAACACCTAAATCTAGTTTAAACAATACCAACATCTATATGAAAAAAAATGATAGTAAGATGAGATTTAGCTGAGAGAAGAGAAAAATTTAATGCCTCAGAATTGAGAGAGTGTTTTCAAATAAGAAGATGAAAGAACAAATGATTTATATATTAATGGGTTAAAACATTTGATGTGGTCAAAGAACAATTTCATCCTTGAATTCCAACACCTTTTTTTTTAAATAATGCCTATAAAGTTTTAATTTCTTAATGTGAATCATGTTTATAGCTAAATAATTAAAATGTCTCAATTAGGTCCTAACCACATTTAAAACAAACCTTTGATCTCCATTTTCAAATAGGTCTTTGAATTTAAAAGTCAACTTAATTAAAGGAAAAAATAATTATCAAAGTTAGAGTTTATTCAATTAACAAGTTTTTTAATGTTAAATGTCATCTTCTTAAGTTGGGTTTTAATTGGGGTTTGACTTGATATTTTACTTTAATTGGTTTCAGGTAGGGTTCTTGAGATGTCAAAGGGGTGAAAAGCATTTGGTTAATGTTTAATTTGAAAAAATTAAATGAAATTATATTGATTTAAAATAATTAAATTCATGGGAACCTAAATTGAACAACAAATAAATATTCAACCTCTTTTTCTTAAAAGAATCATAACATGATTGCATGAGCAAGGAATAGATCAACCTTTTTTTTTATCATTAAATTCCTTTTCTCTTCAATTTGATCCATTCAATGATATTTTTTAGTTGCCTAGATAAGAGGATACCAAAATGTCGAGGAAACATTCTAATGCGCAATTGATGCTCGATTTTATAAAATTAAGTTGAAATTTATTAATCTCACATAATTAAGGTTTTAAGGACTAAATTTAAAACAATAAACAATTACAGGAATTGGGGTAAATGGATAATGTCAAAAAGGTTAGCTCATACATTGGACATGTCAACATATGAAAGATGTTGCCACACTCAAGTGGCGTGTGTGGTGTTTAACAATGGTAGAATGCTGCTTTATCTCAAAGAGCCCTTGCTAGTGATGCGACGTGTGTATATAGGGGTGACACGTGTGTCCTTTTTTATTTTCTTTCTCTTCTCTCTTTGCTCTCTTCTTTTCTTTTCTTTTTAATACAAATTTTCCAAAGTAACTTGCCTTTTTTTTAATAAATTTTGGTCCTTATTATTTTAATTGCTATTTGTTTTGTATTAGATTTTTTTAGTTATTTTTTTTAATTTCATCCCTTTACTTAAGGTTGATTGAGAATTGAGCTTTATGATATTTTTTTTATTTGCCTTTTATAAGATAATCTTAAACTCATTACCCGAGTCATGAGTTTGTAAGGTTAGTTGACACAATTAAAAGATTGATGTCTTATCCCGAATGCAGAAGTGTCAAAGCAATAAACAACCCGGTAAGACCGGGGTCGAACCACAGAGAGGTGAACTATAAAAAATTATAAATAACAAATGAAAAGGAGTTGAAAATAACTTTTAAAATCTAATATTGATGTGAGTAATCAAAGATAAAAGCAATTATCAAGGTTAGAGGATCCACTAATAATATTAAAAATAAGTAAACTTCTTATAGACTACACACAAAGAAGGTTTCAATTGGATGATTTATCTTTAATAGTTTATTATAAATTTTTAACATAATCATATTAATTATCTTATTTTAGTGACATCATACTTTTAAATATTGTTAGAAATTCATGATGTTAACAACAAATCAAGTTTCTTTCATAGCATAGGTGTTAGTTATACAATATAGTAGGCTATAAAAATATCAAATATTTATTGTACAAAAGATTGTATAATACAAATTTAGATTAATCATTTAATAAGTAAGATATTAAGAATTAGTAAAATAAAGAAATAAGACATGTTAGTAATAAACTTTCTTTGATATAAATATTGAAGTTCATGTTGAGTTTATATTATACCTATCCTAACACCATTAGTGAAACATTTTCATCTTGATATAATAAACTTAGCTAAACATAATAAAGAAGAAAAAAAAATAATATAAGAACATGAACATGATATAAGTTAATTAAGTATATTAAATGGAATGAAAAATATAAATAAGAGATTAATAGTATAACATAATATAAAATTTAAATATTACAAAATACAAAAAAAAAGAGTGATTTTGATCTGAACACTAAGATATATAAATATATAATAAATGCTTCCTTTTATAGGCTAAAATTTAGAACTATTGATTTGATAAATAATTATTGAGTTGGTGGTCACCTTTTAACTTGATGACAACTATTATCTTCTTGTTTAAACAAAACATTATTGTTAATGTCAAAATTTTAACAAATAATCTTCATGAAAGTTATGGACATTTGTCTCAGCTTTTTAACAAAATAAGAATGAGCTTATTTGGACTCCTAGAACTTGAGATATGAGTTAAACATTGAATAACATCTGGATTGTAGGACAAATTCTGATTTTTTTTTTGTTGCTATAATTTAAATTTGGAAACGATCGTTTTGAATCCTAAACTCTCATGAATGTTTTAAACCTATGGCTTAGCTTACATTCTTAAAAACTAAATATAAATTCAAGTTTTACAACTCCAATTATGATCAAATAACCGAATAGTATTCTAGTTTGAATTAAACTAGCATCACTTTTCCAAACTTAGCTCTCCTTTTATCTTATCAATTTTAATAGTTAAACAAATCAATCAATAATTTGAATTGTGAAATATGTCTATATTTGGAATGAGAATTTACCATAAATTAAAAATATCTTATATTATTATACTTGTTATTATAAAACATGCTCAGGTTAAAAAATTTAATGATACTTTCAATACAATATGATAATATAAAATCTTGTTAAAAATACACTTTTAAATGCTAATCATTAGCCTAAAATGACATGCATATTTCTTAGATTCTTTTTTAAAATTAATTTTTTTAAATTTTATTCTTTAAAATTAGGTTGATTGAAGATTGTGTTTTATAATTTTTTTTCTTTCTATGGAGTTATTTTAGTCTTATAACCTGGATTACGAGTTTAATGAGTTATCTAGTTTAACCTAATTCCTTTTTTTTTTCATCCTTTTCTAAAAATTAGTTTTTTTTATAATTTTCATCCTTTAATATTTGGTTGGTTTGAGAATTTAAATTTTTTTTTAAGTTGCTTTCTACGAGGTTATCTTACTCTCATGACTCAAATTGTTTATTGAAAGACTAAATTGGGTTCGTTCATGTTATTTTTTTTATCATTTTTAATTAATTATTTTTTTAATTTTATCTTTCTATATAAGATTGGTTGAGAATTAAGTTTTATTTTTTTATTTGTTTTATAAGTGTTATTATATTCTTATAATCCAGGTCGTATATTTTGCGGTTTAACCAAAGTTGCTCTACATGAATTCAATATATCATTGTTTAAATATTTTATAAAAATATATGTTGTTTGATATTTAAAAAGATGTTGTCTAATATACATAACATTTTTATTAATGATTAGTTATTTTTTAAGCCTTTACATTATTTTTACAATTGAAAAAAATTTCATCCATAGGTAGAATTGGAATATATATATATATATATATGACTTTGTCATATTCTTATAAAATAAAATAGGGATGTTAATGGGGTATCACATTTAATTATTTATTTCAAATTTTCGTTTCCTACATTCATTTTTCCATGTACATCAAACATCAATAAATGATTTTAATTAAAAAAATAAATATTGAAAAATAATTTATTTTCTAAGAAAATGTTTTTCCTATCCTCCCAGTAGATTATGTTTTTTTTTTCTTAAAAAAAAACTTTTAGTAAAATTAAAGGCCATGGAATATTAGTAAAAACGAGAATTTGAATGGCGTTTTTAGCCATGCAAGTGAATCTCACGGGGGTTGGCTACGTCTAGTCCCGACTATGGTTCTCCAATTTATTAGTATCGTTTTTTCTTACCTGATTAGAGGATTTTTTTTAATTATTATATGTTAATCAAAATTAAATCTATATCTCGGTAATTTATAGTTTATTTATTTTTTATTTTAAAAGTATTTTTTTAATGTTTTTTTACTTTAAATTATTGTTTTTTGTATTTTCAAATAGTTTTGATGTTATGATGTAAGAAATAAAATTTAAAAAATAAAAATATTATTTTAATATATTTTTAAATAAAGATATTTTTAAAAACAACTATTTCCATAATATTACATATTTAAAAAATAAATGTAAATGGATGCTTTCCTAAAATTAGAACTCAAGGAAGTAAACAAACTTCCTTGACTTTGTGACCTTCGCAATTGTTATGTATTATGTATTATAATATACTTAATAACATATTAATATATTTTATTCTACGATGATAATAAAAGATAAGGAACTAGTTTACTTTAAATATCTTCAGAAATTTTAAGTGAAAAAAATAATAAAAAAAGAATGATAATTTTCTAGGTTTCATATATTTTATGTTAATATAATAAGTTTTAATCCTTGGAAATCTCTTATTTTAGAATCAACTTTTTGAGAAAGAGAAAGTAACTATTAAAAAAACAAAACAAAGTAATATTTCAATTTAAAAAAAGTAAAATTAGAAGTTATTATTCAAATTTAATATTTATCTATCTAAAGAATTGAAAATATAATTTTTTTTATAATTTAAATTGCACTAGTTTGAAACACACACACACACACACACACACATATATATATATATATCATAGTTTTTCTTCACAAGTTTTCCAATCTTATTCAACTAAACTTAAATAAGAATAATAAAATATATTTATTTTATATAAAATCACTTTATCAATATAAAAAATTAAAATCATCTTGCTTTAAATGCATTTTTATATTTGATTAATTCCATAAATATTTTTCATTGCTAATAATATAAAATATTTATTTTTTTAGAGTTGGTAAGCATAATTTGTTTTCATGATAATTCAATTCAATATAAATACATTAAAATAATACTTGATATTTATATTATGATAAGTACAAAGATGATTATTATAAATTATGCTTTGTTTTGTTTTTAAATATTGATGATCTTTATGTATTTTGCTTTCTCTATATTTTGAAAAATAAATTAAAAATAAATTTTCAATACTACTAAAAAGCCGTTTGGCTACACCTTAAAGTTCGTGTTTGTTCAAAAACTCAAGAAAAAAACATCTTATTAACAAAAAATAGTTATTTATTATGCACGGTTTCACAATAAATTGAGTGCAAAACAAAGAAAAATAAAAAGAAAAAAAATGCTATTTTTTTATGTAGCTCTTAAATTCAACCATGATAAATTGTTCGTTAAAGAGTGTATTATGCCTCCACTATTCAGTGAATAGGGAAGAAATTTCACTTTTCACTAAACAGTGTTAGAGAATTGTACTGTTCATATTTTTTTAGTATGTTAATTTTTTTTTAAAATACCAGTATAAAGTAAATTAAATTTATTCTCACTGTAATATCAATTTATATCTAATAATATTTTAACTATACTAAAAAAATTACAAAAACTATAGTTCTTATCGTATGAATTTTATATATAATAAAATTATAAATAGTTTAATAAAATAATAAAAAATATTTTTTATTTCATGATATAACATGAGTAATTAATTCTACAATATTTAAATTTAAAATCATCAATATTAATATATATATATATATATTTAAATTATTTTATAATTTCAATTTCAAAAACATTTTTAACTAAACATATTAAATTATTTTTTCTTTAACCTCGATTTCAACCATGATTTTAATTAAATATTTATTTTTCTAAACTAACCTTAATTAAAAATATTTTTTAAAATTATAATTATAATCACAACTATAATAATTACCGTAATACTAAACACCCACTGAATAAACCAAACGCGAGATTTAACGGGGTATATAGAAACTAGTCATCAAATTGAACTAATAGAATAAGGCCAGGAGAGAATAATAGTAGGCCTATTACCTCATTTGTTCTCGTTAGGAAGGAAGCCCACGAAAACCTCAAATTATACATCCCCCTCTCAACGTCTCTCTCTGCGCTCCACCAAAATATTTCAAATTCAAAAGACCTCTCTCTCTCTCTCAGACACACACACACACACACGCGCGCGCAGAGAAAGACACACTGTGACACACAAAAATGGCAACAACAAACGCGCACTTAACCACACCTACAAAAACTCCATCAACGAATTCGTCTTCCCTTTCAAGAAAACACCAAAATAACCCCTCTAACTCTCGATTCGAAGCGTATAATCGGTTGCAAGCTGCAGCAGTTGCTTTCGGCGAGAAACTACCCATCCCTGAAATTGTAGCACTCGGTGGTCAATCTGATGGCAAAAGTTCGCTTCTTGAAGCACTTCTTGGATTCAGATTCAATGTCCGTGAAGTCGAAATGGGTACTCGTAGACCCCTCATTCTTCAGATGGTTCATGACCCTTCCGCTCTTGAACCTCGTTGTAGATTTCAGGTATCTTTTATTCAAACTGGGTTTCTATTGCTTTTCATACTTCTTACGCGGGTTCCATTTTTTCTGGCCTTGAAGGCTTCTTTTTTTTTTTTCTTATGTGGGTATTTTTTAAAAAAAAACTTCTCTCATGTGAATTATATACTATGTATTGAATGCTATTTTGAGTGAATAAGGGATTTCAATATCTGTTTTGAAATTAGGGTTTTTTTATTTTATTTTGTAAATTTGAGTATTGTTGGGTGTCCGCATTTGGGATTTTGAATTATTTTTATTTCTTGCTGACAAACATGGAATGGGATAGAGAAATGGCAAATTGGTTAGTGACAATGTGATGAAAATTATTTATATAAATTCAATTACAAAAAAGAAAAAAATGCCAATTGAAATTGGAATTCTGTGGTTATTATTGGATTTAATAGGGTAAGGTCTTCAGTTTATGTAATCAAACATTTATGCATCAGCCACATTTTGTTCAGTAGAAGCTACTTTATCTTATTTTGATAAATTTTTGAAATGCAAATGCATTATTGTCGTGTTTGAAGATACTGAAACTTGTCCATTGAATTCAGGAAGAGGATTCTGAGGAATATGGAAGCTCTGTTGTGTCTTCAACGACAATTGCGGACATTATAAAATCCCGTACAGAGGTGCTTTTGAAAAGGACTAAAACTGCAGTTTCTTCTAAGCCAATTGTGATGAGAGCTGAATATGCACATTGTCCTAATCTCACCATCATTGATACCCCTGGCTTTGTCCTTAAGGTTGGTTGTTTAGCTTCAAGGTGAATTGTAAGTTCGCAAGCCTTTGGTTATGTAATGGTTTCTTATTGGTGTGAAATTTTTATTTCAGGCAAGGAAAGGAGAGCCAGAGAACACGCCTGATGAAATTCTTTCGATGGTGAAGTCTTTGGCCAGTCCTCCCCATCGTATTCTTTTGTTCCTTCAACAGAGTAGTGTGGAATGGTGTTCATCATTATGGTTGGATGCAATTAAGGACATTGATCCGAACTTCAGAAGGACAGTAATTGTTGTTTCAAAATTTGACAATAGGCTCAAGGTATGATTAATTTGTTTTTGAAAAAAAAAATGATGAGGTTAAAGGGTGATGGTAAATGAGAGAAATCAATGCACGTACTATACAGAGTGGAATATGAACCACAAAACCCCATATTATTCTGTTGACATCGTATCCAGTTATTTTTGTAATACAAGTAGCTAATGGAATGGCAAAAAACATGTATTAGAGATGCATTAGGTGATGATCTCTGCTTTTAACTGTGTGACTGAAGATGAGGATCATTCTGTTGTTGAGAAAATAGCAACAGAGAGACCTTCTTTCCTGCTGTGCAATAATGTTTCAGTAACTTGACTTTTACTCTGAACTTGTTGCGCCTGATTCTTAATCATGGCACTTTCAATCAATGCAGGAGTTTAGTGACCGTTGGGAAGTGGATCGTTATCTAAGTGCAAGTGGATACCTAGGGGAGAACATTCATCCTTTCTTTGTGGCTTTGCCAAAGGATAAAAACACCATAACAAATGATGAATTCCGCAGGCAAATATCTCATGTGGATTCAGAAATTCTACATCATTTACGTGATGGGGTCAAGGGAGGATTTGATGAAGGGAAGTTTCGGCCCTATATTGGTTTCAGCAGTCTGAGGGACTATTTGGAGTCTGAACTTCAAAAGAGATACAAAGAAGCTGCTCCAGCAACCCTAGCTCTCCTTGAGCAACGCTGTTGTGAAGTTAATGCTGAGCTGGATAGAATGGACTCGAAAATATTAGCTACTTCTGATGTTGCTCATCTGCGGAGATCTGCAATGTTGCATGCAGCTTCTATTAGCAATCATGTGGTAAGTGATCATTTTGCTCATTCTTTTGGAACATGCAATATTCCTTGAATGTCTTGTTTAGGGTAGATAATTTGTTTTTGCATAATGTGTTGGTTAACTGCAAATGTGCTTCACGTTGATCAATATTCAAGATTTATTTCTGGATTTTTAAGTTGTACCTGATCACTTACAGACAGATATTGTTTGTCTCCCCTGTGTTCTTTAACTAAGAATTATGTCTAGCACAGCAATAAACAATCCCTTTTCTGGAAGATAGCATATAGTTCTTGAGTTTTTACCTATCATTGAGTGAGAGATCATGCAGCTTTCACAGTGATTAAGTTATGAACTTTCTCTGGCTATTGGTATTGTTGAAGGGAGCTTTGATTGATGGAGCAGCCGATCCTGCCCCCGAGCAGTGGGGGAAAACAACAGTAGAGGAGCAGGCAGAGAGTGGTATTGGGATTTGGCCAGGTGTTACTGTAGATATAAAACCTCCCAATGCTACTCTTAGACTGTATGGAGGAGCTGCTTTTGAAAGAGTAATGCATGAGTTCCGGTGTGCTGCATATTCCATTGAATGTCCTCCAGTATCCAGGGAGAAGGTATTAATTTTTTAAGAGAAACAAAGGTTTAGAACATTTGAAATTAGCAAACAGTGAATGCTAAATTATTTAGCCTTCTTGAAACAGGTGGCAAATATATTACTCGCCCATGCTGGTCGTGGTGGAGGTAGAGGTGTGACAGAAGCTGCTGCTGAGATTGCCCGCGCTGCTTCCCGGTCTTGGCTTGCTCCTCTACTTGACACAGCCTGTGATCGGCTTGCCTTTGTTCTTGGGAATCTCTTTGACCTTGCTTTAGAAAGAAATCACATCCACGACTCAGAATGTAAGAAGCCTTTTAAGTCTAGTATAACTTTTGGTCCATATTTTCTCCATTTCCAGAATAATTTAGGGGATGAATTGAGCTTCTTTTTATAAAAGGGGCATATGGATTTACTGGATTCTAATAGTAAATAACAAAAAATAGAATCCACGGCTTCTTTCATATCATGTCATTATAGTCAGGAGCCCTTCTTTTACCCACAAAGTTCATACATCTTGTGATTGGGGTGTAGATTTTTAGAAATTAAATACTTCATAATGCATGACATCCTGCACCAAACCTTTCAGTGGTTGTTCTCTTCTCATATAGCATTCAAATCCTGAGAAAATAACAGCACCATCATTTTTTGCCTGGAATCTGAGCACAACGTGTAATTTGCAATTTTGGTTTTTAGTTTTCAAAAGCTTAATTCTTGAAATTGATATGCAAAATATTATTACTTCAATTGTGCAGATGATAAGAAAAATGGAAATATGGACGGGTATGTTGGTTTTCATGCTGCATTAAGGCATGCTTATAGTAGGTTCATAAAGGATCTTGCCAAACAGTGCAAGCAATTAGTTCGGCATCACCTTGATTCAGTTACAAGCCCATATTCTCAGGTCTGTTATGAGAATGACTTTCAAGGAGGCTTTGGTTTGAGTGCAACATCTTGTTTTAAGTTCAATCAAGTTTCTGCTGGTCCATTTTACGTTGAGTTATCAGATTGTGGGGCACCATCACGTGATGAAACTACGAGAGACCAGGAGAATATACCTCCGGAAAAAATTGTACAGCAAACTACTCCAGGAAAAGTTGCTGAAGCTAGAGAAGCTCTTAAAGAGAGCCAAATGACTGTGCCTGAGACCCCATCTCCAGACCAGCCATGTGATGTGGTATACGCTGGTGTAAGGAAGGAGAATGTGAACTGCAATGAAATTGGACCAAGAAAGAGAATTTCAAGAATGATTGGACATACCAAGAACACTGAAAATTTAAGAGTTCAAAACGGTGGCAGTCTTTTATTTGGAAATGGTGATAGTGGTTCGAGATCAGGATCAGCATACTTGGAAATCTGCTCATCTGCTGCACAGCATTTTGCGCGGATACGTGAGGTTCTTGTGGAACGAAGCGTTACATCAACTTTGAACTCTGGATTCCTAACTCCATGGTGAGTGTATTTTGTCTTTCTAATACTAATTTGCTTCTGCATGAGCATATATTAGATGGGTATCTTTTCGTAATGGTTTGCATCAATCTATCTGCTTCAGAAGCATTATGTGTTAGCTGTAAGGGATGGATGAATATTGTGATATCTATTCCAGTAGGATAGTGCTTCCCTTGTAGCATTGTACCATTCTCTTGACCCCGATTTTCATGTACAGGAAAAGTAAAGACAAAACATGAATCTGTTCCCTTGATCATTTTAGTTTTGTTCCATGATACAGTGGCACACATAGAGTAACATAGTCTCACAGCACAGTAGAATCTTAACAGTTGGATTTTTGTCTCCTTTTCGTCCTTAGCACATTTTATCTTCATTCATAATTTCACTTCGGCCTAGGGGTTTGATGCTGGGATACAAGCCACTCTCTACACTAACAATTTTGACAACTTAGTTCATAAATTAAGGTTCCTTTTTTTTTTTTCCTGTAATATTCTAGCATTTATATATATATATATATTTCAAGACACTAATGTCAAGATCATGAATATAACCATGCTTTACCATGTGATTGGAAATAAAATACTAAAGTTGATTATAATTGATTTTTATTTATAGTAATTATACTAACTTGGCCCTACCAAAAGTATTCAAAAACTTCAATTCACTTCAAAATTTTAATTCTCTGTCTCGCATTTTTTTTTAAATGAGTCTACTTTTTTCACTATTATTTTCTCATTCACAACGGTTTTTGTTTATATAAAAAACACAAGCATTTAGTTGGTATTAAATTGTTTTTCTCATAGCCTTTCTAATACTTCTATTTCCAATCTAACAAAATATAATCTATTCCATTACAAATTTTGTAGTTTGATTTTAAATATAAGCAATATAGTTATTCATTTATACAATATTATATATATATAATAGAAATAAAAAAAATTATCATGCAACTTCTGCAAAATACAAAAAATTATTATAGAAAATTAACAAGAAATAACATTTACTCATTATGTGGTGTTTGTTTTTTTAATTGATGAAATGTGGATGTGACACGGCGTATAACATAGATAAAAGATAAGTTCTGAAGCTCAAAACTATAGAGAAATTTAAAGAAAATTTTGATATTTTATTAAAAGTATAAATAGTTCAAATCTCCTTAAAATAAACTAGATATTTTTATTTGTATTAGTTCTAGAACTAATATTCTTTATAAAAAAGAATTCCTAATTAAAACTTATCTAATTAATAGAATCCATTTAACAATAGGATTCCTAACTTATAAAATATTAATGAAATTACAAGTTTTAAACTAAATAGAGAATAAATAATTAAAATTCAAAATTAACTAGAAGAAAATAATTAGAAAACAACTTAAGGCTTCATATCATGTGCTTATCCTTATGTAAACAAAACTATATCTTGAAAGAAAAGCCAAGCAATACTAGATTCGTAAATGCATCACTCATTTTTTTGTGCAAGGATTAAGATATGTTATTTCTTAGAATCTGTCAGCTACAACAAATATATAATCCATTCCCTTTTGTGTACGAGGCAATTCAAGTACAAAGTTTATACAAGTATTTCTAAATATTTTCAAGAATAGGTAAAGGCATTTGTAGACTTGTATTTTGTGTTTGCCTTTGATAGTTTAACAAATATAACATTTTTGCACAAACTTACTAATATCCCATTTTAAATGAGGCAAAAAATACATGTTAAAAATAACACCAATAGTCTTTTATTGCTTTAAGTGACCAGTCAAACTTCCTTTAGGAAAATCCCAAATAACCCTATATCGTAATTAAAAATGAGGAATACAAAGTTGATTTCCCTTCACAAGAAATTCATAATAAATATGAAAATCATCAACAAACAAATTCTAACACTTCTTCCACACCTTAATGTTTATACAACTCTTTTAAGTAGTCAAAGTCTCACCCTATAAGATAATCAATAAGGTTGCTTTTATATTCAAAGCATCAACAACTTTGTTCTAAATCCTAGCCTTATACTCAATTTTAATTAGGAACAACTATATTTAAGTGACCCATTGAGCATGAATGTTATTATTAATTCTTCTTTGATTATTTAAAAATTTCATCGTCTTATGATCATAATATAACACACTCCTTCTTGATCAGATAATAGTCACACTTATGAAGAGTTTGAAAAACAATATAATTTTTTATCGTATGTGAACTACTTTAATTTAACATTATTGAACTTCTCACTAAAAAATACAACAAATCTCTTTTCTTATGGTAGAACACCAATCGCGACACTACAAGTATAATATTCTATCTTAAATAATTTATCAAAATTTTTAAGTATTAAAACCATAGTATTGTTTAATTTTTCTTCGATTAAAACAAAGCTTTTTTTGTCTCTTATTCTTAATCAAACTTTTTTTTCTTCATGTATTTTGCAATGGGTGCAACAATATCGTTGAAATTTCATATGAATCTCTACTAAGAAGTAGTCAATCCATGGAAAATACATCTTCCACTAACTGTTTTAAGAGCTGGTCAATCTCTAATAGCCTGAACTTTATCCTCTTGACATGTATGTCATAGGCACTAACAATAAAGTTTAAAAACAGTAGCTTATCATGCATAAAATTATATTTTTTCATATTCACATATAACTTATTTTTCAGCAACACCTCAAAGACCTCTTTGAAGTGCCCTATGTGATCAACCTCAAATATACTATAAAAGGACTTAGAACTAGATTCATACAATTCCTTTTTTGTTTTAAAAGTTGTTTTCCACTCCTTGCTTGGTTGAATTTGAATAACCACTTCTTAAGTCAATCTTTGTAAAGATTGATACCCCATGTAATTGATCGAGCATGTTATTTAACCAAGAAATAAAAAATTTGTATCCCATAGTTATTTTGTTGATGGTGCGACTGTCCATACATGTACACCACCTGCTATCCCTATTTAAAGTTCATATTGTTAGAACTACACAAGGATTTAGACTTGCATGAATTTGTTCCTTTGTTAACAACTTTTCTACCTTCTCCTTTGTTATCCCCCTCTCTTTAGGACTCATTCAATAATATGGTAGATTTGGAAGAATAGCTCTTGGCACTAAATCAATTTGATGCTAAATATTTTTCATTGGTGGCCATCCATCTCTTTTTAAACTCAACAATTAAAAAATTAATTGCTTCATGAATGTTTATCATTTTCATTTACTTGTTCATCCAATGCCTTCACAACCAATCAATGCATTCATTTGCCTCTCATACCTTTGCTTGCACTTCCCCTTTACTTGAAATGCTTTAGGTTTGGATTTTTCCTTCAAAGGCACAAAAGTATAATTCATACAATTCTTTCTAATATTGTACAAATTATCTCTACCCAGGTGTTTAGCATTCATAACTTATTGCCAAAGCCTACTGAAAATCAAACTATATGCACCAATATTTACCACATTGCAATACATCTCATCCTTACACTTTCCAATAAAAAAAGGTATTCTATAATACTGGTTTACCCTTATCTTTTTTACTAACTTAATACATTCAATTTTGTAAATTGTAAGATGAGGTTTTAGTGGTGATTTCAATTTATCAGTGATATTTTTATCAATAATATTTTCATAGGTTCTATTATTAATAATCAAGTTTGATTATCTTATTTTTATTTATGGTGCAACGAGTATGAAAGAATTTGTTTCGCTATGAATTCTCAACAATTTTTGCTTTTATCAATTTTTTTTTAACTACATAGGTCTGTCTTTTATTAGTATTATACTTATACAAATCTTTTTTGTCACCTCTATTGGGTCTACATAGCTTTTATTATTAATAATCAAGTCTGATTATCGTATTTTTATTTATAGTGCAACGAGTATGAAAGAACTTGTTTCACTATGAATTCTCAGCAACTTTTGTTGTTATCAACATTTTTTTAACTATATAGGTCTATCTTTTATTAGCATCATACTTGTACAAATTTTTTTTGTCACCCCTATTGGGTTTACATAGCTCTTCTTTTTCATTAGAGTATTCTCACTCATGCTGTCTTTTGATCAGATTAATCAATTTTTTCCCCTTACAATCACTGGATTGGTATCTTAGTTCTTCACAAAAGCATTTGGCTATCATTAGCCTAACATAGGGGTTATTCGGTTTATTTATTTTAACTTTTTTTCTCAAAGCCTTGTCAGGTCTAATAATAGTATTTGGCCTTACTGGAGTTAGCTTTAATGGTTGTACTGGTTTTCCAATATTAGTAGAACCATATTTGTTTGTCTCATTATACAACATCCTAAAAGGTTCAAACCTGTTAAATTTGTTACTATTATCAGCTGTCTTTTTCATTAGCATTTTAGCCTTCAATGCCATATTCCTTGCAATAAAAAGCTTGAACAACACCTACAATCCCAATCTTATCTCATATTATCAGCTTTAACCCTCTCAAAAACCTTGGAACTTTTGATTATTTGTCTCTCGAAGCCTATATTATGTTATGCTAACCTTTGAAATTTAGTGGTATGCTCATTAACAAATTTATTACCTTGTGAACAATCTTGATCTTGGTATAATTGAAACAAAGACTACTCATAAATAGAAAAAAGAAATCTCTCATACAATGCTTGCTTTACGGGCATCTATACTATAATAGGTTATCTCATTTCTTTTAACAATGTATTTGTTAGACATTTCTACTAGGAAGAAACTCCACTCATCATATTAGATGTGATCAATTTCACAATCTTCTCTACCGAGAAACTTGAGTACTCATTAACCCTATTATATTTAGCGACCCAATCAAGGAATTTTTCTGCGTCAAATCTTTATTGAATGTCAGGGTTTCTACCTTAATGTGAAAATCATGTTTTTGTTGTGGTGGTTTGTCTTGAAATGCTTAGGCTTAATGACCTCCATCAAATTTATCTCCACCAACACCTTTCACATAAACAACTAGTTGTCCAGGTCTAAGGTTAGGCCTGACTCAAGGTAAGTCTCCAAGCAATTTCTTTTTCTTTTCATGATCTCCATTTGCATTACATATTAACCGAGTTAGATCTTTCATGTCTTCCTCCAAACAATCCATGCTTCGTTCCTAAGCCAACACAAAACAATCTAGTTTCTACTCTTAGCCCTCACAATGCCCTTAAGGGCCTCCACTTCTAGATCGTGGAGTGGGTTACTACCGTCTCCGTCTATCAATGAGACCAACATGCCTTAATACCAATTAACAAGTGTGAATAAAAGCTATGGTTCTCAAACCTTCAGGTGTTAGAGATCTAAACCGTAAAAAATTTGGAGAAAACTCTGATATTTTATTAGAAGTTTTAATAGTTTTAATCTTTTTAAAATAAATTGACATCTCTATTTAAATTAGTTATAAGCCTGAAATATTTTATAGAAAATGATACCTGATTAAACCTTACCTAATTTATAGAATTCATCTAGTTTTAAAATTCTTAACTAATTAATTATAATTAAGTTAAAAGTCCTAAGCTAAGTAGGAAACAAATAATTAAATCCAAAATTGATTAGAAAAATAATAATAGGAAAACAACTTGAGGCTTCGTATCAGCATGGGTTTCTTCTTGGACTTTTTTCTAGGCCTAGCCTTGTCTGTCTAGTCCATAAATATAGTTGTAACGTGTTCTCTATTCGGATATGGAAGTTTATTTTATTTAAAAAGTTCCTTTTATGTTTAACTTTATTTGAAAACAGTTTAAATTTTATTTTCAGCAGGTAGGCTGGTAATTGTTCAAAAGAAAGAAACAAAAATGAGGTCATATCAACAGGGGTAAAAACCGATAGAAAATAAAGATTATTTTCAGTAATTGTTGGTTTAGGACTTAATCATACAACCATAACTTTAAGGACCAAAATATAATTTGACACTTCGAGTTTTATGACTTTCTGTCATGAGTGCGTGCAATTGTGTCCTTTTCCTTTAGTTTTTCCCAAGCTCAGGTATTGTGGTTTCATTGCAGTATCTGATTCTCAACTTTGTTGATGGATCTATATTTGCATAGTTGATGTCCCCTGGTTCTAAACTTCACTCAAGCAATCAGGCTTTGAGCCATCCCTAGCCCAGGATTTTGGTTTATAATGTCCCACTTTCAATGCTTGCCAATAACTGGCAGTGCAAAAAGGCTATCACAATAATCACTTGTATAGATCAAAGAGTGTTAGGAACATGAAAAACCGTACAAGTGAGATTTGCTAGGACATAGATGATACCTGCTTCCTGGGGCAGCTTTGCGACAAAGCATCTGCTAAGAATTAGGAAACTTTGTTCATTTGACCAATGATTTCTTATTGATCCCAGATGGTAGCAATCTGAAGAAAAGCTGTAATAACCACGTTATTGTTTCCACCAAGTGACATGGTGACTTTTTTGTGCTCTGCAGTTCTGTCATTGGCTTTGGCTTAGATGATGACCACAGTAATATATATATTTTTTTCCTCTTCATTTTGTGTCTGCTTGTTACAGTCGGGATCGGCTTGTTGTGGCGCTTGGGTTGGATTTGTTTGCTGTAAATGACGAGAAATTCATGGACATGTTTGTTGCTCCTGGTGCTATTGACGTGCTACAGAATGAACGCCAATCTCTTCAGAAACGCCATATGATACTCCAATCTTGCTTGAACGAGTTCAAAAATCTTGCTAGGTCACTTTAATGCAGCCCTTGTTCTTCGATGGTACTGCCTGCGGTTTCACATCTAGTGAAACACATGAATTTTCATTGCATAATGGATTATTTCTTAAGCTTCGCTCTTGGATTTTCTTGTGGCTATCCGAAAACCATTTATTACTGTATAGCTTGGGGAGGTTCGATTCTTGTGGCTGTTTATGCTGTTAATGATGCTAAATTTAATTTGATGGGTCAAATAGGTAAGCTTTAATTATTCTTTAGTTGTTGGTTTTTGAATCCCATTCTTTTTTTCTAGGGTAATATATTGCAAACATGTACAGAGAATGAAGAGAGGTCGCATGTCAATTTATGAAACTAGTAAAGCTGCAGATTCTATCCTTTAACACAGTAGCTTAGTTTAAATTCTAGAGAAGCTCGTGAGAAATTTTAAAATAATTGTTCATGGATATATTAATTTGAATGTAAATGGTTCTCTTGAAACATGATTAGATAAGAATATAGTTTTAATAAAAAAGAGTTAAACTAATAATATCTTGACAATTAAAAAAAATAACCATTCATATAATCTACATATAATACAAATTAGGATCCCTGGTAAGAAAAATACAAGATTTTGAAATTACGATCTAACTAATATTTCATGAAAAATTAATTTTTAAAATATTTTTAGATTTTTCTTAATATGGTAATGTTAAAAATTGTTTTTAAAAAATAAAATAATTATTTTAATATATTTTCAAATAAAAATATTTTTAAAAATAACTACTACTATATTATTAAACACGTTTTATTTTATATGTATCTTTAATGTTATATGTAAAGACATTTTATTGATTCAAAGTAGTAATAGCTTTTTAAGCTAGAATGAGGTTTATAATTTACTAGAATTTTTTTAAAAAGTATAGAATATTTATTGCTTTTATTATTGAAAAGAAAATAACCTTGGCAAATAAGAATAATCCAGGGATCGATTGCCAAAAGCATCAGCGGCCATCTGGACAGCAGCAATCTAGGGTTCGTCGCTAAAATAACGCGACGAAACCCGCTGATCCCAGAAGGGAGAAATCATCTCATCTCAGAAGGATCATCATCAACAGCAAGCTAGGCAACAGCAGTCCAATGGTCGCCTATTGAAGATATCAATGTAACTAGACAGCAATAATCTAGGGTTCGGTCGCTAAGGTTCTTAGCAGAGCAATAATCTTCGTTGCCGCTTCACAATTACTGCTCTAGTCATTAAAACCATGGAGGTTGTCGAAGAAGCAACAAAAACCAAGCCTGAAGAATTTGCAGCTCCGGCGGTCGAAGAAACCCTTTGAGGAGACTCTTTGGCGCAAGGTATAGCGAAAGTAAAATGAGGGTTTTTAACCTGTAATTTTATAAGCAAAATTATAGAGAAATTTAGAGAAAATTTTCTAATATTTTTATTGAATTTAAATAATAGTCTTGATCTAGCATAAGATTTTTATAAGCAAAATCATCATTCATAATTAACACGTACACAATTAATAGAATTTATCTAGCATTAAGATTTTTAAATAGTAAATTGCTAATTAAATTAAAAACTCTAAGTTAAGTAAGAAATAAATAATTAAAATGAAAAATTAATTAAAAAATAATTAAAATAAAAAACCGTAACTGCTTCAATCAGGTTCATAAATTTTTGGGATAATTATTCAACCTAACCCTTACATAATTTGTTACCGAGGAGGCTGAAGAACATGCAAAGGAGGAAACAGCACCATTTACATTATTTATGTATAGATCAAGATAGTGTGTGCGATGTGTTAGTTCATCTAATTTCTTGGATCGGTCAGTTGTTATAAACAACCATCCTGCTCTGCTACCATGTTTAAATTAAGGCTTTAGAATTAAAAAAGAAGAAGAAGCAAGGACAGAGAAGGAGGATTAAGAATAATAAGAGGTAAAGTTTTTTTTTTTTGATTTATACGGGGTGTTTAGATTAGCTTGCGCACCACAACTAATCTTAACAGCCCACTGAATACTCTATAAATTCAGTAGACATGTCAGGCACTATATGGATGACAGACATGCACTTTGGAGCTCGAACTTAGATGCAGTGGAGGGAGACAAGCTCCTTCCACCCCTAAACCAAACCACCAAGTACAATAAATGCTATATTTTGTTATTATATGTCAAGACATATTAATGTTTTTGATATAAAGAAATAATATTTATAGGTTATAACTAACTTGGTATTAATTAGATACTGATAATTAGGCTAGAATCAAGGTTTATAATTTTTTAAATATAAATATAATTAGTGCTAGCATTTTGTTTAGTAAAAATTGTAAAAAATAAAAAATATCACCAGTTTGTTATAGCCAGGTAGAGCTCAAAAATAGTATATTATATTAAAAAAAATAAAAAACTAAAGGAGCTTGTGGACTGTGAGACAATTCAGTGTAATGTAACACTTAATGTTTTTGTTTTTTTTTTTGATATTTTAATTTTTGTTTTGAATCACATGATTTTTTTTTTAATATTAAGTTGATTTGAAATTATATATATAACGTTGAGTTAATTCTTGATTTAGCAATATAAAATTTAATTATATTAATTCAAAATGATTGACACTTTAAGGATAGAATTTCACAATGAAATTAAAACTCAGCCTCATTTTCTTTTCTTTTACTATGCATGAGCTGAGCTTTCAGGTATTTGGGCCCTCCATGTTTTTTTTTTGTTTTTTTATAAAAAAAAAATTATTAAAAAATAATGATAAAGAAAAAGTTATTGATTGATTATATTTTATTAGCAAAAAATATTAATTTTGATATTAATAAATTTTATTTGATGAGATAATTTTTATTATGATATTTTTAGCTTTCATTTTATCAAAAAAAAATATTACACGGGTTGAGAAATAATTATTTTTAATTTAGTAGTGTTTTTATGAATTAATTTGGGGGCTTTTTGGGATGAAAAATTGATTTTTTTTAACTTTATAAGTTTTTGTCTATGTTTTTAATTGAGAATAAATACAAAAATAGCTTTTAAAAAAATAAAAATTAAAACACCCTTTGCATAATCTTTCAACCACTTGTTGGTTAGTTAAAATGTAGAAAAACAAAACTTGACCTAGCAATGGAAGAGGCTTGTTTCTCTTCACTGTATTTGGGTTCGAGTCCTGGCGTACGCGTCTGTCACCCCTACGGTACTTTATATATCTACTAGATTTGTAGGGTATTCAGTGGGCCGTGAGGATTAGTCATGGTACGCGAAAACTGGTCCAAATACCCCCACATAAATTAAAAAAAATATAGAAAAACAGACATCATTTTTATTTTTATTTTAAGGATGATCCACCCTTTCCTCCAGGACAAGAAAGGCTAGATGAAGATCTAAGTGTCTCATATCTTTTTTACTTTGTTTTTTTGTTTTCTTTTAATAAGATCTATTTAAATAAATTAATTAATAATTTATCAGTATATTTTTTTATCAAATACCATTTAATTTTTACTTTGTTTTAAATTAAGATAATAACATTTCTTCTTCTCTTTTCAAGATTAGTAAATTTTATACCACCTTTTATAGTGCTGTATAATTATGTAAAGGTGTGAAAAAAAAAGACTATTATAAAAATGTTTTAATTATAGAAATATCTTTCTTATTTCAAATTGTTAAGAAATATATTGTGTTTTTAATTTTTATTAAATAAAGAACTTAGAAAAAAAATATTTTTTTAGTGGAGAAAATTAATAAGAAAAGGGGTCATCATATTAGAGAATTATTTTAATTCAACAAAATTTAACATATAAAAACAAATTATTGTCACGTGATTAAGAAAGACTTTTTTGAAGGGCTCCCTCTCTTGGTGTATCTACCTAACTTGTATTTATCCAACTTTATGACTTATTATATATATATATATATTAATCTCTCTTTTCAACATTTATTCACGGCGCACATGATTCTTTACTTTTCTTCAATTAAATACACATCAAATTCTCAATTCACGGAACATGTAAACGATGCGTTTATATTCTACATTTGTGTTTTAAAACAAGAAATTTGATTCCTCCCATGGCGCATCACAGGCGAATTACACGGTACTATCCTCTGACGAAGAATTCAAAGAGAGTTCCATGGATGCGTTTCCTGAGGTGATATGATATACATGAAAACAAACACAAAGGAACATAAAATAAAGAGAGACAGCATAAAATAAAGAGAGACAGCTACACAGTGTCAGCACTCTCTCTGGAAATATTCATGAACCTTGCTTGTTGATGTTGGTCCCCCTACCCTCCCTCTCCATCTCCACTGTCCCTATTATGAGAAACACAAGGTAAGATCACAGCATCAACCCTAATCATAGCCAACTGTTGCACCAAGGTTAGATAGCAGATATCTCTTTTCTTCATTACTTCACAACTGCCAGCAGATAGCAGTGTTCTTCCTTTCCACATCAACCCAACGTTTTGAGCTCCGAAGTATATATAAAGCTCGAGTCATGGTTTGGCTATGATGAATAGCAGATTCCTGGGCAGGAAACTTTTTGCTGTCTCGAGTCGGATGGCATGGGAAGTGCTCCATGTCGTTCCAAATAAAAAACCAATAAAATAATACAGTAACTTGTCAACAGCTATATATATATATATAATACATGAACGTCATTTTCTTCATAACACAACCACCAATGCAGTTTTCGCCTTCATTGGCATCTTGACATTAACAAATGCAATCATTAACTCGCGGTTTTGTCCTGTAAGGTGTGTCCAGATCTCCCCTGGATCACTCTAAGCAATCACCAATGCAGATTCTTGGGAAATGCTAGTCTCCTCCAATGAATAATGTATAACAGCAATAAACACGCACAAGTGCATTGTTGTAGTTTTTGGCAGGGTGGAGTGTCGTGTCCCCGCGGTGCGGTAAAAAGTATCACAAGCAATTATTAATACTTCTTTGATAGTCGGGTTGACAAAGTTCTTATGAACAGTTTAGGATTTACTGTATTTATGTGTTAACATGTACCATGCAATTTGATTTTAACATGGTAGAACTCTTTGCTGTTGTAAAAGTAGATATATTATTGAATTGAATCGTGTTAAATCTTGTATTTTTTTAATATATATTTATATATATTTTCTTTTTTATTCAATATTCATTATAAATTTAATAATTATTGTATTTTTTTCATATCATGCACACATATACATATTAAAGAGTTATTTGAAAATGTTTTAGCGGTTACTGTTGTGGTTTAAAGTGATTTTTTTAAAGATATATTAAAATAATATTTTTTATTTTAAAAAATTATTTTTGACATCGACATATTAAAACAATATTTTTTATATAAAAAATTTAATTTTAAATAAAAAATTAAAATTTTAAAAAATACAGTCGGAACACAATCTTAAACACTTCATAAATATATATATATATATATATCCATAAAAAAACACATAATTTTATCCTAAAGAGTATAACTCAACTGGTTAAATTCTAGATTTGCTCTATAAAAATTACCGGTTTGAGTTTTACAAATCTCAAAGTTATTAAAAATTTATATTATTATTAATTTTTAAATTTATAAAATTAATTAAAATATGTGTTAGCTAATCCAAACATCTCATCCAAGACAGAAACACAAAACCAAAATATATATATAAAAAAAAGAAACATGTTTCAGCAATTTTAAAAGCCACATCTTGAACAAAATCATCACCCACTATTATTCTACGAGGAACACGTACAAAGTCCAAAACGAATAAGACCAGGTAATCAGTTCAATTTCCAACCAAAGTTTGGCGAGGTACAAGCACAAGTGGGAATGAATACGAAGAGATTCGTCCCTGGAAAGTACAAAGTATGACAAAACAAGATATACAATGATTCGTATATATCAAACAAGTCGATGTGATTACCCTCCGACGTAACAAAACAATCACATGTTTCAATGTTTTCATAAAACCCACTTAAAATTCATAAATAAAAACATACATAAACAGCAACATGAAAACTTACATCACCGTTGGAATCACTACACCCTGTCGATTCCCTAGGAGGCCTAGCTTTCAGACCCGGAGAAACAGCAGACCAAATGGGCTCCTGCTGTAGCTGAACAAAGTGGGCAGGAGAGGCGAGAGATCTTTTGCCAGCCATGCGAGCATCAAGTCTTGCGATATGCTCCACCTTGGCTGTTTGTCGTGGAATTAGTCAGGAAACGGGTGATTGTGGGGATGAGAAATTAGGGATCAGGGAAGAAAGAAGCCTTCTTACACCTGGGTTTTTTTGTTTGATTGATATAACTGAGAAATCTAGAAAGAACTGAGATCCAATGCCAGACATAATTTTCTTCTCTTTATTATGTTTTTTTTATATATATGTTACAATCGAGATATATATACCGTTAATTTATTTTGGCTAGAACAAAATTTAATTCACAACCTTGATGAACAGTGCCGGCGTGCTAGGCTGCGAGTAAGATTTTAAATTAATTCCTGACATAAAAGGAGGAAGCTTTGCACTGTAAATATGTTTTGAAACATCATAGTTCTTTTAATTGATAAAAAAGGATATTGTCAATTATATTTAATAAAATAAAATAAAAAGCTTTTAACTCTAATTAAAATATAAAATGAGAAGCTAATTTTCATATTAAAATAAAAGGTTGTTGATTTCTTGGATTTCTCCACGTCAACTCAATAAAGAAAACTCAAAAGAAATTGTCGCTTGAAAAAATCAACTTTGTTAAATTATATAATGATGTAGTGGGAAAAGCAACAAAAAAGAACAGCACGATTCACAAAGTAGCAGGATTATAGACCCACTTTTCCATCAAAAAATATTGCTGAGAAGATTCAAAAGATTCCCACTCTTCCATGCAGTAAACTAATTTATGAGCATTTTATGGTGTTAGAATTTTGATATTTTCTTCGATTATTTCAATATCTTGTAATTAATATAGGAATATTTTTTTGGGACTCGATGACGAATTGAGTGCATCTTTAATTTGCCCTAGATAAGATTTTGCACTGAAATGAAAAAAAAATAAAAAAACACTACCTCACCCTTCTAATTTCCTATATGTATATATTTATTTTTATTAATGTAGGGTGTTTATGTTAATTTATACATATCTTAACTAATTTATATAAATTTTAAAATTAATAACTAAATAAATTTTTATTCACCATTAATATTAATAACTTTAGGACCCAATAGACCACCAAAGCCGATGCCACCGAAAAGACAAAGTCTTTAATTAAAGGATCATTTTTATGATTATCGTCGAGAGCAACAAAAGGAAGGTGGGTGAGGACCTACAGCATTGACTTGAGAGGCTCTCTTTCGTTTTCCTTGCATGACCAGAGCACACAAAGACAGGCTCTTCAGTCATGTCGTGCTTTGCAAATTTAGATCAAACCAAAAAGCTCACCCTCCTCGAAATTTCTGCTTTGTTCTCTTTATGTTTTTATATTACTCCACCCCCCTCCGGTCATCATCTTTGTAGTTTTTTTTTTTAATATTTTCGAGTAAATAATATTTTGAACTATACCAGCATTTTGAGTGAGATGTCAATGCAATTACATGCTTTGATTGCATGTTTTGTGACATTCTAAGAAATCATCTCCATTGCACATGTTTTGGGACGTTTCTTTAACCTTAAACACTACTATAAAGATTGTTACATGTAGAGGGAATTCCATCCGAATTTTCTTGTTGCAATTTCTTTCAAATACATTATAGAATTTTATTTGATGGCAACCGAACAATTTTTTAGAATCATGAAAAAATATGAAGATATTAACTTAAATTATTAAATAGTTTAAAAGCGTGTTTGATTATATCATAGCAGCGGTTAAGTTTTAAAAAAAAATATAAAAAAATATACTTTTTAATTAAGTATTAATTAATATTTTTAAAATATGAGATCCACAAGAGAAACATCTTACACTAGTTTTCCAAGAGTTCTAACTTCAATTTTTTCTCTCAACCAACAACTCACACTATATAAATGAGAGATAAAAAACCATTACAAAAAAATCCTTTCAAGATAACTCATCTTTCCCACCATAGATTTATTTGAAGTGCTGCACACATCTTTTAAAATTCTTCTCATCTCATCAGATCTATTTGAACCACATTCATCTCTATTTTTTATTTGAAAATTACATCTCCTTTAAAGAGTTGATAGAATCCATCAATTGATCATCAAATTCCAGTAAAACCCTGTTTTTCACCTTTCATCGCAACTCTTCCATATTCATACGGTATGCCATAAAACATATTTATCTCTCTAAAACCCTTCTTCAAACCCCATAATTTATCTCATTCTCCCTTTTAAACCCCTATATTTCTCTCTCTCCATGACACAAGACTTCCCATATGCTATCAGCCTAGATGGAAAATTCTACCCACACCCAAAACACGGCAGATAGTTAAAAAATATATTAATAATCCAGTCTATAATATTTTAACTAAAAATTTATAAAATTAATACATGTAGTTTTTTAGTTATTTTATCTTTAAAATCACTTTCAAATGTATTTTTAACTAAACATTTTTAAACTATTTTTTATTTAATGTTAATTTTGATTATAGTTTTAATCAAATATATATTTTATCAAACCAAACACAACTAAAAATATTTTTTTTAAAACGATGATGAAAAACATAAATATACATGGATATCAATTTTTTTTAATAAAAATTTAATTATTATATTATGCAATCAAGGTTGTAAAAGGCTGAAAGCCCGTTAATTCAAGTTATTTTTTTAAATAAATATTTAAATCATTTCAATGTGTATCTAAAATGTGAAATAACTTATATATTATTGTTTTATTCTCAATAGCTATTTACATCTGAGAAATATAAAATTATCATTTTATCATTTCAACCCACAATAATCTATATACAATCCATGTACAATAAACGCTAAGGCCCTTTAGTTATATATATATATATATATAT
>SRLM01000153.1:1296615-1390950 GCA_015708895.1 Populus ilicifolia | reverse complement strand
AATGCAGTTGTCTGTCGTTGCTCCACATGTTCTAAGTTAAGAAAAACTTATGAATGAATAAAAAAAAACTAAAGGAGCTCACAAATTGGTTGTTGTTGTGAAGTAGGTACCACGCGCCGCTTTGAAAGAGGAGTCCCTACTTTTATAATAACTTCTTAATTCAATCCCGACTTTTATTTTATTTGAGCTTAAATTGTTTTTTTTTATTTAAATACTTTTTTAATACCCTTTTGATTTAGTATTGAATTTTATCTTACCTAAGCCAAAAGAAAGCTCAATAAAAAAGAGAGGAAAGGAAACAGACAATTGTTTGATCCTCGTACTCATAACTAATTTATAAATTTAATAGTTAATTCAGATATAATCTAATATATTTATATTTTAATATTAAAATAAAAAAAATATTGTCATGATTTTATTAAAATTAACTTATATTTTTATAAATTATACACGTTGTTTTTAGACCTATCAAATCAATTAATTTACATTATAAAAATTTTTATATGGTTTAGTTTGAAACTCGAATCAAATACATATTAAAATTAAGAGATTTCAAAACTGATATGGTGACTTAAATTTAATGATATTATCCAAAAGTTCTCAATGTTATTTATCTCTTTTTTTCTTTAAAACAAACATTATTTATAATTATAAAAAAAATAACATAGAATCTCGTATAGTTTTTTTTTTCTCACTTGTTTTTATGTTTTTAAAAATTACACTTTAAATCCTAAAATTTTATAACTTTACAACACTTTAAATCCTGAAAAAAACACGGGAATAAAGCAAACAAATGATTAAACAATAAGAGGTTTAATGTGATTTTCAAAATAATAATAATAATAAAAAAGAGAGAGAGAGAGAGTTTGGACAGCATCGACTTATAGTTTTATTAAAATCAGATTGTATCTGAATGAAAGCACATGTCATGAGTTGATGCCAGCTGTTTAAAAAAACTCACAAAGGTACTCCCACAATCTTAAATCTATACCTGCAGCGGAACACAGAAATCAAAACTGGTAATCATTGAGTTTCTGTTTCCAAATTGAAGACCAATAAACTAGCTTAATTTATTGCTGAAGAACACATCCTAAACCAGTGCTGATTATTAATTATTAGGAAGAATGCTAAAATGTTATACCTCCTGCAATTCATGTTGGTGATGAAATAGGGAAAGGATTCAATTACTAGTTCAAAAAACAGACAAAACAAGCAGTCCAATTCATATCTTTCATCAGATTAGTGGCAAAGGAGCTTGTGCTCGAAGATCTGGCTGTTGCATGGCAAGCGCAGCGAGAGCAATTTGAGAGAGATTTACAAGCGAAGCGTCCCGATTGCAGCCTGCATTGCAACTACGGAAATGACAGGGGAAATCCCAGTTCTTACCTCGCAAAAAGGTGCGTTCATGAACATGGATTTTGACACAGAAACATCAGCTACGGGCAGAATGGGAGAGACAGACAGTCATTCTCGTGCAATAATCACCTCAGTGCAATCCAATATGGTGAAAGATCGCATGATAATTTAAGATTTTGCTGTCAATCATCTCGTTCATATTTATCAATTGGACCTACTTGAGGATACTCCATTATCCACTTGAGATTTGCCCCCTCTCCTCTCTCTCTCATTCTCTTTTTGAGAGAAGGTGTGGGATTTAAACTTTCTTTTGTTAACTACTTGCAGAAGATTTTAGTTTGATTCTTATTCATTTTGGATGAATCAAATTCCATGATAAATCGAATTTCCTAATTCCCATTATAAAATCTAGCAGCATCAATTATTATTTTGCTTGTAGTTTATATATATATATATATATCCTGAGGCTAATTAATGGCCTTTTCATCATAAATGGAGTTTATTAGGAACTCCACAAACCAGACATAATGATTTTATACGTGAAAGAATGTGATCCCTTTTCGAGCAGCATGGCATCAATGGGATCTTGGTCCCCCACCCTTCTTTCCCCGTATGTTTTTTTTTTTTTTTTTATCATACTAAAATCTAATAATTGAGGATTTGATTCTCTTTTTTTCTCCTCTTTTTTCATATTTAATTTAGTCAACTATAATTAATTAAGAAGAGACTTTTGATAAACTTGATCCGGTGATGAAAATCGGAATCGGATCATTTCTTTTGACGACCTACACCAATTCTTGAAACCGAACACATTAATCCATCCTCCATTTACGTTTAATTAAGCAATAAAAAGATTCTAATTATCTTCTTTTTGCTAAAATAATCAAATATTATTTCACTACCGAGACGGTGCGTGTTAAGAATAATTAATTACGACTAACAGGTTGATTAAGAACTCCAAATGTCGGCTTTGGAAGAAATTACAGGTAATTAAAGTACGGTTGTTAAAATGTATCAACTCACTCTCCATCTTTCTTTCTCATCAGAGATGGTGGCTCAACTCACTTCTTTCTTTTCAATTTAGGTGACTGATCTAATCCTTCCATAAAATGTTAGCAAATATATATCCACAAACAGTGTTTATGCGATCAACCGCCATTGAAAGAACCTCCTAACCTTCATGAATCTAAGGGCCAATCATATCAACTCAGCACTGTGTGTTTGGTAACTAGAAGATCTGCATGAAAAGGAAGAAAAGATACAGATACCTCTCTTCCTAGTCGAAACAGTGCACCGAAAACAGGAGAAGTGAAGGCACTCGGTGATCGTAATTTGTTCGACTTCCACAGTATTTTGTTCTATCAACATCTAAATAACTAAGCAAAATCATGGGCATCTTTGAATGCTGTCCCAGCTCTATCGTGACTAATTATTGTACTTATTTAATCCCAGGAGTTTAATGCAAGACCTGTAGCAGAAATAGCGTTGGGATTAAATTAAATGACTTAATTATTACAACAAATTGTATTTACAAATAATTAAATACACAGAAGGGGAATGAGAGAATAACAAGAAATTGCAAAGTAGTAACATTTTTTCGAAAAATCACACATTTTAAATTTTTTTGGAAAATTAATTAGCATGTGCAAAAAAAGATTTTAAAAAATATAACTGTTTCCAAGTGTGGTATTTCAAAAAAAATATATACAATTATATTTTAAAAAAAATTATTTTTATTTTTAACATTGGTAGATTTATTTTATTAAGTTTTTTCCGCCGATCTCTCGAAGATATTATTATTAAAACTTTCATATGTCCATGTGCATATCATTCTTTTATTCTTTCTAATCCTGTTTGAGTTTCAAGCGTCGTTCTTTAAAATATTGCATTTGAAAACCACGAAATTTAAGCCTTTTTTTTACAAAACTGTATCCAAATGAAAAGGCACAAATTTAGAGATATACATATTGATAGCTAAGTACTTGGCTACCAGCTAGCGCACACTTGACAGGAGGGAAGAGGATCCCGATCAAGTGGAGGCAGGAGGACCTGGAGTGCGCAAAAGAATGCAAACCCATCTGGGCGGAGCGTGAAGACACCCGCAGAGGCTACATGTCTTGAATTCACAGTTGTTTGTTCCTGCTGAAATTTAGCCATCTCCTCCAATCCCATCACACAAGGAGTCCTGGTGGTCAGGGCGCTGAAGTCAATGCCACGTGTGTATATATATATATATATATATATATATATGAAAAACTATCCTGTGCTTTGTGCATTGAGATCCCATAGGAGAACTTGGCACCGATGCTGCAGCCCAAAAGTTCCAAATACAACCAATACCCTTGCAATCTTTTTATAATCCCAAAAACACAGACTTGGCCATTTTCTCACAGGCCAAGGCCAATCAATCCCAAAAAAGAGCATACAAAAAAGTCTAGAGAGAGAGGTACTAGATATATCCATCCTTTTTCTTTTTTCGAGTCTTGACTCTTTAAGTACACCAACTCATTAGAAGGAAAGGAAACCAGTCCTTTTACCCCCCTGCTCTCTCTCTCTCTCCCCCACCCTTTTCTCTCTCTCTCTAAAGGTGGTGTGGTGGTGGTGGAAGAGGAAATCAATAAGAGAGCTAAGGGAAGGAGGTGGGTAGCTAGCTACGCTTGATTGTTAGTAGAACAATTCTCGATGGAAACCTCAGCAAGATTTCAAGAAACCAGAAACCCATCTCCAATAAACTCGCCTCATGGCAATGGAAGCAACAATGGGGTCCAGATTCACACCTCAACAGTCACTCCAATACCCATCTCCAGATCTGACACCAACCCTTACCCAACAACCTTTGTCCAAGCAGACACTTCTACTTTCAAACAAGTTGTCCAGATGCTCACTGGCTCAACAGAAACAGCAAAACAGGCTTCCTCGAAGACAACCCAAGATCCACCAACAACACCGACTCAAACTTCAAGAAACTACGCCATCCCTCCTATCAAGAACATGCCAGCCAAGAGACAACAAAACAGCTTCAAACTTTATGAAAGAAGAAACAACAGCTTCAAAAACAGTCTCATGATCAATACTCTATTGCCTAGTTTTGCAAACAGTAGTAACGCTTCCTCAGTTACCGGGTTTTCACCAAGAAACAAACCAGAGATCTTGTCTCCAAGCATCCTTGACTTCCCTAAACTTACACTTAGCCCTGTAACCCCATTAAATGAAGACCCTTTTAACAAGAGCTCACCTTCTTTAGGGAATTCATCATCAGAAGAGGAGAGAGCAATAGCAGAGAAAGGTTTTTATTTGCATCCATCGCCTATCTCTACTCCTAGAGATTCGGAGCCCCAGTTGCTGTCGCTTTTTCCTGTAACCTCACCGAAAGTCTCAGGCTCTTCTTCATGAAAATATTCAAGTCAAAAGGACTGATGATGGGCTATTGATGTTTTTGATGGAGAGGTAGAAATCTTTGTGTTCAATTGTACAATTCGATCTCTCTTTTCATCATATATTGGTAAAGCCTTTAATTAATTTGTTTAACCATTTTCCCTTTCCCTTTCCTTTCTTTTTTCAGGTAAATTTTCTAATAATTGGGGACTATATTTTATCATTATATAAAATTATTTAGGTGAATCTCCTTTCTTCCCTTTTTGTTTCATAGGACTGCCAACATGGGTAAATGAATTTGACTGTGGATGTATTTGTGTGTACATTACTGATTCTCGTCCCTTTAATTTTATAGGAACTATAGTGTTCTTTCTTCTCTTTTGCATGTATATATAAGCTCTCTTTTCCACTATCTCATTGACCGATGAATAGTAGATATAAAATTAAGCTTTAATCTCCAAAAATAGGGCAAACATTTGCAAGCTGCACTGCAATATTTAAGAGAGTTGAAAAAGAAAAAAGTATGTGGCTTGCTCAATCATTGTTGGAGCAGACTGCATAACAATGTTAGTGTCAAATTAATCGACTTGTGTGGAGATGAGTATAAAGATGTTCTGCAATTTTTGATAGTAATACTTGATCTGGTCCAGTTAAGTTAGTTAATTAGGTCGATCTCCACTTTGGGATGCTGATCAAGCCCTCTTAGAGGAAGGTATTTTTGTCCCTAAATGGCCCACAAACTAGATGTTCAACAATTAAGTTCACCCACTGTTTTTTGAGCATTTATATATTATTGACAGAACAAAAAAAAAAGTACAAGGGAGAGATTACACACATGAAAAGCAACTTATACAAATAGAAGGTGTGGGATCAGAATTGAGATCAGAACAGCTGAATAGCTCAAATTATTTACCATTAATGTCATAAATACAGAAGCATGCTATTTTTTTACTGGTCTCCTGTTCTTTTCCTTCTCTGGTTTCTTTTTCTGTGGTCTAATGCATGCTCATTATAGGACACAGTGATTTCTGCCCTGGATCCTTTGGCCAACTACTTGGTATAAGATTTTCTTGCAGTCTGAGTGCTCAGATTCTTGATCAGTACCGCCACCTAGAGAACTGAGAGATAATGAACTCGAGGTATCCTTAGATATTTTGGGTATCTAGCACAATTTGTAAAGTGCGTGTAAGGGAACAAGACAAGTTAATGAACTATCTCAGTTCGCTTCTTTCAAGAAGGAAGTGAAGTCATTGTCCTTAGCTAGAACTTTCAATTGCTATGCAAATATGGTATCATACAAAGTTATTGTTTCGTTTCTTACACTCTTTTTAAATTTGAATATGTTGAGCTTAAGGTGTAGTCGTTTTTTGACTCAAGAAGAGACCCTGTTATTATGGGTGGGGGGAAAGCATGGGAAAGGGTAGAAAAAATAGAAAAAAGGGAAGAGAAAGTGGACTTGGTTATGATGATGATGATTGAAAAGGAAGGAAAAGATAGAGTATGAGCCGAACAACAAAAGAAAAGCAGAGAAAATGTGAGGGACTTTCTCTTAAAGTTTGCCTAGTCATTTATTATGTCTGTATGGTCTAGTTAGGGCATTATTTGACAAAGAGCTGCCGTGATCTTTTTGTACTGGTTTTGTTGCAAGTTGAGCAACTTTTGGCACCTTCTTTGGGTGCCTAGCAAAGGGCAGTTTCTGTGGATTAATTTCCAACAAAAGACGCACATACACATAAGATGTAAATTCTTGTGACTGGCCGGCCAGCTATAATCCTGTTCACCGCGAAAGCAAAATAAGAGCTTGCATGCTGGTGAATATCTGCAATTATCAGACCGCCGAGTCCACTTTTCTTGGCCTAGTTTTCAAAGTTGGAAAAACTATACGTCTATAATGCCTCCAGGCTAGTAGTATTTCTTGGACAAAAGGAAAGGAGAAATCTCAACGAGATATTGATTTTTTTTCCACCGTGTTCGTCAACAGGTCTTAATGATTTTGTCTCTTTGAAAAAACTAGCAGAACACATCCATTCCCTCTCACATGTATGATTGAATGGTGGCTAAATTATTTGATCAAGACTTCAGATTAGCAACCTTTGGCCCACCAAGTGCAGATTCATAGACTAGCTGTACCCGCATCTCTTCGGTGGTGGTGTCACTTGCGTGCTGCTGTGTGGTTGTGTGCCGTCATTGTTTTGGGCCACCACAGAGCACAAAGGTATTAAGGACATGTTGTGTGTTGTTGAAGGTATTCAAGACATGCTTTGCATGGTGCCGTTCATGACCGCAGAATAAATACTTTCTTGGTTGTGGTTGACCGGGGCACAACGTTGAATTCTTAGGCCAACCATACCTTTGAGCACTTCAGCTACAAAATAATCTCAAATTTATGGTCCCAACTGTTTTACTCATATTTCTCCGGTGGCTGCTGACTTAGGTTTCGTCTGACAGAACCGCGTTTAAAAATTTTATGAGTAATTTTATCACATTCTTAAATAGATCCTTTCTTTAATATATATCAACAGGATTTTTCAAAAAAATCTTTTATCGTAGATAATAGCAAGTAAAAGTCAAAATCCTACATGTGACAAGGGCCTGCAATATACAGTCGTGACCTGTGTCTGTTATGATCTCACAGTAACCTTTATTTATATTTATTTCATAAGAAAAAAAGGTGAAAATTAATCTTGAAGAAGATAGAAATTAATGTAGCAAATGTGTGACCACCATGTAGATTAATAAAACATTCTTTGAATCCTTCAACAGGAAGTTGCAACCACAACGAAGGGAATGGCCTCAGGTCACAGATGGTGACAACTTAATAATTTAAAGGGTCTGGCTTTCTTCAAATCGTCTAAGAACTTTGAATTCGTCGTAATCCAATATTTGGCATTGGTAAAGGATCATGCTTGCCTAGTCGTCAGAATAATATTATTATTTGTTTTTATATCCCTTTTGAATTATCTAACAAATCAAGTGGTCACAATAATAATTAGATACAAAGCTAGAAACAAATTGAATTTAGCACTTGCAATAAAAAAAGAAAAATCATTGAGATGATGGCAACTTTCTCAAACATTATTTTTCTATTTTGACATGATAATTAAATTCTATTTTTGTGTTCTATTTTATGGGCGCTGAATTCGTACATATGTTCAGATCAAATGATCAATTCAGTAGATTTTTAGCAACAGTTGCTGATTTATTCATCTGGGGGTGGATTGAATGAGGTTCCAAACCAGGACAAAACATAATTTCTAAGTTGGTTTATGTAATTGGCTAGAAGACTTAAACTGTTTGTGGTGCTTTGGTTTGCGTAGAAGATAACCATCCATTTGCTGTCTACTTATATGAATTGTGTTCAATTAGGTATGTTAATTTCTGAAATAGTTCATAATAATTTTTTTTTCCAACACAATCTGCACTTCTTTTATTTCCTTCCAGATGACAGGCTTCAATTTGCAGCTCTTACCAGTTTCAATAATTAAAACCAATTGCCTCAACCTGCAGTTCAAGTGCTAACCATGGCAATGTGCAAAATTGAGCTGTGGAGATGAAACCAGCTTGTGGAGCGCTGCTGTGAATTTTAAAACTCGTCTTACTGCGTGCTAGCAGCAGCTCTAATTAGGAGAGACATTATCTAAGATTCCCAAGTTGACCTCTGAAGCCTGTTTTCCTTTATTGAAATACAGTCAGATCATGCAGGACATTCCCTTCGGGAGGGCGAAACATGGTGATGCAAAGCAGAGAGATGATGCAAAGGAAACTGCTTCCTTTGATTTTAAAAACAACTGATTTTATTTATGTGCTCGAGTAATGAATGATACATCATACATTAGCAACGATACTAGGGCATATCTTCTTTCAGATTTCCAATCAAAACTTGATTTTTAGCATGATAAATGTTTTGTACAAATCTGTTCAGATTTCAGCGAAAGAGATGACCGTCTTGAAACTTTGATAATCTGGAAGAGGCGTGTTTCCTGGTTGGATAGAAATCATCACCTCCAAACCTGAAACATGCATGAAAATTCAAATATCAACGCAAATGATAGCATGAAAGAAAAAAGACGGCCTTTTCTTTCTCCAAGCATGGCGCTGAAGATCCAGAAATCAGTTTACAGAACAAATATCTGCTCTTAACTCAAGATTCATTGCTGGAGATGAGTAAACTTCCATAGATGCCATTTCATAACACTCAGCACCAGAGTAAATTAGCTTCTTTTTGACAAGCTGAAGCAACATGAAAGTGTTTTCTTTGCAAATTGGGACACTCCGTGCAATTCAGCAAAACTTTTTGGCGATGACATAGTTGTTATTAGGGGCTATCAGGGGTTCAACAAACATTGTCTCATTCCTAATGCTCAAAACAACGATAGTGACAAAAAGAAAGGAAATCCACTGAACTGGTTAAGTAACTCGAGACTTGTAGTGAAACGATGCACTAGGAGGATTTTGCTACTGCTCTTGCAGCACTTTATAAAATAGAAAACAAAGCAACTTGTTACCTGCTGCTTTTGCAGCTACAGCTTCTTGAAATACATCCGTCAGAAACAAAATGTCAGATGGTTTTTTACTGACTCTGAGATTTCAATATAACTGTGCGTCTCTTTTTCTGATTCCTGCAAGAAACAGGAGTAAAGAGTGTTATCAAAGTCCAAATTTTAAGTAGAAATGGAACAAGCACAGCTGTTGTTTTTGGTTACGCTTCAATCTGAAACAGATTAGTGCATTCTAAGTCGTCTAAAGCATATCCCACTGAAAAAACAAAAGAACGATCAAAGAAAAGTTTTCCAAAAAAAGGCATTCATTCTCCAGAAACTACAGTGAAGGCATGTTCCAATTAGCGAGGGTTGGTTTTTGTTATGCCACCCATCATTATGATAGTGAGCTACTAAAGAATAATAGTCAAGAGATCACTGAAACAATAATTAAGCAAAATGGCATGAAGAAACAGGCACAAATTTGTCCAACAAATATTTTATGGGACAAAAGATCTACGCATGGTGAGGTCCAGCCCACAAGGAATATTTGATTAGTTGCTCCCACAGTATCTTTTGTTCTACAGATGAGCACAGAAAGCGAAATGTTAGAAATCAAGCTACAAATTATAGATGCCAACAAACAAAAGAACATACAGCTTTGGCAAGAGAATCTGTAAGCTCGTTTTCATAGGCTGTGTTCTCTGTTATTGGGACTACAAGTTCATCATAGTAGCCATGCCCTTGAATTCCTTTTATCATCTCCATATGGGTGATCTGTAAATGTAAAAAAAAAAAAAAAAAAAAAAAAAAACACCAGAAGCAAGTCAAATGAAGCAGTGAGAAAAGAGTAGTAGTTGAAAAAACACATCATAGGTGTTGTGTACAATTTTCAATGATGCATGATGACAAGATTTAGTTTTTCAGGATGCATGAACAACCAAACACAATGCAAGACCTCTTCTAACGACTTTGTACAGCTAATAGTTGATTCTCTGACGTGACAATACTGATACTTTTTCAGTAATAACAACATCAAGAACACCACGCACCTAAATACCCATAATACACACACACACACATAAGAGAGAGATATTTACTCAGTTAATTTCACTTACTCTATTAGCAGAAATCTAATGATACCATATGCCAATTGTTTCGTAACTGCAGATTACCCATGTATCTCACCAACTAGGTTGGATTTGATGTTTCCTGCCCACTGCCTATTTGCTTCTACTCCATTAAGAATTCTTTAAATATGAGATTAAATAAATCCATTTATGATTCTACTGTCTAAAAGCTTTTACTAAAAGTAATAAAAAAATATATGAATTATTCCATTCGTCCTGCCTTTTTACATGTTTCTTCTGATTTTTCTGAACTTCCCCCAACACCCCTATCACAAAACTTTCATTCAAATCACAAATAACAAAACATCTCAACAGCCAAAAACTAAGGAATTTTTATAGCTTAGTGGATCACGCTTAGCTAATGTTATCATTTAGTATTATCAAGATAGGCTCTCGGATTGGAGAACACTCATTCATTTAACAGATAAATGTTCCACAACTGTGATATGATATAAAATTGTTTGTTTACATTGTAATCTGTATCCTCCTGCTTTGAACCATTGATGATTCATCCAGCTCAAGTATCGCATGCCAATACTTTCAACCAAGATAATATCCTCAAGTGTCATCTTTCCCCATGTAATAAAGAGTAAAAGTTGTGTCTACATGTACAATAAAAAGCTCGCTCTGTTTCTCAGATGCAGGATTCCACATGCCCCGCCAAGATTGATCTTGAAAACTTCAAGGGAGGTGGTTTCTTATGGAGAGGAGGGTTGTGGGAACTTGAAGTTGCTATGTTAAAGAAACAACAGGAATAAATTTAAAAATTCCAATCACTTGTAAATTCAAAAAGAAAGACCTACCCGGAATTCTTTGATAACGGATTGATCATTGTCACAAAACAAGATTCTATCCCATGACTGTGAATGACAGCTCCTGCATTACGCATGGCATATGCCTGCATGACACCAGAATAACTGTTAATTGTGCCACTAAAGAAAAAGTGAAATTTCATCTTATCATGTTAATCCAGATATGAGATTATGAAAGCTGCAACTCTTAAAAAGCACATGAATTCTGTCATTTCATTATATTTTTTTTCTTTCCATTTTAACAGTGACCAATCACTAACTATTAGTAACTAGAAATTAAATATGGTATCATAACTACCATCACAAGAAAGAATCCAAAGAGACACGCCATTTGCATTAATAAAGTCGTGAACTTAATGTAAGAAAAAATTATGCATAGAACACTCCCATATAGCAAATGTTAAAAGAATTCAAATAAGAACTCACTATTGTAGAATTACTGTGCAATATTGCACTAATAATAAATCATTGTTTCAGATTTGAAAGTTATTGATAACGACTCAAACTCCATTCTTTATGTGCTATCAAGTGGAGGACCTAGTCGAACCAATACCTTCAGAAAAAGATGAGCACAATCAGAACATTTGGGAGGCTTGTGTGGTCACGTTTCGGAGATGGCGAAGACAATATAGACCCATTTGTAGCTAAGACATGCATGTCCTCTGGTTCCATTCTCTCCTTCTGCACTCCTGCCCAATTACAACAAATATTCAACTTAGGTTCAATAAATTTCCCATTAGTCAACAACAAGCCATAAAAATACACGAAAAAAAATACAATCAAGTACTGACACCAAGAAAAAGAAAATTAAATGGATAGAAACACACAAGGAACTAAGCACATATACATAAAACTAAGCTTCAGTATCAAATAAGCAATAATAAAGAAGCAATGCAGCACAACACACAATCAAATTAAGCTAAAAGGAAAAGGAAAAAAAAAGGAACCCAGAAACCAAAACCACATAACCAGACACAAACATTAACAAAACCAATCAAGAATCCATATATATATATAAAACAAAAACTTTTAACACATAAGCCAACCCTTAAAAACCAGAATATTAAATGGATCAGCAATTAACACCCTTGTATCTTTAACTGCTTTGGTTTCTAAGTAAGCTTGTGATGCCACCTTTGCTGCTGCCATTCCTCCATCCACTGCCACTGCTGGTGGGGCTGCTGCCATTTGCTTGCTTTCTCTTTCTATAGAGGAACGATCAATACAAGGATTTTAGAGAGAGAGAGACTGCTGTTTTATTCCTGTGATTCGATTCTAAGGCTGCTTCTGTTTAATTTTATTGTTTAAAAAATATAATTAGCGCATGGAGGTAATCAATTTGTGGGCTTAGCGTGAAGCAATTGTAATTGTAATCAGTTATAGTTTTCACCAGACTATTACAATAGCGCATTGAGTTTGCCCTTGGTTTATTTCTATTAATTAAGAGGCATGTATCACACCATTTTTGTTGTTGAAAGTCCTGTAACCTGTGGATCATGCAAGTCGTGAGATCACTAGCCCTCCACATAGAAGCAGCAGAAACGGAAGAAGAAAGGGCCCATGTAAGGGAAAGGAAAACGGGCCAACTTTGCCCTAGTGTCATTAAATCAATTAATGGAGAGCAAACAGAGCCCACAAACTCTAGCTATCCAAGCCAAGCCCATACGAAGTTTTCCAGTAAAATTGAAATATAATTTTTGTTCATAAAATGTGAAGTTCAGAAGTAAAAAATTAAATTCAAACCATTCAAATTGTATAATATTCTCTGTATAAAGGGACTAAAAAGTGTTTGAGTTTGATTTTTTTTTTTGCACTATTTTGGATAGAAATTTGTTCAAAAATTCATGACTATTCTTCGCCTATTGTTTCAACACATCTCCTCTATTTTTTTTAAGTTTTATTTCATCTCCAAAATTCTCTCCTTCACAATAGCTTAAGATTAGCCCTTGTAGGTGGATAATAAATAATTATTTTTTTATATTTTTAATGTAAATATAAATATTTTATATTATTAATATCCTTACTAAAACTTTGAATTTATATCAATTATAAATTTAAATATATATTTGGCATGAATGCTAAAATTTTATTATTCATGCTAGGAATTTGATTTTATATTAATTACTAGTTTAAAAATATAATTAGTATCCATGATAAAATTTTATTATTATATTATGTTGAAATTATATTTATTATAGATTTTTATTTTATATATTTATAAATTTAAACTTGTATGAATATAAGTGATTTTTTAAGTAGTATTTTTATTTAATATGCCTTTATAATCATAAACTAAATAATCTATGTTTTGTTATAAGGATTTTCAACGCATCAGATAGAACATGTGATTATAAGTTTTCAGTGGGTCTTTTCACTTTATATTGATTTTATAACATTAAGAGTAATTTTTTTTGGAAAATAAATTCTTGAAATAAATTATTTTTTAATGTTTGACAGTTTCATAAAAAATAAATTGAAAACTAATTTCTAGTATTTGGTCATATCATGGAAAATAATTTATTAATATTTTTTTAAGATTATTAAAATAATAAGAAACAAATCTTACAAATTAAAAAATTAAATTATAATATAACAAAAAAATATAATTTCATAAATTATTTCAAATAAAATAAATAATAATCAAAATAATAGAGATCAAATCTAAATATAAAAAAATTAATAGATAATGAAATTAAAATAATTATAATTACAATTATATAAATTATTTCAAATAAAATAGATAATAATCAAAACAATGAGGACCAAATTTGATAAATAAAAAATTTTAGTTAAAAAAAGTAATAAGAGAAAAGCTAATAAAAATAATAAAAATAAAGACCAAAGTTAATATAAAAATCAAATTTTAAGGAGTGAAATTAAAAAAAAAGATTCAAAATAAAATATAGAGTAATTAAAAATTTAAGGACCAAATTTGATAGATAAAAAATTTCAATTAAAAAAATAATAAGTGAAAAAATAATATAAATTGTAAAAATAAAGATCAAATTTGATATAAAAATCAAATTAAATCAAATTTTAAGAGGTGAAATTAAAAACAAAATCAAAACAAAATATATAACAATTAAAAATTTAAGGATCAAATTTATTATAATCAGCAAAAAAATGATATTTTTAAATTTTTCACAACTTCTAAAAACTGTTTTCTATTAAAATAAAAAAAATATTTTTGTGAAAATCAAACTAAATTTTTTTAACTAGAAAATATTTTTTATTAATCAATTTTTTAATAATAAATAAATATAAAAAATTTTCATTTTTTTTAAATCACTTTTCACCTAACAAAAAAAAATCTAAATTTAAATGTTACAAGAAAAGGGAACCATTAAATGCTTTAGAAGGATAATAAGCACAAAATTCCATACCAAATGTTTTTGAGTTTCCAGAAAAAAATGGCTTATTTGTAACTCATGTAGAAATAACTAGGGCATGTGATACTTGCGGGTATCTGTTATTTTTCAATAAAATATATAGGTATTGTTAAAGGATTTTTTTTTAAAAAAATAATCTAACAACTTAGATTATATTTCTAATCAACTAAATAAGACAACTTTATTTGAATCATATAAAAAAAATAAAGAGAGGTAGTATTAGCAAATGGGAAAACACACACACGATTAAATAAATGAAAAAATATGTAATTAATGATAAATAAAAAAATATTGGAAAAATAAGGAGATCAATACAAAGATATTTAATATCGCAATATAAGATATTTTTCTAATTATTTTTAATAAATTTATTTATGAAAATTAATTTGCAATAGAAATTGATATACACATAAAATTTATTGAAAACAATAATATGCAACAAATTAAAAATATTAAAAAAATAAATATTTAATTTATACAGAATAAAAAAATATCATAGATGAATCATACTAACCTATAAAAAAATTAAACACATTCAATATAATTAAAAAATAATAATCGTTATTCAACAAAGGCTAAAAAACATAAAAAAAATATCATAGAGAAAGGATATTAATTTTAAAAATAAATTTAAAAATTATATTAAAATACACATATAAAAAGGTCATTAATATAAAAAATAAAAAAATTAATTTTTTACAAAAAAAGTAATCTGGCCAAGGGTTGTTTGCCCTAGCAAACGAGGTCTAGCATCTAAACTAATCAAGAAAACATACAATGTGTCTTTTAGAAATTCTAGAATCCAACTAGTAGTATAGTTAGAAAAATATGGTTTTTTAACCTAAAAATTTATTTTTAACTCATTTTTTAATCAAAAATACCTAGTAAACACTCTAGTAACCTTATTAAATTAATCCAATACCTCAATATATATATATATATAATTAACAATCTGAAATCAAAAATCATTTTGAGCTCAAATTTGTTTTTTATGGTGTTTTCAAGATAAAATAATAATAATATTAATTTCTCTAATCAGTCTGAAATCATATATAATATTTTGACATAAAAATTTACCATTTTGATGGTTGAAATCTTTTCTAGCGACAACTTTCTATCTTTAAGCTGGAATTTGGCAAACCCTTCTCTCTTTTCCACCAAAACAAATTTGAAAAAAAGAGAAAAATGAAGTTTAGTATCAAAATATATTATTTTAAAATTACAGGGACCGGTTATCAAATAGCTTAAAAATATAGGGGGCTTAAATGAACTTTTTTAAAAATTATAAACTGTAACCTATCTTGTTTTTTCCATTTCAGCCCTTTGTCTTTTAATTTAGTCCTCACCTAAAAAATTGAACTTTGGCTATAATTTGGGTTCAAATGGCTTATTTATGCAAAAAAAAAAAGTTTAAGGATTAAATTAAAAATTTTTAAAATTACTATTACAGTCCATAGTTATTGTGAGATGATAAATAATAAAAATGACTACACGGTTTAACCCCAAAGCTTTAGTTTTTGTTAATGTGCAATGAAATGAAAATTAAAATTTTAAATGGTGAAAGAAAATTTTTTTTAATTAATTTAGTATCTTAACTTTAAAGAGGCTGGTGAGCATACTTCGAGCCATATGCATGCATTCATATGAATACGTGTATATGTATACATGTCTATAGATTGTTATTTAATCTAGAATTAGTCTTAATACTAACCTAGAATTGTCTTATCATATTAACGTGGACTTCTTGGCTCTCACTTTCCATAAAAATATCTTCTTATACCATATTTATCTATTTTATAAGCATAGGCTAACAATTACTTTATTTTAGAGAAGAAACCCAACTCATTTAGAGTTATCTCACACCCTTTAACAATATTTCTCTCATAAATCTTTTATGAGTAATCCTTTTTATATGAATTTTAAGTATAAAAAAACTCCCTAAGATAATATAGACTATCCTCTAAGATAAATAGATGATATTTTAAAAGGAGAAGTCCTAATCACCTTATAATTTGAGGATGAAAAAGTTAGTCCTCTTCTAAGAGCCATTTTAAAGTTTTTTAGGTGTTTATTTTTAGAAAAGAGTGAATACTTTGTCTAGAGAGTTAAAAAAATATGTTAAGTGTTTATGAAATCAAATCAAAATAAAAGACATATTGGTGCATAAAATGAAATGGCTTAAAACTCTTGATGAAGAAAATAAATGAAATGGCTAAGAGCTTATTTAGATGTTTAAGTGAAGATTTTTGATTTTGAACATGTAACGACATGATATTCAAATGCATTAAAGGTTTATAAGGGTGAATCTTTTAAGAGTTAAAAGATATAAAAGAATATAAGACAATAAATTATATTTAATTTTTAGAGAAGAGAAAAGAAAAAGGGAAAGGATGGGCTATATATGACTAGATAATTTTGATAAAAATAAAAAATTCTATAAGCTAACACTTTTTCATGTAAAAAAACCTTAAATCAAGGAAGAGAGAATCAATATTCTTAATTCAATCATATCTTTTTAATGAAAAGAACACTATACATAGCTAAAACCAATATCCATTGGTTAAAAGATTGTAAAACATTTTTTTAAAATCTTATTTATATAAAAAAGCTTTTTTTATTTTCAACTAAGGGTGCAAGAACATTAAATCCAATAACTTATCTCTTTTTTAAAGGATTAAAAAAGAGTAATCTTTTTAAATAGACCTCTTTTCATCAACTAGTATATGTAATCAATTTAATGTTTTCAAGCAAACATGCATGAATTTACATTATCATGCAAGCATATCAAAATTTCAAATATACATATCAGATACATAATAAACTTATGTATATCATAAGATATATAAGATAAAGTTTAAGGAGGATTGTTTTTACCTAATTTAAGTTGAAGAGCATAAAATCTATTTTTACTTGAAAAATTTGTTAAAAATTTTGCAATTTGTTTCATCGTGACCACAAAATTAAAAATAATATCACCTTTTAAAACATAATGACAAATAAAATGATTTCTATTGTCAATGTTCTTAGTCCTAGAATGTTAGATAGGGTTTTTAGTCAAAATAATATCGTTAGTGTTATCACAAAATATTAGAATAAGGTTTCATTTAAGATCAAAATCCATAAAAAGTTTTCTTCATTTAGTATTTGGGACAACATGACACAATGCCAACATATTTGGCTTTTATAATAGAATTTATAGCTGAATTTTGCTTTTTTTTTTTATTTTAGGTTATAAAACTAGAGCATGTCTTATAAATTTACAAATTCTTTTAATATCTTTTATATTGATTATGCAACTTGCAAAGTCAAAATTCAAAAAATAGATCAAATTAAAATTATTTATTTGAGGGTATCAAATAATCAATTTAGTTATACCTTTTAAATATCTAAAAATATGCTTAATGATATGAAGGTGAGACTCTGTAGGATTAGTTTAAAATCTAATACATAAACAAAAATTAACACATGATATCAAATTTATTAGCTATTAAATAAAGTAATTTTTTTTATAATATCTTAATATCTTTTGATTTTTATATTATTACCTTGCTTATAGTTGTTGACTTCTACAGTAGTATTTATTGGGGTTGAACTTGAACTTATATATTTTAAATCAAATTTATAAAATCCAAGTAAATTTATCAAAAATCTGAATATTGTTAACGATTTTTACAGGGAATCACATAACATATATTTATTATTTTCATAAAGAAAACGGAGAGAAAGAGAAAATAATATTTAGTAATTTTATGAAAATTCATACTTGATTGATTTTGTCTAGTCATCTTGTTCGAGACCAAGAAAAAGAAAAAGAAAAAGAAATGAGAGATCTTTTTTTTTTTAAAAAAAGAAACACACAAATCAAAGAGAGAAAAAAAATAAAAAAATCAAGCTAAAAAAAATAAAATAATAAAAGATTGATTGGGTAGTTGTTTATTAATAAATTTGTCATTAGAAAGTGTAATTAATTAATTAAACCAATGATATATATAAAATTTTAATAATAAACCATTTAATTACTTAATTAATTAAATTAATATTTATTATCAGCTTTTGTTTGTATTTTTTAAACTCAAAAACTAAAATCAGAATAAAAATAAAGTTTTATACTAAATTATTTGATGTTAGAACTAAATAAATTAAGAAATTAAAAATATTTAATGTAAAATTAACCAAAAAAGTGCTGATGCCACATTGTTTTTTTTAAAGATCCTTTTCTATTTAATTTTGATCTCTTTATTTTTTATTTTTTTAAATAATAAAATTGAATTTATTTTTATAGAATTAAGTACTAACATAATATTAGATTTTTTTTGAAAATACGATAACAATCTAACTATTAAGTATAAATAAATTATCAATCCGAAATCCTAATCTACACAATGATGACATTAACAAAAATATAAAGAAAAAAAAAGATTTTATACAATAATTTTCTTTTTTTAGAAATGGCTGCCTTGTTTTTAATTTTAGTCTTTTTATTTTTAATATCTTGTAAATAATAAATTCAAATTCTTTTCATGAAATTTAAGCACTAATCTAATATTAAGAATGTTTTTAGACTATAATAATTATATAAAAAGTAAATTAAAATAAATGAATAACATTAAATGAATTGATATAATATTGAATAATAAAATTGAAAAAAAAATAATTACCAAAGAAAAAAAATGAAAAAGGAAATCATAGGTTGCAATACTTTATTTAGCTCTTTTAGTGTTTTTTTTTTTAATTTAATTTTAATAATAAAAAAAATGAAAAATGAAACCAATTTATCCAGTAAAAAATTCCTTACCCTGTTTTGGTTCGGTTTATCCCATGGCTTCAGACCCACCCCGTACTTCAGCAGTGCAAGCTAGGTAAGATATCTAAAGCGCGCCCACGAATACGTTTCCAGTTCCGAGCTCTATCCTCCCTATCCACCTTAGCCATGTCGAGAGGAACAGACCGTCTGATAAAGAGTGTGAAGCAATTCGCTGACTTACAATACAAGCTCTTCACTGCTCGTTATGGCCAACAAGTGATTGATATTTTCGAGTTCCCAATAAAACTTGTCTTGTCTCCTTTCACTCTTGCTTTTGACATTGCTGGCTCCGCTCCTCGTGGCTTTGGTGTCCCTGAGCTCGTCTCCAAGCTCTCCTATGCTTCTATCTTTGTATAAATTCTCGATCTTTCCTGGTCTTTTGTAATTTTGTGCCATGTATATCCTGTGCACTATGTGTTGGTTTTTGCAGAGTCAAGAGACTTTAAGGGCTGTTTTCATTTTACTTATCGTTACTCGCATGGGTTTTCTGGTTTTTTTTAGTTGCATTTCTACTTGGTTTAAATGGGACACCCGTTGTTTGTTCACTTATGTATCAAGTGGCATTTGACATGGGGTTTCATAGTGGTGTTTAAACCTTGATGATAATTCGGTGGCATGTCGAATCATTTGGTTAAAGTGCTACATTGATGGCTTCCCGCAACTGTTACAATTGTGCTGGATCATTGTACTTTTATGCAATCTTACTATTATTTGCAATTCTATGAAAAAGTTTTGGTTGCGGGATATAACCTAGAGTCATCTATTTCTTGCACTTCATGATGTAAGCAATTTTTCATGTCATATATGGGTTGGGAACAACATTCTAGAGATCATTGTTTTTTATGCAATTATTTGTGTATGCAGAGGTGGCACGATTTCCTACTATCTGCTTCCTCTTTTTTGCTACTTTGCGGGTCATTTTGGGAGAACACTAATTTTGAAGATCATTTCACTTTTCTGCAATTTACTTACAGTACTTCACCTTTTGTACCCAAAATGTTCTTCTTGTTGCATGTATGCTATTGTCCTAGCTTTGAGATTTTGATTACCTTCATGTTGACCTAGTGGTTCTTTTTAGTGACACTTCTCATTTGGTTAGGCTGGCTCGCCTCTCTTCAATAAATAGGTGTTTTTTTCCCCCTGTTTTTGATTTCGGAATGGTATTGATAGAGATGTCACCGAATTGTTTTCTTATCTTCTTTACAGGTTGTTGCTACTTTGGGGACCTATGATATTGCATTGGAGATGGGAAAGAAGGTGATATGTCAAAGGTACTGACCCTTGCTTATGTCACTAATTTTTCTATTCCAGTTTGATCTTGTCATGATAATATTATGGTATCCATTGTATTTTGTAGAACTTTTGATGCTGATTTTTCTATCTATGCAGTTGAATATCTTTCTCGCTGCTAAATTATGATTTTGTGACTGCTGATAAGTCAATTTTTTTTTTAAAAGTTAATATAAAACATCTGTCACTTAGGGAACACCTGTTACGAAGGCAGCCTTGGAAGTTGGTATTTTTAATATATCTATATTACAGAGTGGGTTCCCATGACTTTCATCTAAATGATACATTAAATGCTTGTCATGCAAATTTTCGCCTGTCAGAATGAATTAGAAATGACGTGTGACTGAGGATAGCTTTCTCCCATTTGTTGACATTTTGAATTGCTATATTTTTTTCGAGTTTAATAGCCTTGTCTTGGTTGCGATGTCCTTCACTTGATAACCAAACTCTTGTTAGAGTTAGCCACATGAAGTTCTATGAGGAGCTTTCTTTCTAGGAAACTCAAAGATTCAACTTATATTATATAAGTGCGGAACAATGTAAATTGACTAAAAGGGTGATAGTACATCATATTTGGTTTGCTTTTCATATTGTTCATAATAATATAAATGTCATGTTGTTCACATCAAAGTTTTAGGGACGCTGAACTGAAATCTTTGAGCAACTGCCTACAAATTTATTTTTGACTGTGTGGTGAAGATATTCCGTGCTTGAATTGCGGAGCTTTGTTCCTTTTCTTGCTCCCTGTTTTATGATGATTCTGTTTTAACTTGTGCTGAGAGCTGGAGAGTGCCTGTTTATTGTCAGTGAAAGCAAAGCAGTTTATCATTTAAAAGGACAAAATTATTCGTATAAAAAAAATGAACTAAGACGATGATGAAATTTTTTGAATCCAAAGGAGGATAGAATTGTATCCAATATAGCATACTGTTTTAATCTTTCCAGTCTCCTTGGAAAGTGGTAGAAGAACATGTCTTGTTAAGATTGGCGTTTTGTTCATTTAATTGCTTGTGTATGCAGGAATTGTAAGACTTGCAATGGATGGCAGGCACTGCGGTGTCATATGTGCAAAGGAGCAGGGAAGGTGCATTACCAAGTTAAAAATTACACCTTGAGAAGGTAGTTAATGGGGTAAAGCTCACCAAAATAAAATCGTGCTAATAGAAAAAACCAGACATTCATAGACAGAAAAATTCATCAAACATGCATCTAAACCAGCCTGGAATTTGAAAACTGCTAGTGCATGTATGCATCAGTACTACTCTACCATAAAGAGTGCCACTCCAATAAATCGGCTTTACTCTAGTTATGAATTTTCTATCACTATAGCAGACCACACATAACTTGTTGAGCTCCGTTTTAGAATGTGGTCAGCTGATACTTTTGTCTGATATAAGCTGCATGCTTCATAATTTTCAAGTACCATCATCTGGTTTATGGTAAAATATCTAGAGTTTTCAACGAACATGTTGATGTTTTGGGGCTTCAGAACAGCCACTTCATGAAAATGTTGCAATACAGGATTTTCTCAGCGTCCCTTTCCTAGTTCCTAGAATCCTGTTTTGAGAAATGCAACGGCCTTTTTTTTTTTTGTAGTTCTTGTCTTCATGGTTGCCTCTTCATGAATCTTATGGGGATTATTGGTTGCCTCTACATGAATCTTATAGAGATTATTTTGCACATGGCGAAGCAAAAATCAGCATTTACTGAGAGTTCTTTTTGCTGGACATCATTATCTTTATTGAATAATTTACTCTTTCCAATGAGTTCTGTAACCAAAAGTATAGTGCTCTTAAATTGTTTATATGCTGTTTTTTTTAGTTTTTTTGTCTTCTATGGATACTTTTGCAGTGGTGAGAAGGCCACAGCTGAATGTATTGCAGATGCCATTGCTGACAATCGAGCTGAGCTGGTGCACCTTCCCTCCTCCATGGATCTTAACATGCCTTTGCCATCAAAAGACTGTCCTACTTGTGATGGAACGGTGAGACTTGAATTGCCAAGCATGTCTATCCAAGTTTTCATCCCTGTACATTAGTATTGATATTGGTAGTTTGAACCTGATGTGCTGTTATATCATATTCTGAAAGCTTCTCTCTGACAGTCTGACTTCAGTCCATTTTCATCAGAAATGCACATCTTCACCTTACCATATAGTTAATAAAAATATGCTTTTTACTATTCTTCCGACCCTATGTTTGTTACAATAATTGAGGAAGTGGTGTCCATGGCACATACTTTGCCTCTCTTTGAGCACAAGCTGAACAACTTTTCTGTGCATGAAAAATGTCAGGTTATGATCTTTGGGTGCAATATTTATTGATGTTGCAGGGTGTAATGAGCTGCCCTGAATGCAAAAACAAATTACAAGTCAGGATCTCTGCGGACGATGTAAGTTTTTTTTTTTTTTTGTGAATTTGCTGATGAAGGTTTTTGTTTGTGACCGCATAATATGAACACAGTTAAGTAGCTCCAGACTTTCAATGTGATCATTACAATCAAAATTTAAAGATTCAATCTCTCTGTGGCATTTGCTGAGTTTGTATGAACAACATAGTTGACATTGCTAGGAAGCAATCCTTGTAACTAACATTTTATGTTGCTATGCATGGCAGAGTAACTACTTTAAAAATCCAAGTCTTTGATTGTTCTAAAGTGAAGATTCCTGAACTAAAAGCTTTAAACATCAAAGCTATGCTCCATAATGGAACTGAATGGCATTACACTGCAGTGGGATATCTGTTTTCCATGTATTGATTTTGTGATCCATTTAGATCAACTGGAAATTCTTCAAAAGGAGAAAAAATGAAGAGGAAGATTAATAATCCTAGATAGACTCTGAATGGTTGTCAACCTAGGAATATTCAGCAACACAAAAACAAAATGTCACTGAGGGTAAGTATATTTGGCTAATTATCTGGTAGCACCATGGGTGATAAAACAAAATAATAGCAGCAACAGTAGTAAATTATGAAAGTTTGTTGAGATTATTCAGATGTGGTCTATGTTCTCATCAGTTTCCATTATTTATTTTTTGAAAAATCTAGTCATTGGTGCTTATTGGATTACCCTTTGTGATTTACTTTCTAGTCCAATTAAGCAACCTGTCCATCCTTGTAATGGTTTGACTTTCTGCAGATAATGGAGCCCCCATGGCAAGCCTACAATGTCTTGAGCAAGATGGAATATCCTTATGAGGCTAGTATCATGCCACCTTTACGAAATCTTGTAGCATCATTACTTTACTTTGCCCATTGGAAGCCAACCATCTTAATTATGAAATATAAGCCATTTACTTGCCCATCTCTATCTAAATGAAGTACTCTAATATTATTATGATCAAGCTAGTCAAACTAGTCATCCTTTTATTCCACACATAGTCTTGCATGAATTGGACACTGCTTCCATGGAGAACAAATACTCATTATGAATTTCAAGCAATTTAGGACATTTTATGTCTTATTCATGTGCATATAGGATTGATGGTGGATTGGCAGGATGGTCGTTGTTAACCTGAGAATCCTAAATTAAATAGATACCTTTGGAGACATGGGTTTGCTCAAATTAGGACCCTGCTAGAGGTGTCTTGTGCATTCTTGGTATTTCCTACTTGAATCAAATGCAAGTATGATCCCTCTTGGGCACATGTTGTCTTACAATTTCTTTCTTTCTTTTCTTTTTAAAAAATTGACCTTATCATTGGGACACTTGGATTTTCTAATTGGCTTAGTGTTGACTCTGCATTCTAGTTACTAGACATACCAATTGTCACCTGTCTCTAATCTATGTTACTACATTTGGCTTGATATTGTATCCTTGGGTAATACTCGTTTTCTAAGTGTCTATATTCCTTAGTCATAAACCTTCAAGAGCTCCGACATGACACCCCCTTAACCAAGGGATATTTCAATTTACAGTATCCATACTTATCCTAAGTTTGGGAGCATTTACCTTGCAGATTCCTTACGCATCTCCTTACAAGCCATGTATATTATATCCCACTAAGATTTCTCACTTCTTCACCTTCTCATTGATCCATTTCATTATCTGCTATGGCATTCTTGCCGCACACCATGACTCCACCAGCTTATCCCAGAAGCTTCATGTAGACATGTGGGAAGAACCCCATATGTTTTCATGTGGCATCTTCATGTTTTACTTATATTTCTTTTCTTTCTGATATACTCTGTATTTGGGAGTCCACTCATGTTTGTTGTTTAGATAGCCGTTGGAAAGTGATCGCTATGATCTGTCATCTGACAAATTAGAGGATAGCATGATTTTCAAAGTGGGAGGCATCTTTACCTGATTTCAATTTATCATGTTCATGGAAAATAATATATTTTTGACTTTTTGCTGTTTCAGCATATAGTTGATAGCATGAAAGATCCCAGCATTGCTGCATTTTGGTTGTTTTCCTTTCCTGAGATTATGGGTGGCTTCAACTATGATGGTGATATCAAGCAGAAAATTTGGTGGCAGTACAAGGTATCTAGTCAATTTTGCTTTGTCTCATATGTTTGTTGATGTTATTTTCTCTGTCATTCATCATTCTTGTGGCACTGTTCCTGGAAAAGTCCAAGCTGCTTTGATTAAGCTTCTGTAACTTTAGTCCATGCCAAGCAATAAAGTGCTGACATGCATATGCTATAATTATCAAATGGTTCATAATCCATCTGAAAAGTGTATAAGCTTATATGACGTGAACTCTGTTGCTTTAGCACATAGATGAAGAAGTGATGACATGCATATCATATATTCATAGAATGAGACATACATATTCATTGAATGAGACATACATGTCATATATTCATTGAATGATACATGCTAAATAAACAAGTGATTAATGTGGATCTCTATATGCAATCCTTTAGCCATTCATGCCTACCCTTTTTGTTTTTTCCCCTGAAAAACAGAATCAGAACCCTGTAAAAAACTATGATCCAATCCATTCAAGATATTAAGACCTTATAGGGCTGTAAGTCAAACTGGCAGGTCTTTTACATTTATTAGAGTTTTCAAAGCACAAGTGTCACAGTATCTGTTTTAACAACTTGGTTTTCTGTGTTGGGTTTAGGAATCAATGAGGTACGATCAACTACGAGATATGGTAGCCAAGCGAAAACCTGGTTGGGAGCACTTGCAGGAAGTAAGACCATCTTCTTATATTTAAAGAATCTAATCATGAAATGCGTTGACACATTAAAAATGTGACCTTGTTTCTGAGATTATTTGGTCCATTTAAGAGGACAATGAGAGCATGCAGTCAAATACTTTGCTTCCGATCCTTGCTGTTTGTTTGTTATACTCACCCTTCTGGGTTTCCTAGTAAACCGAAAAGATTGTTATTAGTTGTAATTATTCCGTGTGTTGCAGCCACTTTATTTCAGTGGAATCCATCGTATGAAGCAAATTTTAATTTGTTTTGCTACTTTCCAATTTGTGGTTCTCCATATTGATAAATATTCTATCAAAGTGGGGGGACAAGAACTTATAAGCTTATACTCCTATTTTATTTGTAAATGACATCTGGTTGTTATTATTTAAATTTTTATTTTATAGTTGCTTGTGTGGGCATATGTTTTGTTTTTAAATAACTGCAAACCTAGGAGGAAAAAAAAATATTGACTGCATTTCAAATTTTTATCTAGTTTAGCTGAATGATGGAATTTCTATAATCAGCTTGAATTTATGTGAGGTTGATGTTCCACAACTTAGCAAGTGCTTGGAGCACCTGAAATGCACTCCTGCACATTTCAACTAGCTGTTGAGTGAGTTTCATTGGCATGCTAGTATAGGGTCCTTAGTTGAGCAAATTCATAGAATTAACTACCAAGCTTTTCAAATAATATCCTGCTCTTCTATCCAGTCATCAACTCCATGTCTCTTCAATGTTCAGGACAATAGAGACATAGTTAGCAAACATATGTATAGCTTGCTGTAATTTACTGACTACCTCAACTTATAGAAGCTCAAATAATTTTGAATGGAACAAATAGCGGACCTGCCCTGATCATTTTATCTATCCAGTATTCACATAATGATTGATTAGGTGTGATGTCAAATTTTGGAAGTTGAGTCTCTGCTTTTGAAAGGATGGCCAAGGCTCATCTAGGGGAAAAACTAGCAGCTGTTGTTTAAAATTTCATCCTACAACATGGCACTCTTTTGTCTTTTTATTTTTTTAGTAATTGTTAGAGTTATATTTGACATTTATCATGAACTGTTATATCAGTCTACCATAAGGTGTGGGTTCTGTATGATCTAATAAAATATGCTCATAATGGTAGTTATTCTTTTTTCTTTCCTAATTTCTTTGTTTGTCTTGGTAATCAAACTCTTTTGAATTTAAATATCTACTTGGTGGAATCGCATATGGTTCATTGTTTTGCCAAAAGCTTCATTTGAGTTAAATAATCATTTGCAGGCCTTGATCTCAATAGATCCTGTCCGTGCTAGGGACGATCCTATCATTGTGAAAAATGTCCCATACTACAAAGCCAAGAAGGCATTGGAGGCAGAGGTCATGAAACTTGACCCACCACCTCGGCCACAAAATTGGGGCGTGAGTGTTCATTGTCTTCACCCTATGGTTGCATTCTTCGATGCTTGTGCACTTTTTAATATCTCATTTCAATTGGAAAAGAACACAAGTCATTTAGTATCTAAAATATCAACAATGACATAAACAATCCTCTAATAAGTTTCTTTTTTCACTAGTTGATGGTTATTAGAGAATAACATAAATTATATCTTGAGATTTCATCTAATAAATTAAGCTTTTGAGTTGAGATGATTCTTTGACATTATATCGAAGTCTTGTTGATTAAATAGTCATGAACTTAAATTTCATCATCTTCATTCTTTCTTGTAATTAAAATTAATGAAGAGCACAAGTGTAGGCTTGCATAAGTTTTAAGTTGAAAGAATTTCACTTAAATAGATGTATTGGAGAATAATATATAGAATATCTTGAGGTTCGTTTAATAGCTTAAGTTTTTAGATTGAGATAATTCTTTAATAAGGACAACTTAATAGTCATCCATGAAAAAAATGTCTAATTTAAATCTTATTAATCAAATCAACTTATTCCCAACTTATTCCCAAACTAGTTGGGGGTGGTTAGACCTTTATTTCAACTACCTTTTTGAAATCAGATTCCTTTATAAAACTTCAACCTGTCATTTTCCTTGTCTTGCTATCCTGCTCCTATTATCCCTTCTACTCAAGTGTAGTCATGTTAATCCAAGTAATTTCTGGTCTATCTTTTACCCCTTTCTCCTTTTCCTTAGACTCTCCTTCCCTGGCACAACTAAAGGTTTGCATGGAACATGGCTGAATCACCTTAATTGACCTTCACAGGATCCTTTGTAGAATGTGATTGTTCTAGCTTTTCTTATATTACCTTTCATCTATTTCGATGTTCTTATTTTAATGAAGCATAATTGCCCTTACTGATTTCATAGTTATCAGACCTGGCCTGACATGGGACCTGGGTGACTAGGGCCCTGGCTGGGTCTAAAGAGTTAAAAATTGGGCTTGCAATTGGCCTAGTGAATACTGTTCGACCGGCCGGGTCAACCCTTGACTTGGGTGACCTGACAAAACCCAGTGGAGACCTTTTTTTTTTCTTGCCAACATTTTTGCAACAAACTGAAAATCTAATCTTTGATTCATCTAGCATTTTTTAAATTTTTTATAGCAAATTTATTCTACTGCTAGTGCTAGAAGAAGAAATGGAGTTGGAGTGGTTGGTAGACAAGGGTGATGGAGTGGTTGGAGATAGAAGAATCATACTCGTTATTTTCATCTGGCATTGCTCAATAAAAAATGCTTCAGAACCTCAACGTCTGTGTTTTTCCTTCTCCTTGTGGTCTGATTTTTTGTTGACCAAAATGAGAGATACACTTCGTAACAAATCTGGAATTAGGTGAAGCAGTAGCGTCTCTCTCTCACACACACAAGGAAAGCAGAAGTTTTGGGAAGATAAGTGGGTGGGAATGAACAGTTGGGATCATGCTCGGGGAAGTGGGTGGATGGATTTCCATGGCAAAGGAGATGATGACACATGTGGGAACTTCTAAAAGGCTGGTGTTTTGAAGAAGAAGAAGAAACAACAAATTTACAGCTAGTACAATCAAGTCCAAATTTGCTTTTGATTTTTAAATCACATCCATTTGCAAAATTTTTTAAAATTTTCGCAGGTTGACCCATGGACTTGGGGCCTGGCCCTTTGGCCGGGTCAACCCCCGGGCCGGGTTTGATAACTATGGCTGATTTCATATAAAGCATCCCCCTCAACTTAATAGCTGTCATATTATCTTACCATAGACCAATACAACATTTTTCATTCAGCTTGCTCTTTTCCAGAGATAAAGTTCCTGGATATTTCTAATGCTAAGTATCATGCTCCCATCTCAAACTTCATGCATTGAGTCATTTGTCAAGTCAACACATCTTTTGAATTTGTCAATGTATACAGAAGTTAATCCAATGTTTACTCTTTGAATATGAATTTTTATTGAAAAGGGAAAAGTGAATGCTGGTTTGGCAGGCAATACCCATGCATGCTTTGGAGATGTGATGTATGTGGAGTGTCTTGTTTTACTTTGAAGGGTGATTTAGTTAACCATGATTCGTTGGCAGGAGCTGGACCTTCCACTAAATGCATCATCATGGAGCGAGGATGATCTTAAAAAACCAGAAAAATTCTATGAGATGACTGTTCTTCTTAATGCACAAAGAGAAATTGCTGATAAAATTTTGGATGTACAATGGGAAACTAAATGGCGTCAAGAAAAGGTTGGTAAAGCTGTCTCTACTTCTACCATTTAACTTGTCTCATATCTCTCCAAACCTGTGTATATTGCATGCAACATTTGCAAGTATGGAGCAGTAAGCCTATACACATAATAAATACACACGCGTGTGCACGCACATGCATGCACATACACACACGTGACACTACATATGTAATGTTCTGGTTGTTTTTTCTTAACAAACATGCGAGGTGGATGACAACTGCATAACATGTGTGAAGCTTAATAAGCATTAAGAAGTTAAACATTTTGAAATGCTGTGGTTTTAGGTGGGATCTGTTGACTGAAATAACTAGAAAGATAAAAGAAGTCCCTTAAATTGTTTTGGACTTTAATTTCGTGAGAAAATTATGAAAATTACATTTTGGATAAAAACCCTCTAATCATGGCTGGGGGTATTCTCTCAAGTAAAGCTGCTATCCTGTCACTGTTGAATTAATATATCTAGAAAGCCAGTCAGGCATCAAGTTTGTAAGATGAATTTTGCTATCATGGAATAGCTATCATTAGCACCAGTTACTTCTCAACAAAACATGATAAAGAAATATGTTTGCTTCTTTGTCATTCCCTCCAGATTTATTCCCCAAGTCTAAATGTTAAGGCTACAAATGTTTTTTTCAAGAGAGAAAGGAACATTTTGTTGAAAGAGGAGAGAAAACAAGATCAAAAAATTAAACATAGGAGAAGAAACCCTCCAAAATGAGTGCTGGAATTAACAATTCAAAGACGAGGGGCTTGTAGTCTCATCTTTGATAAAAATAATCCTCTCAAAATCTCAGAGTGTACTTGAGAAAGAATGCAAATTTATATGTCAACTGATGCTTTGCATCCATACTTGACCAATGGAAATAACTTGGAAGCCTCCTTGAAAGGTGGGAGAAACTGTGAACTTTTTGCGTGGATGTATGAGAAACTCTCCTAATGCTTTTCCGCTATTCGTTTAAGAAGCAAATGCGCAGGTGTCTCTCAGTGCATGTAGATACCCTCTGAGAATATTCTTACAACATTCCATCACTATTTTCAGATGCCACCGTTGTTTACATGTTTGTAATCTTATAAATACCATGAGCCATCAATATCCTGTACAATTTGATTTGCAGTTGAACGAACTGTTGGAAGAGAAGGTGCGGCCATACATTCAGAACATCAACAGTGGTGCCCTTCCCCGTCCTATCATAATACAACCACAGATTCAGGATAAAAAGGTTTCACCCTCCTCTCCCTTATTGCTTTGACTTTATTTGTAACATCTATCAATAAGCTCTGAAGCGAAGTTTTACCTCCTTCAATTTCTTTTCTGTTGGTGAAGAGGACTGGATCTATGTTTTACACAAAACATGCCTTGTATGCACATGCATTCGTGGTGGAAAGATGGATAACCAAAGCTATTTCTTAATACAATCGACTCACTCAAAGTGGTAATAGAGTAGGGTTTCAAATAATAAGATTGTGATGCCTAGAATTATTTGGTAATGGAGATTCAGTTAGTTGACTGCTCTGAGTATAGTCCAATACTGTCAATAGGGTAAATATATAATTGATGATTCTACCTACGTCTTTTGCTGTATTTTTCAAGGTTAAAGTTCTATGTTATCTTTATGGATAATTGCCATATAGAGATCCAAGTGGAAACTAGACATTCGGGAATCGCACACAAATTAATCATAAGCACATTTCCACTTCCTAAAAGCGCCAGATGCCAAACTTTAAACTCTGTGCTTTAGTTTCACCTAAAGTCATTATTGGTGTAGATATAATCATGTGAAGCTTTAGCTAGGCACTATTAATGCTTATCATGGTGCCCTGGTAACATTTGCAGCTTTTGGTTTATTTATTTGTTGCAGAGGAGGCAGAGGAGATGGTGGTTTTTCTGAAGTTTTAATCAGCATTCCCATGTAGGTGGGTGGCACATTTCATAAGTTGTATTTGCCAAGTTTTTTCTTTCAAAAGTGTACATTTTTCTCTCCTACCCTACCCAAGTTCCTCTGAGAATTTTGTAGCTCTATCCTTGGATCAGTCTTAACTTCTACCCTTATCCTAGATATTCTGTAGCTACCATATGCTGCTCTATGTCTGTTTTTGTTCTCTTAGAGTCGGTCTTGATTGAATGCAATATATCTCAATATTTTAGCTGTCAAACAAGTGCTGTAATTTCACCTGAATGCTTTGACCAATCAAATAAAAGGATTTCGCTTTTTGGAACTGGAAGTGCTTGATCATAAAACGGATAAAAATGATACTGGAAATTTGACTTCAGAGAAGCATAAACAGGTTGAGATAGAGAATTGAAAAAAAAAAACTCGAGATATGTTGTTTTCCATTTACGGCCAACAAAAATTTAAAAATGAAAAAAAGAAACTGTCATTGTCCTTGCAATTATTGAGAAAAATCTCTTTATTGATGATGTTTTTATTGTTGGTGTTTTTGTAAATATGATTTGAGAAAAGTAATTTAAAAAAATATATTTTGTGGTTGTTTAGAAATAAAATATATGTATGGTAAAAATTATGGTTGAATTTTTTTTATTAAAAGTATATTAATATTTGGTTAAAATTATAGATATAAAATGACCAAAGATTAATTTTTTTTTCATAAATAACTTTTATAATTTTTCATCAAACAATTTAGATGTGAAGGCTTATTGCATTTATATGTTTGTGAACATGGAACAATGTCACAAAAAAATCTCAAGAATTAAAATTAAAATGATGGCTGAACTTAACAGATGCAACATCTTGTTTTAAACTTTTTTCTTGTGTGATTTTACATGGCCCTTGATGCAACAACAATTTAAACATGTGTTATATATATATATATATATAAATTGATGTAACAACAATATAAACATGTGTTTTATATATATAAAAAAGAAAATTTAACATGTTCTGTAAAATTCTTTATTTTTTTTTCTACATCCTAAAAGTCCTCTTTATTACACATTAAATTAAATAATGAACTAGAAATTTATATATGGACAATAAAATCCTTCTAATTTCTAGGCTAGCCTTAACAATAAAATTTGGAAGATGATATCCTTCATTTATATATGGACCTAGAAATTTAAACTCGTTTGGATAATTTGAGTCAACAACATATTACTTCTCTTGTTTCACAATACTAATAATAATAATGATGATAATAATAATAATTCAACTACACAACAAAAAATTAATTAAATCTAATTTTTACAAGTCATATAGTTCAATCTAAAATACCTTCTAGTGACTTAGAAAAACTGATATTTGAGTTATTTATGGTCTTAAAAAATTTTTTTATATTATATGTGCTGCCGTCTCATTTAGCTCAAATAAATATAAATTGCATATCAAAACTACATGTTGTTATAATATTCTATGTCAGTACTCATTTTCTGGTAATAAATAATATTTGATTTTTCAATGATACACAAGCGCATAGATATATTCTATTGATTATTCTAAAAAAAACATATATTGAAAATGAACTGCCATATGCATTATTTTATGTTTTTTGAACCACAAATATATATATAATCACAAATCATCTTCAATGTTACCTTAAAATATGTCATATATCTCGAGTCAATTGCGATTTCTTGTAGTGTAGTAAAAAATTCTAGATTAATTGATTTGATTATTTCAACTACTAGTAAACACATAACACTTAGAACTTTATCGAAATACCTACTCATGATTTAATTAGAATGTTGAAATCTTTCATAAACCCCCCTATTAGAAGCACTCAATGCTAAAGTATAAAGAAATGTGTCAACCTTCTTTATAACATTCATCCTACTTAATGGTTTTAGTCTATATTGTGCTTCTAATTCAAAACAAGACTTTGAAATGTTGTTGCATCAATCTTAAAACATATTTATATAATGAATCCAATGTTAATTTAAAATTTCATTTAACCACTGCATTTCTGTATTGTATGAAATCATACATGGTTCCTTATAAGTGCAGTTATTGTAATAGATTGCAATTGTGCATGTTATGCACAAAAAATACCTACTAATGGTTTAACTAGAATGTTGAAATCTCTCATGGACCCCCTATTAGAAGCACTCAATGCTAAAGTATAAAGAAATATGTTAACCTTCTCTATAACATTCATCCTACTTGACGATTTTAGTTTGTATTGTGATTCTAATTCAAAACAAAACTTTGAAATGTTGTTGCATCAATCTTAAACATATTTACACAACAAATCCAATGTCAATTTAAAATTTTATTTAACCACTGCATTCCTGTATTGTATGAAATCATACATGGTTCCTTACAAGTGCAGTTATTGTAATAGATTGCAATTATGCATGCTATGCATAAGACTAGTTTACGATAATCAAATTCTCTAAATCAAAATGAATCGCCATCATCATCGTCATAATCTCTATTACTGTCATCAACAACACCACGACTACAACTAAATTAACCACCACTATTCCTACAACTATAGCCATAAGAGATATATTGAACAATATTGTTCATAATACTTTCACATTCCTCATCAAAAAGTCATTAAACCAATCCACATTCATATCTACCATGTTAATTAAATATTTACAAGCAATGAAATGTAAGTTAATTGTTATATAAATATAGAGGTGTTACAAGCTTTTACCTTCACACTTCAATAAATCGCATTACTTGTATAACATATTTAATTTTAATTTTTGATAAATCCCTATTAAATTGAAAATTATTTACACCTTTTACATTACGGTAGTTAATTTCATTGATCTATCTAAAGATATCATCACATAAAAAAACTCATTTCATTCTCTAACCATTAACAATTTATATATGTCTTTAAACCAATATATAGTTAGGTAATATTTTTATTATTAGGGTTGCAATAAAAAAAGTATCATTAGTTATATATTTTATATACATAAAACAATAATATAAAATTAAAGAAGATAAGTTAATAGAATAAGAGATGCAGACTAATATATTATTATTGGAATTCTTTAAAAGAATAAAAGAAGTTCAGTTATTCCATAAATGATAAGTGATGTGTTGAACTTAATTAAAATGGTGAATTATATAGGAATACAAAAACACATGAGCATATGATACAAGCACACTTTATTGGACATTCAAAGTAATTTTTTTCCATCTAATAATTTGATGTTGAACAAGATACAATATAGTAAAATATAAAGGCAACCTCAATATTTGTAATGAAAGTTAACATTATGTTTGTTATAGGGTACACATTACAAGTGTTTGACAGCCTACACATAAACATCTAACATAAAGAGCTTAAGCATATAGTAGATTGTTCTAAATACAATAAAGAAAAAATAGTAAGAAGAAGCACAAACTTAATTCCACAGTAGCAAGACTTCTTTCACACAATGGAAAAATCATTATAAAAGACAATAACACTGATACTTTTACATTTGTAATGACAATGATGTTTTAATTTATCTCTCATAAACATTTAACAGAACCATAAAGATTAAGTCTTACATTATGGTTTGAGAGTTTATCTCATTTCAAACATTAGTTTTAACCATTTAAATTCTCTTTTCTTCTAATTACTGCTTATATTTCCCTCCTACTTCTAACCATGAAAAATTCAGTAGCAAAACTATACAACTCACTCCTAAAAGTGACTTTATCAATGGTGTAAAACTTCATCATCACCTCTTTAATGTTACACCCTTTCATGAAGATATAGTGTTAATAAATTAAAGTTTATATTGTTTACAACAACGACTAAAGCTCAAATTTAGTTATAGTACACATATAAGAACTTTGTAATGAAGTTTTATATTTTATAAGTACATTATAATTGGCAAGTGATGAAAACATGATGATGACATGGAAAGGTTAAAGATAATAGGATATAACTATGTTTAATGAAACTACGATTAATTACTATTTGCAATACAACAATGTTCTACTTCATATAAAATTTTATTGAATGAAGAATTCTCAAATTAATTAATAGATAAGTGGAAGCAATGTTGTATTTCATTTCTAACACATGTTGATTAGGCATTTTAGCTTTTTTATTTTGGATGCCAAACGTATGATTTTTTTGTGAGTTTTTCCTTACATGTGTTGTATAAATATCAATTCCTTATCTTAATAGATCAAATGATGGTTTAAGTGTTATGTTTATATTTTCTTTACAACAAGAATAAATAAAAAATAATTTTTCATGCTTTATGATAAGTAGTTTTCACCTCTAGTATTATACATTCATTTCACCGTAAGAAAATAAAACATGAAATAAAAACTATAAATACATAATTATGCATCAAAATTTAAACAAGATTTATTAGTTTTTTTTCCTCTATGCAATATAATTTTTTGTTTTCCATACATAAAAATATTTGTAGCGATAGTTACATAGTTGAATAGTTAAATTACAATTAGTAAGGATCAAATAAGATACATTTAATATAAAAAAACTAAAAACTATCCAAATCTAATTTAATTATAAACAACTTCTTTGTTATGACTGCATGGTTAACTAATATTTTTGTTGGTATTGCTTAGTTATTAAAGGATTAAATTGGAATAAAAAAAGGTTCAATAGGTATTAAACATTGTTATCATATTGTATAAAGTTGATAATAAAAAAAAGGTATAATTTTATCAACACTAAATTAAATTCAGAGAAAGTTGAATTAATAGGATATACTTTCAATTTCATAAGTAATGCAATTAAGAAACAAGATGACAAGAATTATGAATGTTTACTGGGGTTGTAAAGATCAAATTAATAGTTCTTGCAATGACAAATAGGGATACAATTATAAGAATAAAGAAGATTTGGTTAGTTCCATGAATTTAATAAACATGAACAATGCACAGTAAATAATGATCAATCATTGAAATTAAAATTTACCTAGATTTTGATGCAGATAACACTAATTGTACATAGATGAAATTAGAGGATAGAAAAAAAAATCGGTGGTGATTTATATAGATCTTGTATAGAGATGGTGACTGTTGTTGAAATGTTATTTCATGGGTTTTGCAATTGTTTGTGGTTGAAAGAAAGAAAGAAACATGATGTCTGTAACAAATGTTTCAAAATATGAAAAGATTTGCGGAAAAAACTATAAACTGTTAATAGAAACAAAGGGACAATAAAAAGCAGGCCAGGAAGAACATAAAAAAAGAAATGTGACGTGGGATTTGTGATTAAGAGATAATTAAACAATCTTCAACTTTTAATAACTTTGCACAAGAATCATATGAAGCAAATAAGACATGCTTTTAATGAACTTTTGGTTGGACCACAATTATTATAAAGATCCTATATTCTTCAACCAACGATTTAATGTTTTCCAAATAGTCATTAATTATGGTCACATCATATCACACTTTCTACTACAAAAATAAACACCCTCTCATTCAACCATTAGGCTAGTGAATGACCATTTTATCCTCGTATTTAGTCTCCATTTCATGACTAGTTTTATCATATCAACAACATTAATATGGTGTAAATGATTGCCTATTTAAAACCTAAATGAAGAAGTTTATTTTTGATGGTTTGCTTAAGCTCAGGACCTAATCGGAGCAACTTATTCTTGATGTAAAAGTCGGCTAAGGATAAAAAGAATTTCTTAAAGAGAGAGTAGTAACAAATTAAGCACCATGCAAATGTAATCCTTGTTTACTAGTTAGTAATCATGTAAACCTTAAAGCTCTTTTCAATTTGATAACATATATAAACGAACTAAATATTCAAGTGTTGTCCCATGCATCTATGATTCACATTTTGTTCACGACAATGAAAGAAAATGATAAATGTAAAAAGCTTAAAGGAAAAAAAAATGGTTGGCTTACATAAAAAAAAAACTAGACTATAATTAAAGTTATTTGTCATCAAATGAAACATGGCTCGTAAGTTTAGGACTTCAATATACAAATGCATGCATATCATTTTAAAAATAAATTAAATTAAACAAAGCACCAAAAAGATTGTAATTATAACCTTACATATCACTATTTATTTAATTTTGATAGTGCTTTACTTTTTTATTATATATATTTTTTTAATTTCAACTAATCTTTTAACATTTGGTTTCTTAAATATTAGACTTTATAGTTTGTTTTGGTTTATTTTTATGCGATTATCTCAGTTTTAAAACATTGATTACAACTTTATACATTATTACTCATTCATAGTACTGTATTTTTTTTTAAACAATGTTTTATTTTCAGTTTTAATTTTATCTTTCTATATTTGGTTTGTTGAGAATTAGAGATTATGATTTATTTTTTTATGGAAATATCTCAGTCTCACACATCACTATTCATTCATTTCAATAGTGTTTTTCTCTTTTTTTTTATTATATGTTTTTTTTTCAATTTCAATCTCATCTTTTAACATATAGTTTATTGATGATTGAACTTCATGATTTATCTTAATTTGCTTTCTATGAGATTATCTTAACTATATGACCTAAGTTACTGGTTTAATAGATTAATTAACTAAGTTAACTAAGGTTTTCCTCTCATTTTAAATTGATCTTTTTTCAATTTTATTTGTTAATATTTTATTGACGAGAATTACGTTTTATAATTCATTTTAGTTTGTTTTTTATGAGGTTATTCTGGTCTTAAGACTTGAGTAATAATGGATTTGATGAATTAAACTACCATATTAAAACAATTGAAATTCATTTCTTTATTCATATGAATAATAAAGTTGCCCCTCCTTTTTTTTTTCCTCAACCCTTTTATTTTTCATATTTCATTCTTAATTTTTAATTTTTACCTTTTTTAACTTGATTCTTTTTTGGTCTAATTTCATGAGATATAGTTTTCAATTAAATTAGAAAGATAAAATCTAAAATAAAAGGACCACAATATAAAACACTTATGAAATGTATGGCTAATCTCAAAGTTTTTGGAATTTTCATTCTCGACTAGAATTCATTATATTAATTTTTAGTCTTTAAGTTAGAGTAAGGAGAGAGAAACTTGTTGAAAGATAATGAGGTTGTTATTTGGTCATGATTTGACCACCAAAATAGAAAATCTTTGTATTAGTAAGTTTCTTTTCTCAAGATGAGTTGATTAAAGGTTAATTTCTCTATAAACATAGTGAGGAAAGAAAATCATATTCAATTTTGATTTTTAAAATTCAATTAATTATGTTTTTTGAAAATATTTTAAAGTATTTTAGGGTTTTTGAGTAATTTATATAGGTTTTTATGGTGTTTTCAAGTGAAAAAAAGATATTTTTAAGGTAAATTCCCCATTATTTTTTAACCATCATAGTGATATACAACTTGTTTCCTGTTTAATATAAAAGGGAGTGGATGATCTGTTATCCGCTCTTAAAAAAAAATAACTTAGATGCATTTAAACTTTTTAATTCAAGCCAGACTCATACTTTTTATATATTTTTATTTTTTAATTTAAATTTAAATTTTTAAAATTAATTAAGTAAAATTTTAAAATAATTAAAAATATATTTTAAATATTATTTTATTAAATACCGGTCAATTTTTACTTGTTTTCAAATAAGAGTATATTAGTCGATTTATATGTAGTTATTCCATCGCGGAAAGTTAACAAACACTCCATATCGATGTAAACTATTAAAAAAACATAAATACATTAATCTTATATTTTTTAAATGTATTAAAAAAATAAAAAAACACGTCTTGCCCCATTTGTGCCGGTTCCCATCCTAGATTTGATTGAGCTAATTGCAAGCTCAGGTTTTGTCTATTTAAACCCAGAAGGAAAGATAATAAATTGGATACAATAGGGAAAAGAGAGAAATTAAAGTATTGATAGCGCTGATCTAAAAAAAATAAATAAAAGGGAAAGTCCTGGGAATATGAGATGGAACCAACCAAAATTTATGGTCCCTCTTAATCATACCTTTAAATAGCAATATTCCGCAACGAGGAATTACCTCACCTAGTCAGAGGAATCACTGAGTTTAGGATGACTATTTTTAGTTTTTTTTTTTTAATTTTTATATAAAAACCAATTAAACTAATTTTTTTAAAATTAAAATTAATTTAAACTTACTTGTTTCAATTAGTTCAGGTTTTTTAGAATAAAAACTAGTTCAAACTAGTTTAGATCAATTTTGACTTGATTTTTTGGATTTTAATTTAGTTCGGTTTAGTTTTTTTAATATTAAATTTATAAAACTAAACCAAATCAAATTTTTTAAAAATTCTAATTAATTTAATTATTTTTTTTAAAATTTAATTTATTTTTCAATTTTTATCCTCACCCCTAACCAAATACATTAACTAGAAAAGATTTTCAGCAGATTAAATATCAGAGAACATCTCTAATGCGCCGAGAATTCCAATCTATCACAAATTAAGAGATTTTGAATGTTTTATTCTAATATTTTTTTTCTCAACTCGGTATTGATGTTTCATTTTACTTCTTTTATCAACCCATTATGCGTATTTAATTTCTTTGATAAGTAATTTATGTATCATGACAATAACAACAGTACACCTTTTGTATCGCATGATAGAAAAGCAATCCATGGGATGACAGCCATATTTCCATAAACAGGAAGACTACACACCTCTTCCAGATCTTCTTTATTTAGATAAAGATCACCCAGATGAAAAAACTGTCGGGAGCGTAATAAAAATTATTTTTTAAATTATATTTTGTTTGGAAATATATTAAAATAATAATTTTTTTAAAAATTATTTTTATATTAAAATTATTTTAAAATATAAATTTTTTCATAAACATTATTAACATATTAAAAAGAATACATATAATAACACTTCACGCAGAATCCAACAAATTATTCAATTTGATTATGCAAATTAATAAAAATATTAGTACATTAAAAAATCAATTTAAGCTGATAATTCAAAAAATTATATGAGATTTATTTATATTTTTTTCAAATAAAATGTTTTAAATTATAAATTTACATAAAATTACATTATTTTATATTTAATTTTATTAAATAAATCAAAATAATAAAATTTAAATTTATAATTATTTAATTATTAAAATTTTAATATCATATCAAAAAATAAACTTTAAACTATAAAATCTTCGGCACAGCACATGCGCGGAGAATTTTTAACATGAAGCTAATGAGACAGATGGGCAAAGCAGTGGATGCAAAGAAATACAAATCAGAAAAATCTAAAGCTGAAAGAATAATACAGAAAATATCAAAATAATAATAAGGTCTTATAATCAAAAGAAAATAGTTTCTAATAAAGTTCAGCAATAACAATAAAGCCCGAAAACTTCAAAAAAAAATCTTCAACCTAAAATAGAAATGATAGTTGTCTCTCAAGGCCATCCACTAATAGCAGAACTAATAAGAAGAGAAGCCACAATAACCATCGTAGTTGAAGGAGTTGCAACCCAAGAAGCAGCTGGAGCCGGAGCGGGGGCAAGGTCCGCCTCATTGGAGCCGGGAGATAATGATGGCCCAGAACTGGACTCAGGTGTTGGGGATGGAGTTGAAGATGGCGGTTTTGCTGGAGTTGGACTTGATGGAGATGGTGATGTTGCTGGTGTTGGAGAGGCAACAGGATGATATGATGGTGAAGGAGTATTAGCCAGTGGAGATGGAGACTTTAATGGCACTGGTGATGGACCTGGAGACCCAGTAGTGAGAGACTCTGGTGAATGTGCTGGTGCAGGAGGCTTAGCATACGGAGATGGTGATGGAGACTTTGAAGGCACTGGTGATATCTGTGGTGTCTTGGTCACTGGTGATGGCCCTGGAGCCCAAGTTGGAGCATTGGCAATTGGTGATGGGGATACAGGTGACACTGATGGCACATGAGACGAGGTTGGAGGTTTAGCAATTGGTGCTGAGGATGTTGATGGCGCTTGAGCTGGATTGTGACCTTCTGGGGATGGTGCTTTAGGGGATACAGCTGGGGGATATGCTGGTGTTGAGGTTTGTTTTGTTCTGACCGCAAGCACAACAACAATCAGTTTTTGTCCCTTTCGACAATTATCCTCGTTTCCACTAATGAAAAAGAAAGGACCAGACTTATCAAACTGAAACACAGAGGAACCAGAATCCATAGTCTTGAGAGGCTTCTTTGTGATGCAGCTGCTGTAATCATCCTTTGTCACCCGCAACACAGAGTCCGACCCTTTACTGTACTCGAAGACTATGCCACAAACCCAGAAACCAATGCACAAGAAATTAAAAAACAAACTGAATCTTGTCAATTAAAAACAGCATGTCAATTGCCAAAACAGGAGGACTTACCAAGAGAGTCATTGACTTGGAACCGGTTTCTCTCGGCCCAGTGATTGTAACTCTCAGAGGGGTTTGTAACCCAGCCATCTTTGCCACCTACGTAGAAGCTATTGTAGGCCACAGAAGAAGAGAAGAGGTAGCAAGCAAGCAAAGCCCACAAGAGGCAGAGAGATCCTTGAGACTCCATTTTGAGGGAAATTATTATAGACAAATGAACCTCCTTTGAAGCCTTCTCTCTATATAGTGAAGGGAAAAATGAAAATGGAAGCTGAGGATTTTTGGGATTATTTATCGGAGAATTTGCCTTTAGAAAGGAAGAACGTAAATAATGCCTTGGATGATGCCTTGGAAGGATACAAAGAACCTTCCATAAATGCAATAGAAGGTGGGATAAGGGTGACAATATGGGAAAGTGTACTAAATTAAGGGGCTTTAATTTGATTTATTCTCTTCTCTCTCTTTTTTTCCCCTTTATTTTTGGTGATATTACAACTATAAAGTCATAAAGAATCATCTTAGAGAAAAAGAAGAACGAAAAAGAAAATGGATACTGAGTTCTTAATTATCAAAAAGAAAATGGATAGAGTTCTTAATTATTTTTTTGCATAACTTTTTCATTTTTTTCTTTATTCCATAAATATTAATTTATTTTATTTCATAAAAAATAAATTGTTTTTTATTATAAAAGAACTCTATACACTTTATATTTCATTTGTCTTCATCCTTTGAGATCAGAAAACTAAATAGAGTTGTTATAAAATATCCGTTATCATCCATCAAATATTAATTATTAGTTTATTGTTTTCTATTCCATTCATATATATATATATCAGTTTATATAATTCGATTAATTTTTTAAAATTTTAAAATTAATAATAAATTTTTAATAAATCTAAAATTTAAATATTTAAACTGATAATTTTTAAAAAGTAATTATAGAATGCAGTGAGAAAAGCTACGATAGCCTCAATTTTTTTTTTTAAATTACGACATATCTTGCTAATAGTCTTGATGCCATGATTTGAAAACTTGCATTTTAGGCATGGGAAGAAGCCCCTTCATGTAATATCTTGACATCTGCACTATCGCACCAAGATCCAAAAAAACAAAGCAATGTTCTGAGATGTAGCTATGAATGGTAAGCAAGCCTTTACATGACAAAATCTTGGAATTAAACTGCTTTTATATCTAAAACTCGCTATGCTATGGTCGTGGAAACTACACTGAAGAGGTGATTTTGAGGATGTGAGCCTTACTGCTTTTGATTACTTGGAGAAGCTTGTGATGGAACATTATCAGAAAGAAGATAAGGTGGGGATTTTCAGGGTTACTAGAAAAAGGTCTACTGCTACAACTAAGTTGAATATAAAGGGGTTTTGAAGGAGGATTTGCATGGTCACTTTAGATGGCTTAAGAGTTACTACTCAAGTTGATAGTGATATAGGATTTAGAAAATTCGGTACACCTAAGAAGAATTATGTGGTTCTGGGTGTTGATCTTGTTTCTCTATCATGGCATTTTTAAACATCGTGGGATGGTGTGGAGGGCTTACAGACATTAAAACCATGGAGACAAAAGGGCATTTCCATGGCAGAAAACGGGCTAAAGGAAGTTGTGGAGACATCTAGAGGAATAAATCTTGAAGTTTGCACGGTGGCATCCGAGAATAAAAAATGGAGGATGAGATGGCCCATTGTGCCGTGGAACACCTGAAATTTTCTATCGAGCAAGAGATAATGAGATAGAGACTTTTTTGATATTTGATCAAAGGTTCTTACCATAAATAAAACATGAGTAGATAAATTGTTTAATGAAATGATATTTGTGTTGACATAAAATAAAAAGGAGAGAAAAAAATTAATTTCTTTGTTGATTTATTTTTATTATTATTTAGTTAAGTCGTGTAAAACTCTTTTCTTTCTTTAAAACATTTTTAATATGTTTTTTAAGAGGTAGTGATATATCACAAAAAATCAATAATTTCATAATTTCTAATTTCTTGTTCAATTTATTTTTAATAATTTAAAAGTATTTGTGACAGAGATATATAAGGTTATGGTATAAGTTTTTAAAAATTTTATATGGAAAGATACATATAAAAAGATGTGATAAGTTATGGTACAAATCCTTGTCAAAATAAAAGAAATATTCATTTATTTAACAATCAAAATAATAAATAAGAAAACTATATATAAGACACAAAACACAACACACACTCACAAGTTGCCTGGCATAGTTTTTCGCCTCTATAAAAAATATGTTTTTGCAAAATATAATGATAAATTTTCTATATTAAAAATGGTAAAGAAGTTATTTAATATTTGTAATCAATTTTCTATATTTGTTATTTAGAATTTGTTGTAGAAACTTAAAAATATCACCATATAAAATTATAATTATCTAATGATTTTAATTAATATCATTGATTTTTTATTTTTTAATTTATTTTTATTATTTTTTTAGGAGAATTCAACAATAAATTAGGTTTAATAAAGACATTCAGATAATTCGTATCACAATCCCTAAGGGCACCTGTTAGCTTTTCTCTCGTAATAACTAATTTTTATAAATGCAAAACGAACTAAAATATGTATTAAAATTATTATTTTAGTCATCAATTTAATAAAAATTCAAGGGAAGTTAATAAAAATATATTAAAAAAAGAATGAAATTTAGTATTAAAATTCATAATTTTGTTATTCAGTTAATAAAAATTTAAGGATATTTTAGTCTAATCAAATTTTACAACATATAATTTATATATATATATATAATTACATAAATTCATTGTCACTGTATAGGAGGTTTAATTTTATTGTTTATATTAAAAAATTACCGATAAAATTACATTTGGTTTTTCTTTTCACTGATATATTGTATTCATTAATCAAATAAAATATAATTTTTTTTGTTTGATGTGTTTTTTCACCTGTAAATCTATCAATAATTAAATTATTAAAATTATCACATCCAGAAAAATATTCCATCGGCTATTTATAAAGTTTTTAGTGCAGAAAATGCAATAAGATATTTAGAGTGTGATCAAAAGATGGTAAATTATATCATAACGTAAAATTATATCAAAATCTTGTTTTAAGATTTAGCATAACCTTCTTTTTAGTACTGTGCAAAGGACAACGAATTCCAACATTTTACCATTTAAGACTATAGTTTTTCTAAACCTTTGGACAAGAGTGAAACTTTTTTTTTTCCTTAAATTATTTTAAAAATAAAAAATATCTTCTAAAATATTTTAGTGTCATGAACTTTACAATATTATAAAAAATATGATGATGATATAATGATGATATTAGAGAATGATAAAATGATTATAATTTCAATATTTGACAAAAATATTGTTTACACGCTGTAATTTACTCGAAAAAATAAAATTATATTTTTATTTATTTTTTAAAATTAATTAATTAATTAATTAAATGAACTAGAGAGTTAAACGAATCTTTTTAGAGGGTTTATTTATTATTTTTTTAATTGTTCGAGATACCATTATCTTTTTATAATTTTTAGAACAATTAAATTATTATCCTTAAAAGCAGGAAAACAAAAACCTTGGGTTTGGAGGCTTTTTAGGAATTTATACTTTTCTATGAACAGTGTAACGACTCAATATCCATTGCAGGAAAATATAAAAAAAATGTATAGATAAAAAAACGTATAGATGAGTACCTAATGAAATATATTCCTAATCCGCCTACACAGAGAAATGTATAGATGAGTATATCTTTTTTCCAGGGTGTGTGTCTACACACACACCTTACCCCTATCATGAAAAAAGATGAAAAAAATAACAGAAATTGAAATGTAGATCAAAATCCTTAACTAAGAAAAAACTAAATTTATTATAACTGGATTTTTAATCGGGTTATCTTGGATTTTGATTTTTTTTTTAAATTAAGGTTGGTTTTAATCTAGGATTGGATGAGTTTTTAGTCAATCCATCAGATTGGATTAAATTTTAAAATTATATATACAATCTAATATAGTTATTTTATACCTGTTGCACTGATATAATCTTTGCCCACCTATACACAATAAACTTTTTAGAGTGGTTGTAATGTGTTGTGGCTGCATGTGTTTTCATATAAAAAATAATATTTAGATATGAAATACAGTTAATATATATATATATATATGTTTGATAAATATGTAACAACATTGATTAGAATTAAGTTACTATAGGATATCTTGCTAAAGTCATTTTTCAAATTATGTGACTGAAATAATAGGATAAGAAAATAAAAGGAATTATAAAGTTTTGTTTTTTCAAAAAATATGTTAACTTTTTAAATACGTGACCTGGCTCATTGAACCTAAAATATTTAATCTAGAAAAATCATAAAGTTTAGTTCCTAATAAAGTAAATATTAAAAACAATAAAAAAAAATCTCAATTAGTATTTATATGATTGATAAAATAGAAATTAAAATAATAAGAATTATTATTATTATTATTATTATTATTATTATTAACATCATCATTATTAGTAATAACAGTAGTAGTCTTATTAATATTATTACTATTTTTCACAACTATTAACACAATTATTGTTGTTGTTGTTATAATTATTGTAACTACTACTACTATCATCATAATTATTCCACATATTATTATTATTATTATTATTATTTATCATCATAACCATAATAATTATTATTGCTACCATTATTGTTATTTTTATCATCATCATCATCATTATAATAAACTATTATTATCACCATTATCATTATTATCACTATTGTTATCATCATCATTCTTATTGTTATTATCAAAATTAAAACCATTATTTCCACTATCACCATCATAATAAATAATAAACTATTATCACCACCACCACCACCATTATTATTATTATTATTACTATTATTGAAAAAATAAAAATTATAAACTTTATTTGAATAATAAAATTAAAAACTATAAAAACTTTAACAAAAAAAAAACCCAAGAAAAACAACAATAAATCAAAAGAAGATGGATCAAATTAAAATTTTAAGCAGAGTTTTATAAAATATTATTTTAACTTATGTTAAAGTTTTAGAATTATGATAAGATTTTTTATATATATAAAAAAATAACATAAATAAGTATCTAGAACTTTCTTTTAGGATCAAATTGAAAATTTGCCCAAAACAACTCTCTTTATAAGTTGTTAATGGTGAAAAAAAGAAAGAGAGTATGTAGTCAATCAAGAGAAAAAAAATGTGAAAAGAGAGCTTTTATTATCTTTTATGGAAATTGTTTGAAAAAAAAAAGATATAAGTTAAAAAGAGTGTTAAGTAATTAAAGAGATGGTTTGATATACTAAAGAGTCAGTAAAGAGTTTAAAGATTTTAAATGTGTTTTTAAAAACATAAAAATTGAGCTTAGAGGGAAATGTAAAGGAAAACTTGATTGAAGTTGTTTTGGCTTTTAATTATTTATTCTTTAAGGGTAAGAAAACTCTCCATAATGATTCCTTGCGTTGTTTTTTATATTTGTTCTTGAATTGCTTAGAATTGATATTATATAAAGGTGAGTTTTTGATGTTATGGTGGTTTAAATACATGAATTTATGTTGATTATATATTTATTGAGGAAATACATGTTTGGGCTTGTCATTAATTAGATTAATTTGTAAAAATAAAATAAAAGGAAGAGAAATAAAAAGAGAAAAGAAGATGGACAGGGATAAAGAGTTGTTTCCACCTTGGATTTGTTATTGATCCCTTATTAAGTTATGAGTAAATACGATTTTATTATGTTAATTAGTGAAATTTTATACATTGATGTTTTGTTATTATCATGTATAATTATGGGCCTTTTAGGTAAATAGAAATGGTGGATGTAATTTGTGAAGTTATTCTAAGGTATTGTATGTTGGCATTAAAAAATAAAATAAAGTAAATAAATGAATTAAAATTAATTAAGTGAAAAGTTAAAGAATTATCATGTCACTATTTTTACTTGAATTTTCAACAAGGATAAGGAATTTTGAGGGGTGAGTTGAGTTGATGTAATTTGAGATTTTCCATGACTTAAATGGATGAACTAAATTTGAATGACGAATTAAAACTTAGAGTAAAAGATAATATATCCTCCTCTTATAAAGGTGATTTTAGCCATGGAAAAAAAGAAAAAAGAATTCAAGCTTTAAGAAATTTATGAATTGCATTTAAATAGTGAAAATAATAATAATGAAATAATGTGTTGAATTAGGTGTAAAAAAAATAAATTTTCTATAGTTATTGGGAAATTTTTATAATAATCTAAGATTTTCTTATAATTGTGATGAATTAAACATTTAGGTGAATGTAAGAGTTATTTGTGGAATTATTAAAGAACATGAAAAAGTTTTAACTAAATTATTGGATGATAAAATATTGAAATTATGTTATTTTTTAAATGCAACAAGAGAGATTAAAGACTTCAAATATCAATAAGGAATTACTAATCAAGCATTAGCAATAGGTAAGTGTTTGATATTATGAATTTTTATAGAGAAATTAATTGAAAAACATGCGTTAATTTTAATTAAAAATTTTGTAATTTATATTTTAATGTTAACGGATGAACTAGCACCCCGATAATTAGGCAGGTGAACTAATACTCTGTAAATGGATAGATAAATTAGTACTCGATAATTAGATAGGTAAGCTTGGTAATTGGGTAGATAACCACATTTACATGGATAAACTAATGCTTGATATTTAAATGGGTAAACTAATGCTCGGTAATTTAACAACTGAACTAGTGCCTAACAGGGTGAATAGATTAATGTTCCTAATAAAGAAGTAGCACTTATGTGAAATGGTTATGATTGGAATTGATTGAACAAATATAAAAATGTAAGATATTAATGATTCACAATAAAATATATAGAAAAAATATTTTTATATGAGTGTAATGAAATGAAACATTGTATTTATTGATAAAATATTAATTTTATTTTTAGAACCCTCACAACAATAAAATAGATCCTACTTGAATATATAACACTTTTTGTGTTTTTATATTGATCAACATGTATTTTAGGATTAATGAATGGTATAAAAAAAGTTGAATGAATCTTTTTATTGCTAGAATAAAATTGTTATATGTAATTAATTTGAATGCTATATTTAAAAATATCTTTATTTTGTATTAATTATTTGTATTTTATCATAGTTGCTTATAGGATTAGAAATGTTAGAATGATATATAGAAAAAAAGAAAAGAAAAGAAGATGTTACTCTAAATTTGTATATTTAACTAAGAAATTGTTGAGGATAAAATAATATGAGCATTATATTCATATTCTAAGTTTTTATTCTTTTTCTTAAATCAATTAATTTTACAAGTTATGTAAACTTTAGAATTATTTATGTTTTTTAATTTTATTATTTGTATATTTATTATCAGAAAATATATGTTTATTATTTTTGTGATGTATTGATTGTAAATAAGGTTTAAGATAATTAAACTATAATTATGATATGAATTATATTAAAAATAAAGTTATCTATAAATTGATATGGTTTCATTACAAGATAAAGTAAGAGAAACTTTATCGAATTTTTTATAAAAAAATTACACCAATAAAAATTAACTTTTACAAATAAATATAATGTTTTTAGCTGGATTGGGACATATCTGTTTATATTTACTAATTATCTGGCAAGCTTATAGCTATTGAAGAGCGCCCTAGGGTGATTAATGGCATATCATCTTGTCTTGTGCTAGAGTTTACAAGGTATATATAAATTTAATATCCAATAATATACTTGAGAATCAGCCCAATACAGTTTTTTTTTACCAAAAAATTCATTAGTAATAACTAAATGTATTTTTTATATAAAAAAATTTAATCCAATACCTAAAATAACACATAATAATAATTAGTATATAATAATCTTAAAAAATATAACTCAGATTTTAAATTTCTTTTAGAAATCACCTATTGAAATTTCATAAATTTAAAGGTTGTCAAAAAATGATATAATAATTAATTTTAAAATTTATAAAATTAATTAAAAAATATATAAATTATTCTAAATATCTATATTAATCTTCAAATAATAATTATTACATAATTGATCATCACGGGAGAATAAACTGCGCCCCCTTGGGCTGCCAGACATGATAGGATTTATATTCCCGTTTTGTCGTTTTAACACCCCCCCTCGAAATCATCACACGTAATGATTATGGTGTTTGTGAAACGATGAGGCGGATAAGGTTGTCAAGACAAAACAAAAGGTTGACGTTGGCATGTGGCTCTTGGAAACTTGATGGGATGGGTTTAGGTGGGGATATTTAAAAATATAATAGTTGTTATTTTTAAAAATATTTTTGATGTCAAGATATTAAAGTGATTTAAAAATATAAAAAATAAATTTAAATAATTTTATTTTAAAATTTAATGAAACATGGCTTGTTCAAACGGTCATATTAATACCAATAATTCAATGTTATTAGGTAAGAATTATTGTGTTAAAGCATCAAAATCAAAATTATCACATCAATGCAATTAAAAAGTATTAAAAAAATTAATTTTTCATATAAAAAACAAACATGTATTCATCATGCTTTGTCACCGCTATTCAATTCAACGGCTAGTGACAAATGTGTTTTTTTTTTCTAGACCCTAATATTTAGAAGTTTATTAAAATATAACGACTCCAATTTATTAAAATCTAATGACTCCAGTAAAGCTGGTTTAATCTAATAAAATATAAAATGTTTTTCAATTTGTTCATAAAACTCTAATTGAATATCTTATTAAAAAAGACAAACATCAACTCACTTGACGAACCACTGTGTTTGGTAGGTGACAAGTGTTGCTATAAATGATGCATATAAATATATTTTTAAGAAAGCCCAATAAATTTAACCCTGAGCAGCAGTTTCCAACCAAAAAAACAAAAATGGAAGATTTTATTTTCAGAGGGTTTCTGTCCTCATCTTTACTTCTATCTCTCTATGTTGTGTTTAGAGTTGCTCACACCTTTTGGCTGAAGCCGAAAAGCCAAGAGAAGCGTTTGAGGAAGCAAGGGATCAGAGGCACTTCTTACAAGCTTTTGAATGGTGACATGAAAGAGTTTGCAAGGTCTTCTAAAGAAGCAAGGTCCAGGCCCATTGCTCAAAATCAAGAAATTGCACCACGTGTCCTTCCATTCTTTTATAAAATGGTGCAAATTTACGGTGAGCAGCAGCTTCACAAGCTATCTCATTTTTTAAAGATTTATTATTATGTTTAGGAATTTCTGTTCATACATGTACTTTGAAAATGATATTATCCTGATTTGTAATGCGAACGAGAACAGGAAAGGTCTCCCTGTGTTGGATGGGGACAAGACCTCGCCTGCTATTATCTGATCCAGAGCTGGTGAGGTTAGTGTTAGCAGACACGAGTGGTCACATTACAAAGCCACCGCGAAATGCCCTTGTGGATCTATTACAACTGGGAGTCTCAACCTTGGAAGGAGACAAATGGACCAAACGCAGAAGGTTGATGACACCTGCCTTCCACGTTGAGAGATTAAGGGTAACTTCACCTACCTCAATCATGGTATTCTGTTGGATTAAGAAGGTTCTTTGACAAGTTGAAAGACACTTTGCGGGAACTAATATAGCCATTTAACTTGTACACATATTTTATAAGGATTTTAGGAGTCCAGATCTTTAGCCTTCAATCACTAGCTTTTTAACTTTGGAATTGAATCAACTTTTGATATGGTATTAGAGTCTATATGCTGATTTGTGTTGGTATGTGAAAAGGGAATGATCCCAGCATTTTCAGCCAGCTGTTGTGATCTGGTTCAGCGATGGAAGAAATTAGCAGGTCCTCAGGGCTCATGTGAATTGGAAGTTGCACGCGAATTTAATATTCTTGCAAGTGATGTTATAGCTCGAGCAGCCTTTGGAAGCAGCTATGAAGAGGGAAAGAAAATATTTGATCTTCAAAAAGATCAAGTTATTTTGGTCCATGAAGCTTTTTATTCCATTTACTTCCCTGGTTTGAGGTACATATTAATGCCATTTATCTCTTGCAAATTCAAGCTTCTCTTGGTGCTGGTTAAAATTTTTAACCAATGTCTGATAATACATTAAATCCCAGTTAACAACATTTCATTTCTTCGCGCTTCTCCAATAGATTCATACCCACTAAAAAGAACAAGAAGAGATACAGTATAGACAAAGAGATAAAAGCGGCATTGAGAAATATTATCCATAAGAAGGAACAGGCCATGCAAAATGGAGACTCAGGCGATGCTGACTTGCTCAGCTTGCTTTTACAGGGCAGGGATGATGCTGATAATGACATGAAAATTGAAGATGTAATCGAGGAATGCAAGTTGTTCTTCCTTGCAGGCCAAGAGACCACAGCAAACTTACTCACTTGGACATTGATAGTTCTATCTATGCATCCAGTCTGGCAAGAGAAAGCAAGAAAAGAAGTTTTGCAGATTTGCGGCAAGAGAACACCTGATATCGATAGTATAAAACAAGTCAGAATTGTATGTACCTCTTTTGTTCACGCATTAATTTACCATGTTTTGTGAGTTACAATCAATTCGTTGGAAACGATTATAAATCCTTGGTTTATCAAACTAAAAAAATTTGCAGGTCTCAATGATCTTAAACGAGGTACTAAGACTATATCCACCTGTGAATCTTCTGTATCGACATGCTCTAAAGGAAACAAGCATTCGAGGAATGTCCATTCCAGCTGGGGTTGACCTCCTGTTACCACTCTTGTTTCTTCACTATGATCCTGAGTATTGGGGAGACAACGCAGAAGAATTCAAACCAGAGAGATTCTCTGAAGGAGTTTCGAAAGCATCGAAGGATGAAATTGCATTTTACCCTTTTGGTTGGGGCCCTAGATTTTGTCTAGGCCAAAACTTTGCCTTGACTGAAGCAAAGATGGCTCTTGCTATGATTCTACAAAATTTCTGGTTTGAGCTTTCACCCTCTTACACGCATGCTCCTTGTAATGTGATAACTCTTCAACCACAACATGGAGCTCCTATTATACTACACCAATTATAAGGTTTATATAGTACTTTAGTATCTTAGGAAGGGAAGCAACTCAGTTGAACGAGTTAAAGGAGGCTGTCCCAATGTCTTGTTGTCAACCAGGAACAAGTTGGCGCCGTGGAGAGTGTTGTTTCTTTGCATAATGTTGCCATCTGCTATTGTATTAAAGTGATTATTCCCTTTAATAATATAAATAATTATATTTAAAAACTTATTCAATAATTTTAAATATAACTTTTTAGAATTAATATAAATTATAATATAAATAATTATACTTAAAAACTTATTCAAGAATTTTAAATACTAATACATGACTTATTAGCTGTGAATAGTATGTTAGAATCCAAGAGATTGGATTCTCATGAAGGATCAATATAAATGATTTGAGTTTGTAACTTAACCATATCTAAATATTTTTATATGTGTTTTTTTTCTTACTTCAAGTTTTTTAGATTTGGACGAGAATGTCTAACATAAAAAAAATAATTAAAATTAAATTATTGATGAATCTTTCTAGAGACATGACTTAACGAGTCTTGCTATGGATAAAACCCATGCTAATAGGTTATGCTCGCAGCAAGAATAAAGGATTATAGATGAAGTGGTTACTAGATCCAAAGCTATTTTAAATTTTATTTATAGTTTGAACAAAAATCGAGAAAAAATAAAATTGAAGATATCTTACAAAAAATTAAAAAAATATATATTATGGTAATTTTTTAAAATCTGTTTTATATATAATCACATCAAAATAATAATAGAAAATCTTAACATGAATTAAGGAAAATATTTTTTTAAAGTGAAGAAAAAAATAAATAACAATAACAATAACAATAACAATAATTTTACACTTCAAATCAAATATTATTAATAAAATAATTAATAAATTTGAAAACAAATATTATCAATATTGAAAAACAATTATAGATTTGATTTGAAGTGTAAAATTAATAATAATAATAATAATAATAATAATAATAATAATAATAATTTTACACTTTAAATAAAATCTATGATTGTTATTTAATATTGGTAATATTGTTTTTCAAATTTATTAATTATTTTATTAATAATATTAATTATAATAAAAATACTAATATTTATAACAAAAATATTTATACTTTTTATATTAATACTTTAATTATAATACAAATAATTATATTTAAAACTTAAAACCTAAGAACCTTGAATCCTAACACATGACCTATTAGTCCTGAATTCTGACACTAGATCTAAGAGCTTTAAATCTTGATACAACCTAAAAAGTTGAATCATGATTATGGACTCCAGATATTAGATCCTAATGAAGGATCAATAATCTTGGATCAAACGACTTTATAAAACCTAAGGTATTTAAGTTTACACCTAGCCACATCCAAGATCTTTAAACAAGGCGCCCTTTTCTACCCTTTTGGAAAAGAATACCTGACTCAAGAAAAAAAAATTTTATTAATAGTTACAACTAGGAGGAAGAACCAAAGCTGATGGATCATGTTAAAAACAGGGCTCAAAGTTAATGGATTCAATAGCGGCTCAACCCAAAACTATTTTGAAGTAAAAACTCAACTTAATATATTTATCTTGGTTGTGGTTGCGCAATAACACCCAATCTTAATATCTTTAAAAATAAAATTAAAAATATAAAAACATAAAAAATATTAATTTGAAGTAAAAAAAACAATAAAAAAATTTCAAAGCATTTTTGGAATGCAAAACCCAACATGCTTTCATAAAAAAATTCAACTCGGAATGAAAAAAATAATTATCATCACTTAACTTTTGTATAATATAAAACAAAATTATATTAATTTATTTTCTCTTTACAATATAAAAAGAAATCAATAAGAGTAAAGAAAAGAAAATTCAAGAGAGAAAAAACTAAAACTAGAAATATCTTGAAATATTTTTTAAAAAATATGTTGATATAATATTTTTTTTGTTGTTTTAAATCTATTNAGAAAAAACTAAAACTAGAAATATCTTGAAATATTTTTTAAAAAATATGTTGATATAATATTTTTTTGTTGTTTTAAATCTATTTTTTATATAATCACATAAAAAATAATACAAAAATATCTTAATATGAATTAAAGAAAAATGTATTAATTTAAAATTAAAAATAATCTTGTTATAAAATTTATTAATGATAATAATAAAAATAATAATTGTTATTACTTATTATATTTGTTTTCATTTTTTTTCTCTACAAGATTTGAAAATGTAGCTGTATGGATCTGCAACCCCTGGGGGAGTTTGAACCCTAGACTTGGTAGAAAAAACCTAGACATGTCAAGCCGCGTGGATTTGCAACCCTCTCGGGGGGTTTGTAGATTGCATACATGCTATGAAATACCTTGGTTGGCAAGTCTACACCTCGTTTCTCATTAGAGGTTTTGCAGACCAGGCAAGAGGGCCTGCAGCCCTAGAGGCAAGGATCTGCTATTGTAAATGGGCCTACAGACCCCAAACACATGAATTTACAAACCTACTCATATAGGTTTATAGCCATGGGCTTCGGTTCTGCAATTCGTTTACGCTAATCTTCTTCATCCACCGTTAGGCTATACAGCCCTTGCGTGTGGTTCAATAAACCTTAGGGTGTGAGCCTTTTAGAACCGCTTATCTAGGTTTGCAGCCTCATATGCGGGTCAATCCCAATGCGATGTTTTTGTAGCCTGGAGCTTGCAGTCTCACTTGACATGCAGACGCCCAGAACTTGACAGCCCCAACATCATGTTTGTAGTCTAGGTTCGCAGTTTCATCATTTTAATATGTTAATATAAAAAAAATTAAATAAAAAATATCATTAATATATATTTTAGTATAAAAAATATTTAAAAAACAACCATAAATACATTTTTAAACAAACTCTGTATCTGTAAGTGGGAGCTGCAGCCACACTTAAACTAGAGCTGATATAGGAGATTGGTTCGCAGCGTGGCAATGCTTCCACTCAATAGTAAAATCACTTATAATTCACAAGAACTCGTTATGAAGTGCAATTCAAAATGAGAACATTTTTAATTCATAATTAATAAAATACTGTTAATTTTTTAGTTATAGTTAATTGATAACTTCAGCTGCAAGACAAGAATATATTATTATCGGATATCACGTGAGTATAAACTTCGTAGCCTTGGGCTGCAAGGCAAATTGGGATTTATGTTCCCGTTCTGTCGTTTTCACTTTTTTATTTTTTGGGATCTTGGAATCAACACACGTGACTTCGGTGATTGTGAAACAATGAGGCAAGAGATGGGTTAAGTTTGTCAAGAAAAAACAAAAGGTAGACCTGGTTTTTCCGTTGTTTTCAAACTAACTTTTTATTTAAAAATATATTAAAATATTATTTTTATATTTTAAAAATTATTTTTAGCATTGCTATATCAAAATAATTTAAAAATATAAAAAAATTAAATTTATGTAAATTCTATTTTTTAAATTTTTTATGGAATATAAAAATATTTTTAGAGAACCTTATCAAGATCAATAAGTCCAGGTTATCTAGTCACAAATATTATATTTAAACTTCAAAATTATCACATCAATACAATTAAAAAATATTTAAAAAATTAATTTTTTATATAAAAAACATGTTTTAATTATGTATTGTTACTATTCTTTTTTTTTTAAGTTTAATGTGGCTATCCAGGATAATTTGCATGTGTTTTAACAAATCTTACGAGCCTTAAAGTTACCAATTATGTAGACTTTCAATGACCATTACATGAGTAATCACGAAACTCAAATCTAAAACTATAAAAAACAAATTTTTTACTCTCAAATTCTTATCACTAGATTACTATTTAGATTTAGATCATCGCTTTTTAATTTATTACTAATAATAAATATGTTATTTTATGTAAATTATGGTATTCGGAAGTTTATTAAATTTAAATTTATCTAATTAAAGCAGGTTGATTAAACCTGTAATAAAAATTAAAATATTTTTTAATAATAATATATTTTACTCCTAAAACTTGAATTCAAAATCTTATTTAAAAAAAATAAACATCACTAACCATTATTTTTGGTTGGTGACAAGTATTGTCATAGATTTATTCATTATCGTCATCATCGTGTATATATATATATATATAAAGGAAAGCGACGAGGTCCAAGTTCAAACAGGAGCTAACAAATGCCCTTTAAATTCTTCACCAATCGGGTCTCATTTCCATCAAATTTCATCGATCCCAAGTTTGCTGAAGCAGCAGTTTCCAGCCAAAAAAAAAAATGGAAGATTTTATTTTCAGAGGGTTTCTGTCCTCTTCTTTACTTCTATCTCTCTATGTTGTGTTTAGAGTTGCTCACACCTTTTGGCTGAAGCCGAAAAGCCAAGAGAAGCGTTTGAGGAAGCAAGGGATCAGAGGTACTTCTTACAAGCTTTTGAATGGTGATATGAAAGAGTTTGCAAGGTCTTCTAAAGAAGCAAGGTCCAGGCCCATTTCTCTAAATCAAGAAATTGCACCACGTGTCCTTCCGTTCTTTTATAAAATGGTGCAAACTTACGGTGAGCAGCAGCTTCACAAGCTATATCATTTTTTTAGATTTTTATTAGTATTAGGAATTTCTGTTCATACATATACTTTTTAAATGGTATTATACTGATTTGTAATGCGAACGAGAACAGGAAAGGTCTCCCTGTGTTGGATGGGGACAAGACCTAGCCTGCTATTATCTGATCCAGAGCTGGTGAGGTTGGTGTTAACAGACACTAGTGGTCACATTATAAAGCCACCGCGAAATGCCCTTGTGGGTCTATTACAGCTGGGAGTCTCAACCTTGGAAGGAGACAGATGGGCCAAACGCAGAAGGTTGATGACACCTGCCTTCCACGTTGAGAGATTAAGGGTAACTTCACCTACCTGAATCTTGCAAGTTTAAACATTCTTAAGAAATTTTTACAGCTGGCATTTGAAAGTTTAGAATCTATTTGGACTTCTTTACATTTTATCAATTGACCAATGTGCTGCATAAGAAAAAACTGATCCAGAAAACATTCATCAATGTAAGCAAATGGCAAGAAGGAGTGATAGAGAGTTACATAAATCATATTTTGGAACCTGTGCTTGAGCTATTGGATTGAGGTAGTTCTATTACATGGTATTCTATTGGATTAAAATGGTTCTTTGACAAGTTGAGGAGATGGTACAGCTATACACACCAAAACGTGTACTGTAGTCAAACTTGAGATGGAGGCTTGAAAGAATTCTTGAATTATCATAAAGAAACTTTGCGGGAACTAGTATAGCCATTTAACTTGTATACATGTTTCATAAGGATTTTCGGATTCCAGATCTTTCGCCTTCAATCACTAGCTTGTAACTTTGTAATTGAATCAACGTTTGATATTGTATTAGAGTATACTGATTAGTCCTGGTATGTGAACAGGGGATGATCCCAGCATTTTCAGCCTGCTGTTGTGATCTGGTTCAGCGATGGAAGAAATTAGCAGGTCCTCAGGGCTCATGTGAATTGGATGTTGCAAGCGAATTTAATATTCTTGCAAGTGATGTTATAGCTCGAGCAGCCTTTGGAAGCAGCTATGAAGAGGGAAAGAAAATATTTGATCTTCAAAAAGATCAAGTTATCTTGGTCCTTGAAGCTTTTTATTCCATTTACTTCCCTGGTTTGAGGTACATATAAATGCCATTTATCTCTTGCAAATTCAAGCTTCTCTTGGTGCTTGTTAAATTTTTTAACCAATGTCTGATAATACATTAAATCCCAGTTAACAACATTTCATTTCTTTGCGCTTCTCCAATAGATTCATACCCACTAAAAAGAACAAGAAGAGATACAGTATAGACAAAGAGATAAAAGCAGCGTTGAGAAATATTATCCATAAGAAGGAACAGGCCATTCAAAATGGAGACTCAGGCGATGCTGACTTGCTAGGCTTGCTTTTACAGGGCAGGGATGATGCTGATAATGACATGAAAATTGAAGATGTAATCGAGGAATGCAAGTTGTTCTTCTTTGCAGGCCAAGAGACCACAGCAAACTTACTCACTTGGACATTGATAGTTCTATCTATGCATCCAGACTGGCAAGAGAAAGCAAGAGAAGAAGTTTTGCAGATTTGCGGCAAGAGAACACCTGATATCGATAGTATAAAACAAGTCAGAATTGTATGTACCTCTTTTGTTCACGCATTAATTTACCATGTTTTGTGAGTTACAATCAATTCGTTGGAAACGATTATAAATCCTTGGTTTATCAAACTAAAAAAATTTGCAGGTCTCAATGATCTTAAACGAGGTACTAAGACTATATCCACCTGTGAATCTTCTGTATCGACATACTCTAAAGGAAACAAGCATTCGAGGAATGTCCATTCCAGCTGGGGTTGACCTCCTGTTACCATTCTTGTTTCTTCACTATGATCCTGAGTATTGGGGAGACAACGCAGAAGAATTCAAACCAGAGAGATTCTCTGAAGGAGTTTCGAAAGCATCGAAGGATGAAATTGCATTTTACCCTTTTGGTTGGGGCCCTAGATTTTGTCTAGGCCAAAACTTTGCCTTGACTGAAGCAAAGATGGCTCTTGCTATGATTCTACAAAATTTCTGGTTTGAGCTTTCACCCTCTTACACGCATGCTCCTTGTAATGTGATAACTCTTCAACCACAACATGGAGCTCCTATTATACTACACCAATTATAAGGTTTATATAGGACTTTAGTATCTTAGGAAGGGAAGCAACTCAGTTGAATGAGTTACAGCAGGGTGTCCCAATGTTTTGGTGCAACCAGGAACAAGTTGGTGCAGTGGAGAATGTTGTTTCTATGCATAATGTTGCCATCTGCTATTGTATTAAAGTGATTATTCGCTTTTCTTTCTTTTGGTTGTGATGATTGCTCATAGTATGTGCTTGTGAAAGCACCACCTAATGAAGAAAGATGCTTATTTCCTTCAATCTTTTATTGTTCTCTGCTGTTTTATGGACCTTCAGTGTTCATAAGTTGCGCGAGGAACTCAGTTTTGGGTGTCTGTTTTTTATGCATCATGTTGCACTCATTTAACCTCTACAAGTTTTATTTGTCTCTAATGTTTTAACCTTTTTTTAGAATTGATACAAATTAAATCTTTAAACTTGATTTTTTTAATAAAATTTTTAATTGAATTCAAACCCATTAAAAGTTAAGTTAAATCAAATCTTTCATCTTAATTAATTCCTGTAATTTAAGTTTAAATTTAAGTTAAATTAATTTTTAAACTTAATTTTTCTTCAATTAAATCTTTAATTAAACCAATTAAAAGTTTCATTAAATCCTTAAATTTAATTAATTTTATTCAATCCTTAGATTTAATTAAATTTTTTTAATATTGATCAAGTTAGATTTCAACCTTCATTTTTTTCTGTAAAGTTTTTGTTCGACTCATTGTATTAAAATATTACATTTTGATTATTTTGATTTGTTGCAGCTTCACAACTTCTCGAATCTAAAAAATATTTTTTTAATTTTGAATAAAAAGATATATTTTTTATAAAACAATTTTTTTGGGATCCCATGTTGAATTATGACATTATTGTGCAATTTTTACCCAAAAATAAAAAAAATAAAAAAATTGAAAATTCAAAACTTTAATCTTGAAGGTTTACTCAAGACTTGGTTAACCTAGATTAGGTTAAAAAAAATCTAGATTGAATTAGTTTGACTAGGTAAAATATAAAAGTTGACATGTGGTAAAACAATATTATTTTAGTTATATTTTAAAAATTGAATCAATTTAATTTGATGTGGTCCTTAACTTATTGATTTTTTTTAAGGATCAAAACAATATTATTTTAGTTATTTTTTAAAAAGTAAATTAATCTAATTTGACCTTTTGGGGTCTATGACTAGAACTTTGATTCCAATTAAATTTTGAAATTATGAGTTATTATTTTAATAAAATTTAAGAGTGTTGTAATGATAGCTATTGAAAGTGTTTTTTATTTAAAAATATATTAAAAAAATTATTTTTGATATCAAAATGATCTGAAAATTAAAAGAAAAAAAAATAATTCGAAGTAACATTTTTTAAATTTTTTTAAAAACATAAAATTTGTTTCTCATGCATCTTCACTGTTGATTTGAACTGTGAACAGTGAAGGTGCGCATGGAACTCAATTTTGGGCGTAGTCGGAATGGTTGGGTGAGCAGCTCGGGCAAGAGCAAGAAGGGGGCTCATTCTACCGATCAAGAAGAGGTCCCCGTCCCCGTCCCTGTCCCCGTCCCTGTCCCTGCCAGTCGATTTTTCCTGCCGGCCTGCCTCTTGCAAGTGGATTGTATTCCACTAGGGGTTTGCCGCGTGTTTGTGTGTGTGAGAGGGGAAGATTCGGCTGACTATTCCATGTGAAAAATATGTGTGTGTATATTATTTAAAAGATATTTGAAATCGTCTCATTCATTAATTTATCAACAAGAAAAACTATAATTACCTCACGCAATTTTTTATATAAATAGTGAAAAACCTTTTTTTTTTATTTTTAAATCTTTTTTTTTTCAGTTAGACTCTTCAACAACTAAATTGAGGGGCAATTTAGTCCTTTTTTTCATGTTTTAATTTTGATTTAATTATTTTTTCTCAATTTCATAATATTTTTTTTTGCAATTATTTAGCTTGGTTTTAAACTAATCAAGATAATTAGATTAATTATATCGAAACAACTTTTACATGTTTTATTTTAAACATAAGTTAAATAAAGAGTCAAGTTAAAAGTTTTTTCTTTTTTTTATAATTTTTTTTATTGATTGAATGAGTTGTTTCTAGATCGGACAAATAGACTATAAACCCATTTGGTAACAAAGTTGCATTTGCATTTTGTTTAAAATGCGGATACAACCTGTTTGGTAAAACAAAATATTTTATTCTGTATGAGTTCCATGTCTTTTCGCGTCCGAGACGCAGGAAAAATAAAAAAGCAGCATTTTGCTGCTTTGTACACATTGTTCACGCTAATTTTAATTAGCATGAATAGTGTATAATACAATCTTCACTTGAAAAATAATATTCACTTAAAAAATAATGATAAGTGCAATTCTCTTGCATTGTCCAAGAGTGAATTGCACTGTTCACATATTGTTTTTTTATTAACATTTTAAAAAAAACTAGTTTAGAGTAAATTAAATTCATTCACACTGTAATTTGAATAATATTTTTTTTTCCTGAAAAACTGGTACATAGTGAATTAAATTCATTTGCACTATAATATTAATTTTATACCTGATAATATTTTATCTAATTTTATTACACGCTCAAAATATTATAAAAACTGTAGTTCTTATCGGATAAATTTTATAAATAATAGAATTATAAATAGTTTAATAGAATAATAAAAAAAATATTTTATATAAAGTATTATTTATTTCATGATGTAATAGGAGTAATTAATTCTACAATATTTAAATTTGAAACTATCAATATTAATATATATATATATATTTAAAAGTATTTTATAACCTTAATTTCAAAATCATTTTTAATCAAACACATTAAACTATTTTTTCTTTAACCTCAATTTCAACCATAGTTTTAACCAAATATCTATTTTTTCAAATAAATCCCAACTAAAAATACTTTTTATAAAATAATTTTTTTCAAATTATAATCATAATAGCTACTGCAATACCAAACACATTTTATATCATGCCAAAAAAGAGTCACATGGTTTAATTTTAAATTTAGATTGGACATGAAGTTATGTTGAAATGTTTTTTTTTTAAGTTAATCTCATTCTTAATGTTTTTTACTTGTTAACTCAATTGTTTTTTTACTGATTAAAGTGACTTGATCATATTAAAACAATCTTTAAATAATTTCATTTTAAATTTGAATTAGATAAAAATTAAATTAAAAGGTTTTAAAATTAACTTATTGATCTAAATTTAATAATAATACTAAATAATTTTTTTATTATATTTAAAAAATATTAATTTGAATCATAGTTTACCATGAATTTATAAATTAGTACTTCCTGACCCTTAACTTAGACTTTCAGCTCATGTATCTAAAAGGAACTTTAAAAAATAATCTAAAATCATTGCCGCACACACCATATAAATATGTGGAATAATTTAATCAAAATATATTAGTAACAAATGGACATGAAGAAATATTATGGATTGAATAAGTACGCAACAGAATTTAAAATTGCTAAAAATAAATTATATATTATTATTGTTGTTGTTATTATTATTTTTTGTTATCTTATGATTTTGTATTTTTTATTTAGATAATATTTTGTATTGTGATAGTAATTTTTTAAATTATTTTTTATTAAAAAATATATTAAAATAATATATATTTTTATTTTTTAATTTATCAATATATTAATTTTTTTAAACATATAATAAAATTAATTTTAGATTCTTGGAGTAAATTTGATTTTGAACAGAAAATAACGAGTGAGTGACAGGACTTTCTAATTTTACCCTCCCTCTATAAATACCGAGCTCTCTCCTGTTAATATCCACCGCGCAATCCCCCCTCTCTCTCTAGCCTTTCCTTCTATAGATAGATAGATAGAAAGAAAGACAAGAGGGAGAAAAGCCATTGAATTGAACTCTATCCTTTTTTTCAAGATCTGCCCCTCTGTACTTCAGGTACTCTCTCCATATTTGATCCCTTTTTTCATTATTTCCTTACGAAATTCTTGCTTGGCTGGCTGGCTCAATATATATCGTTTTTATTTTTCTGGAGATCTATTTGGTTAAACACATCTCTTACTGCTTGTTCTTCTTGATTTGTTTTATAAAATGATTTCTTGATTAGTTTTTGCCTTGGATTCTCTGATTGGAAAAATGTGGGTATTAAAACTGAGATCCTACTCCAAATTATTACTGAATTTCTCATTAATTTACACTGCCACCATTGATTTTTTCTTGGGGTTATCTTTGTTGCTATGATTTGATTTCTGGTTTTTTTTTTTACCTATTAATTACATCGCTAATGCAGCCAAACTTTTTGATAATTGAAGCCATGGCAGGATAAAATCATACTACTATTCTTTTCGAAAACTAATCCGAGCATATAACAAAGAAAATCCGATATGCCTGTCTAAATTAATGTAATTGCTTGCTTGTTTTTTTACACAGATCTGTGATCCTGATTGGCTATTCAGAGCCAGCTAGAATGACCGTGACCGTGACCAATGGGGAGGTACATCCAGTGACTGCCAATGGAGGCTTTACAATTGACAAGCCCTTCAAGATCTTTGTGGGTTACGATCCGCGTGAAGATATTGCCTATGAGGTTTGTCACCATTCTATTTTGAAACGATCCTCGATCCCTGTTGAGATCACCCCCATTGTGCAGTCAGATCTTAGAACGAATGGCTTGTATTGGCGCGAGAGAGGCCAGCTTGAGAGCACAGAGTTCTCTTTTACTCGTTTCTTGACCCCGCATTTGGCAAACTATGATGGTTGGGCGATGTTTGTTGATTGTGATTTCCTATACTTAGCTGACATCAAGGAATTGAGGGATTTGATTGATGACAAGTATGCCATCATGTGTGTGCAACATGATTATACTCCAAAAGAGGCCACAAAAATGGATGGTGCGGTGCAAACCGTGTATCCAAGGAAGAATTGGTCTTCCATGGTGTTGTACAATTGTGGGCACCCGAAGAACAAGGTTCTGACACCTGAGGTTGTGAATACCCAAACCGGTGCTTTCCTTCATAGGTTTCAGTGGCTTGAGGATGAAGAAATCGGTTCCATCCCATTTGTGTGGAATTTCCTGGAGGGTCATAACAAAGTTGTGGAAGGTGACACAACAACATTTCCTAAAGCAATACATTATACTCGTGGTGGCCCATGGTTTGAGGCATGGAAGAATTGTGACTTTGCAGAATTGTGGTTGAAAGAGAAGGATGAGTGCGTGAAGGAAGAGAAGAAATAATTCAAAAGTAGATATGATTCATCAGCTGGAGTATTATTTTTTTATTTACAAGGCTTATTTTCCTGTGTTCTGTTCATTTGTAGTGTGTATTAGCATGCTACCCTGTGCAGTCTTGTCTGTAATTCTTTGCAGCAGCTAGTTAGTTAGCCAGTACATGGCCAGTTCTGGCCTCTGAAGACCTCTCTTATTTCAGAAACTGCTGCTGTACTGCGAATTAGCATTTGATTATTAATGAAAGTTGTGAGCATTTTCTTATGTGTTTTGTGTTTTGGTTTTTTATATTCAATCTGTTCATTAGTAGTCGTCTTTCACTTCTGTTGTTGGTTCGTCGGGGAACACTCTAGGCTTTAGATTACACAGTGACACCAACTTGGGTTGAAGTTCACCTTAATTGGGTACTGCTATCAATTTTTGGTCATTATGATTTTGATCCACAACGAATCTTCCTACAAGATTTTCAATAAAATGGCTGAAAATCTTGGAAGATATTCAGCCCTTGGTGGTTCTTTCGAAAGAAAATACTGAAAATCGTTGAAGAGGAATTCGATATCCTCTGCTACCATAGCTGGGTAAGAGTTGTCCAAATTAGAATCCATAATGCACTTAGTTAGCTAGGAAGCATTCAGTCTCAACAACGACCCTTCCCGCCCCCCCACATATCTCTAGCTGAAAAAAGAGCATTTATCTGCACGCTAGGAACTCTCCCAGAAGGCTTGAATTCAAGCCTCATGGCTGATATCATAACTCTGCGTTAATGACCCCGAAAAATGACACCCAAACCACAGCACCGTGTAGATGAAGCTGCTCCGAATTGATCTTTATAAAACCGTCTGCAGGAGGCAACCATCTAGACTTTTTTTTTGTAAGATGTTGACTTTTTTTAAAAATATTTTAGGGTTTTAACATGTAATTATAATTTTTTTATGGTTAAGCTATGGATAAAAAATTATTTATTTTATTTATAATAATTAATTGTAATGAATCTTGTACACGCGTTTCCTTTTATTCTCTATCATTTGAAAAAATAAGATAAATAAATGTGAAAATAAAAGTAAGGTAATTATATAGATACCCCTAAAATACATGAGTATACAAACCTTTTTATTTATTTTTTTTTATCACTGAAACATTGAATGAGAGAAGAAGAAAAATAAAAGAAAGAGGAAGCGAGGGTTAGATAAATATTGTTTTTTTTTTTTTTTTCTAAGAATGTAAAGAAGTAATCTGGGAAAGAGGTATTCATAAAGGAATGGATGTAGACGTGCTAGGCACGCATGGGAAAGAGGTATTCATACGCCACGTGTCACTCATTAAAAAGAGAGTGCATTGAGATTGCCTTTACGGCCATGATAGGCTGTCTCGTAATCTGATTTTTTTTTTTTTAATGGCTGTCTCGTAATCCGTTGACTGGCCTATAAAACAACTCTTCTATCGGACTGGGATATTTTCTCATCCTTCCTGAGTTTTGTGTTTTCTTAAAATTTCAAAATTTTTATTTAAAATAAATTTTTTATTTTTTAAAATTATTTTAATATATTTGTAATAAAAATAATTTTTTTAAATAAAATAATTTTTTAATAAAAAATACTTTAAAAAGCCAACATTACCAATATAGTAGAGGTGAAATGGACACCCAGGGCAAAAAAAACCTAATGTGAAAGAGCTTTTTTTATTTAATAACTTATGATATTTATATATACAAGAGTTAAATAAGTTTATTTGATGAAAGGAAAAATAATAAGGAATATCTACTTTTTTGGAAATTTAAATAATTAATTAATGCAAATTCCAAGTTAAAATTTAAAAAAAAATATGAAAGTACAATATATTTTAATCAATTTTAAATAAATATTTAATTGTACAAAAACAATGGATGCGGACCTTTAATGCCGAGGATAAAACATGCAGGTACAAATCCTCAATTGGAAAAAAGATATTAAAAAATAATTAATAAATAAATAATACAAATTAAGAATAAAGTATTTCCTAAAGTTTTGTCAAGGAATACAAATAAATTCATTCAAATATAGTATCAAATTTTATTAGATTACCTGAAATTATTTAAAAGACATAAAACAATGATGAAAACTATAATTTTAACAAAAATTACTTCCCCTCTCTTACTTATAGCCTGCCAGCCATGGATGAGAAGGTAGAACTTTCCTTTTATTTTTATTTTCTTCCTTTCTTTCCCTGCAAATATCTTGTATATAAACCAAGTTTAGGGCATCACAAATGAGATTGATAGAGTTTAAACACATAAAAACAAATTTTAGAGTGATGAAAGTAAGAGTTAGAGAGAGAAACCAAAAAAGGGGTCAAAGAAATTCACCCATAAGGTTTATATTGAGCACAAAATAAGGTTTATATTGAGCACAAAATCATCTATGGGTAAAGTGTTTTACACCACTTATTATTTTATTGTTGATGATATTAGGAAAATTAAGCAAAAATCCCTTAACTTTCAAACTAGGTTTCATGGTTAAAATAGGAGGAAATATAAAATTGATTAATTTGGGCTTAATTTTTAAATTAGGGTTATTGGTTAAAATCATGAAAAGTATAAAATTGGTGTAAATTGATTAATTAAAGATCATGAAATAGGTTAAAAAGTACATAAAATCTTTAGGAATTAAAGATGATTCATGGCCTAAGGCCGGCTAAATAGGGAGACAAAAAAGTGATTGGCTTGTTTGGTACAAATACTTATTAACTAAATGTAATTTATGTGTATTATTATAATAATGATGTTTAGAGGCCAATGGATTACCTTATCAAGTTTTTTTGAAATTTTTGCATGCTTTAAATTAGGATTTCTTGAGATAATGGTAACAAAGTGTATAATTATTTATGTCATTGTTTAAATTAGTATGAGGTGATTAATTACTAATTAAAATTATGAAGAAATTTAAGGAAAATCATGGAAGAAAAAAAAGGCCGTTAGGGTCGGTCAAGTTAGGGTCGGCCAAGTATATGGTTTTGGGAGAACTTGAATAATTAAAAATAAATTTTTGAAATTTTGATTAATCTTGTAGTATTAATGAGATGGTGATGGTTGGAAAAGAATAATTGACTTTATATATTGAAATTGAAATTACAGTTTTTATTTATTAGAAATTATATATAGAAGTTTTAAATATGGTTTTGAATAGTTTTTTGTTTGTAGGATTTCATGAAGAAGAGATTTGTTGGATTATATAACACTTGTTTATTATTTTGCTAAGAAAGAGTGAAATGTGTTAATATTAAATAAAAAGTGGTTTGACTTGAATATTGATAAGTCGATTTGAAGGATACATTAATTGGTGTTGTATCTCTTTTTTGAAATAAAAAGAAGTATTATGAGTTTAACAATCAATGGAAGGAGTTAAGTTTATCAGAGAAGTGTAGATGTCTTGCACCTCATTTTATTTAAATCTTATTATTTTTTTAATATTTTTTTTAAATGTTGTATCATTGTTATTGTTAATTGAGTATTGAAATGGAAATTGTGGAATTGTGTTTTGAGATGTAATTAATGTATTACTAAATTTTAAATGACAATTTATAAATAAAATGTAAAAGAGATGTTTGAATTGAATTAAGTAGAAATGTTTAACCATTTATACTCATTGACTGTATTGACAAACATATAAGATATTTTTATATTTAGTTTACCATGTTGATGGTAGCTAAAGGAATGTTATCAGTATTAAATGATTTTATAGATAAATATATAAGATGTTTTAATAATTAGTTTAGAATGTTGACAGTAGCTAATGGAATGTTATCTATGTCAGTCAATCTTATTGACAAACATATAAAATGTTCTAATACTTAGTTCATCATGTTGATAATAAATAAGGAAATGTTATTGATTATATTAACAAATATATAAGTTATGATACTTATATTATTGTGTTGATGGTAGCTAAAAAAATGTTATCGATTTTAATTGATTAAATTGACATAACATAAAGAGATGTTCCGACACTTAGTTTAATCGTGTTGATTTTAACTAAAAAGATGATTTATAATACTTAGTGAGTCATATAGATGGTGATTAACTTAAAAAATATGATATTAGTTGTCCATATTGATGATGAGAAATTGATGTAAATCTTATTTGGCTACTATTGCGATGTTGCAGTTTCATAAATTAATTAGCCTAACTTAAAACATAACATAAAAGATAATATAAAGTAAGCAAGGGGTCAACTATACTAGAAAGATTCATGTCAGATTTTTATGCTAAATGATATGCAACCTAGGAGGGGGGGTTTGAATGTTATCTAGGCTAAAGTAAAAGAAATTAGAAAATTATCAAGCAAAATTAAATAAAATCAAAACATTATCAAGAGAACAAACCTTGATCACAAACACACATCCACCTATAGAAATCAGAACTGATCATGGAAACAAAACATCAATTTATATTCTGAATATTTATCTCTTCTTAACATTGGTTAGTTATGTATTCGCCTTATAACTAATCTTAACTATCAAATAACAACAGTGTCCGCACTAGTAATTTAATTCAATAGTATTTTTAAGAACTAGATAAGTTGATTAATTACGAAAATATAATTGTCCACAGTCTATGTTTGATTTGATTGAATATTCTCTCTCAAATTAATAATATAGATCCACCATAATTATTAAACTCAGTTGCTTCACAAGTTCATATACCACAATTTTAGTTTTAATATCAAACTTAGAAATAGATTGTCTACAATAATAACTTAGAGTTTGCTCTAACAATTAAAATAAACAATCATAGGAAAAATAAGCTTAAAAGAACAAACATATTCATCATATAAACTTAAAAAAAAAGTAAAATAAATCTTACAGTTTTTGAAATTCAAAAGTTTTCGTGGCCTTGCAACCAAGAAAAAGTGTTTAGCCTTACATATTTGTTGAACAACTAATAAAAAATAAAGAAGAATGTATAATTTCAAGTTTCTTAAAAGATAAGGTGTTTTTCTTCTCTTAGCTCGCTGCTCCCTTCTCTTCTCTTATTCTTTTTATATCCTAGGAAACTGTAGTCTATATTTTATAAAATAATCCTCCCTTAAGTAGATAGTTTATATTTAAGTACTTCAATAGCTATTTTTCTAAAAAAAAAGGATAGTTTTGCATGAAATCTTCAAACTTTGACTTAGAGCAGCTAAATTACTGAAATATAAACTTTGATATTGGTTTAGATGCTTCGAAACGTAACTTGAACTCGTTTCTTCACGAAACTTGTTTGTTGACAGAATTCAATTATCATCTTTAGAAAATCATATCTCTCTTATATAAAATGTTTTTTAGCTGAAAATTTGAGTGTTTATACATTTTTGAGTAAAAAATCCAAAACAATTAAGTTTGCATCAATTGGACTTCTGTAGCTCCAAATATTCAAGTCGGAATGGCTGAAGGTCAACACTGGTAGATTGCAAGATTTGACTTTGAAAGCTGCATTTTCCATGCTCTTTCTTATTTTTTTTTCTTGCTTTAGATGTCAAGAGAGGTATGGATTTTGGCTTTTTAATACCACTAGAATCACTTCATTTCGACTTCTAGAGCTCACTCTCTGTACAAAACATTGACTAAAGGTTAAATTTGCCAATTACCTTAAATTTACTTATTTTTGCATTTTTTATCCAAAAGTGCCTTCAAAACATATAACAAAGAATATCAAGGCATTTTATATATAAAACATAGGCACAATACTAGTTAAATGTGGGTGAAACTATCGAATAATATGGTTGCATTAACTACTTTAGTAATGACTTATTTGATATGTTTGGACTAATAAATTATGATATGGTGGTGGAAACTTTAAGTCATTACAAACATTAAGTTCATTTTATTTGTGTGGAAAATACATGTATAAAATATTAAATTGATAAATAATTATATTTTTATATGCCATAATCTTTATAGGTCTATCTCATTTAGTGGGACCATGCTAACATTAGTTACTAGATTATATTTGGTAAGGTATATAATCTATATAATTTAAATATCATGTTTTTATAATAATTTTATTTTGATAAATGTTTAATTATACCTCTTTACTTAAATATTTTTTTAAATTAAACTTTTTTATGTTAAATACATTCAAGCATCTATTATGTCAAGTATATAATGTAATAATGGAAGAAAGACTATTATTAATAAACTTGACTGTAAATGAACTGTGAGAAATTGTACTGGATTAATATATGAACTGGTAGTTTATCAGTACTTAAAGTGTATTTTTATCAAGATTTTATATCATCATATTGCACTTAAAGTATCATTAAATTGTATAACTTAAATATATTTTATAATAACAAGTTTGATAATATAAGATAATTTTAATTTATTATAAATGTTCATTTTAAATACAGATATATGTCACAATTTAAAGGATTGATTGATGCGATTAACTATTGAAAGTGAAAGGATAAAGAGAGAACTAAGCTTAGAAAATATATGTTGGTTTAGTTCAACTAAAACACTATTCAGTTATTGGGTAATATCTAGAGCTGCAGAACTTGAATTTGGATATGTTTTATATGGATGTAAAGCTAAGACATAGGCCTAATACTTTCATAAGAGTACAAGATTCAAAAAGATCATTTTTAAGTTTAAATTGTAGCACCAATAAAGAAGTCGAAATGTATCCTGCAACCTAGACATTGTTCAATGTTAAACTCATATCTCGAGTTTTAGAAATCCAAATAACCTTAGTTTTTTATCGATAAACTGAGACAATTTTTTAGAACTTTCATGAAAACAATTTGTTTAACTTCTGTGTTAGTAATAATATTTTGTTTAGACAAGAAGATAAAGATTGTTATCAAGTCAAGATATGGTCACTCATTTAATAATTAGTCAAAAAATTAATAGTTTCAAATTTTGGCCTATTAAAGGAGGTATTTTTCATGCATTTATGCATCTTGATTTTCAGATCAAGATCATGTTCTTGTTATCTCTTATATTTTTATAATGTTTAAGTTTTACTTATATTATCTCTTGTTTATGCTTTTCATTTTCTTTCTTTTACTTAATTAATATATCTTTTTTATATTTTTATATTTTTTTATTTATGATTCTCTTTTTCATTATGTTTAGTTAAGTTTATTATGTTAATGTGAAAAATTTATACTAATGGTGTAAGAATAACTATAGTATAAACTCTACATGGACTTTAATGTTTGATACTAACATGTTTTGTATCTATTATTTTATTCACTCCTAATACTTTACTTATTAAATGATTAATTTATATTTATATTATATAACCCTTAGTACAACAAATACTTGGCATTTTCATAGCTCAACTATATGACATAACTGACATCTGTACTATGAAAGGAATTTGATTTATTGTTAACTTAAGTTATAATTATAAATACCTGATAACATTTACAAGTATTAACATTATTCGAATAAGATAACTAATATAATTATGTTAACAATTTATAATCCGATTGGAACCTTTTTTATATGTAGTTCTCAGTTGAGTAATAAAAAGAACATATACTATACTTGTTTGAAATACTATTAGTGAATCCTCTAAACTTCACAATTGTTTTTTTCTTATTTAATTCTTATATTAATTTTACATCTCAAAATCCTTATCAACTCATTATCATCATCATTATTATTTATAATTTATATAATTAACCTCTTTGTGGTTCAATTCTGGTTTTGTTAGGTTATTTATTACTTCGACATTGCTGCACTTGAAAGAAAAAATTAATCTTTTAGTTATGTCAGTAGTATGCCCGAATTATCTATATGAAAAATATAAGAATGTGTTTAATGTAGGATATGACAGAACAAATTCTTTTGAATTAGCCAAAAGACTCTACTAAAACTTTGTTAAATCTAGTAAATCTTTTAAATAGAAATGTAAATATATTGTGACATATGAAATGGATGTTGTTCTAGAAAAGAAACACAAAGTGTAAATCAAGTATTGAAATGTGTTGTAATATTCATATTGAAATAATACAAATATTAATTCATCTTCCTTTTAATACAAAATGCATATAAAAGTTCAAAAAATTAATTTAATGAAGATATGATAATAAATAATTGGTAACAAAAGAGAATATAAGAATACAAAAGTTATTATTCAAAATATGGAGTTTGATGATATAGAACATATAAATTCATATGAATGAAAAGAAGATGATAAAAAGAAATGATATTAGAGTTAGAAAAGAGAATGGATCTTTCTAAAAGTTACCTTATTTTCATTAATATTCTAAAAGGTATTAGCAAAATTCTCTATTAAAACATGAGGTGTTATAATTGGTGTGTCATATTTGCTATTGATTGATATGAGAGTAATTTATTGGTAGAAAAAGTGGTTAGACTAAAAAACTTGATGCAAAGTCAAGTTTATGATAACTATTAATTAAAAAGAAAATCGAGCCAGGATAGTTGACATAAAATAAAGCTTAGAGATAACCACTAGTAAAAATGATGACCATATTGGGAGAGTTGGCATTGAGTCAAGCTTAAAAAGAACTATTAATGAAAAAATTGGTTTAAAAGAAGTTGTTTATTAGCGAGAAAGGATAGTTTATGCATAAGGTCTAAGGTCTGGTTGAAAAAAAATAAGAGATGATACAATTAGACTTGCCTTAAAAAATATATAATTGGGCTTGAATTTTCTTCCCTCCTCCTTTTCTTCTTACCTTATATTGGGTTTGATTAGTAAAAGGTTTCACTAAAGGTTTCATTAGGTTTTAAAATAGAGAGTTCAAGATTTAGATTGGTCCAATATTAGACTATCCAATCCATTTCTTTCTCTTTTTTTTTTATTTGACTAAAAATTTAACTAATTGATTAGATGTCGGGTGGTTTGGTTGAATATTAGGTTGGTTGATCAACTTTTGATTTATATAAATTTTTATTATTTTCGGCATTGCTTTCTAAATAATAGATACTTAATTTTTTTAATATTTTCTGATTATGTTTTTTGTTAATATCAATATTAATTTTTTAAAAATAAAAAATATTATTTTAATATATTTTTAAATAAAAAATATTTTTAAAAACAATTATTATTATATTCCTGGACACTTCAAATTAATCACCAAATATTGAGCTGGGTGGCCGCATGTTCGGCTCGAACAGCTGAATGTTATGTTCATTCCTTTTTGGGTGCCCCTTCAATTAATTTGCACGATGACATTGTTCCAATTTAATGTGCATTAAAAGACATTATGGGTAGCATTAATTTCACATGTTTTCTTCCAAAAAAAACGAAAGAAAAAGAGTGGACAATATTATATTATAAACTGAACTTGAAAAAATGTGCAGTGACACACTGACACTTTACGATAATGGCGTACATATCTAATGTAAAATCAACCATGAAACTAATGTATCTTTTTTTTCTTGAAAGAAGGATCAGAGAGATAGCTGTAGAGATGTCAAAAACAAGTTTAGATGCTGCTTTACCCTTGTTGGAGGCTTATGATCATCATTGTGAAGATCAAAATGGCAAAGGAAGACGCTGGTGGATCAAACTATTGGATGTCAAAGAAGGCAAAGACCAAGTCTTGTTTTCGCTGCCCATGATCCTTACTAATGCTTTCTACTATCTAATAACTTTGGTTTCTGTCATGTTTGCCGGTCACCTTGGTCAGCTTGAGCTTGCCGGCGCCACTCTTGGGAATTCATGGTGCACTGTCACAGGCATTGCTTTCATGGTACGTTTCTCTCCCTCACATCCCCCACCCTCTTCCACACCCACCCACCCACACACACAAAGAGGAATAATTAAATGATATTATCATATATATGGTTATGAACATACAATCAAGGAAAATGATTTGGAGTAGGAATGGCAGAGCTCTAGCTGAAGTGTGGTTTGCATCCTTAATTTGAATTGATTCCTTTTTCTGCTACATAGAGCAATGTCTTAGTCCTTTTGGGCCTAATGCTTCGATCAAGTCTTTTTGTTTATCAAGTATAATGCATATGATCCTGCTTTCTAATTTTCTTTCTCTTACTTTTCCTTCTCTCAGACTGGATTAAGTGGAGCACTTGAGACACTTTGTGGTCAAGGATTTGGTGCAAAACTATACAGAACATTAGGAATTCATCTTCAAGCTTCCTGCATCATATCCTTTCTGTGCTCCATAATCATAAGCATTATCTGGCTTTACACAGAGCCTTTACTCATCTTCCTTCGTCAAGATCCTCAAATTTCAAAAGCTGCTGCTCTTTACTTAAAGTATTTGATTCCAGCCATATTTGCATTTGGATTCCTTCAAAACATCTTGAGGTTTCTTCAGACACAATCTGTTGTCATGCCCCTCATCCTGCTTTCAGGAATCCCATCGTGCATTCACATCGGTACAGCTTATGCATTGGTTCATAAGACAGATCTTGGTTTCAGAGGAGCTTCGTTGGCGGTTTCAATATCTTTTTGGATTTCAACTCTTGTGTTGGTCATATATGTGATTTATTCAAAGAAATTTAAACATACTTGGGAGGGGTTCTCTTCTGAATCATTACGTCACATCCCAATAAACTTGAAACTGGCCCTGCCCTCTGCTGCAATGGTGTGGTAAGAGAACAGAAAATGCTTCATTTTATTGGTAGCAGGTTTGTGATGTAATATATCTTACAAGCTCTCTTTGATGATTTGCTAGTTTGGAGTACTGGGCATTCGAGCTTTTGGTCCTCATAGCAGGAATGCTGCCAAACGCAGAACTAACTACATCTGTGATTGCGATGTGGTATGCTTTACAGTTTACACCACAACACATTCTTTGCCAAAATGCAACTGTTCTGCTCTTATTTTCCTGACTTGACTTTGGTGATGTTTTCGTTTCTCCTCAGTGTGAACACAGAAGACATTGCCTACATGTGTACCTCAGGTCTAAGCGCTACTGTGAGGTAAATGGCTGGAAATTAATTTGACACTTCTTAGCTATAGCATTTCCATAATTTAATCCTATACGCTTTTAGATAATGAAACTACGAATTTCTGTTAATAGTACAAGGGTGTCTAATGAGTTGGGAGCAGGAAATCCTGATAAAGCTAAACAAGCCATGGCTATGACTCTCAAGCTCTCTGTCCTTCTTGCTCTTCTATTTGTTATAGCACTAGCCATTGGTCATGATATCTGGGCTGGCTTTTTCACTGATGACCTTTCCATTATAAAAGCCTTTGCCTCGATGACACCTTTCCTTGCTATCTCTATCGCACTTGATGCCTTCCAAGTCGTCTTTACAGGTTTCACGGATCCTATTTCTTTCCTTATCAGCTCTAATTTCTCTATCCTTTCCTTGAGGTGGCTAACTGTGTGACTTGTTCAGATCTTAATGTAAGTATTTTAATTTACGCAGGGGTAACTAGAGGGTGTGGCTGGCAGAATCTGGCTGTTATTGTAAATGTAGCAACATTCTTTTGCGTTGGAATGCCGATCGCAACCCTCCTCGGATTCAAGTTTAAGCTTTATTCTAAGGTGAAACGAAACAAAAATAGTCTGTTTCTACGTTTACTTACACAAGCATGCAGCTATTCACAGACACGTATTAGACCTTTTCACCTTCTATGACAGCAATTTCCCTGCATACAAAATTGAGGAAAATGCACCTAGTAACTCATCTTATTCTCAATCTGTCCTCTGGATTTTCATATTCTGTTCACTCATCTTATTTTCAATCTTTCTTCTATCGATTTTCATATTCTGTTGTCGGAACATTTGGGATCAGGGATTATGGATTGGTTTAATCTGCGGTCTGTCATGCCAAACCTGCACCCTGTTGTTGATTACACTGCGTGCAAAATGGACTAGAATGGATCTCTCAGAACCAGAGGAAAACGGTAAGGAAAATACAAACTTGCCTTGATAAAATCACCAAAGTATGCTTTTGATGAAGAGAGGGACAGATAGGAGAAATTCAGATGCCATAATGCTCTATTGACTGGGACAACATGAAGAATTTTGCCCATGAAAGCTCTCTCTTTTTTGCAATAAATTGGTGCTTTTGCAGTGCAGAGAAATATTTTGAAAGTTGAAAAGATGAATTTGACTTCATTTTTCATAGAACTTTTTAAATAAATACTGGAGATTATGAATGGCCAAGGCTGGCATTTTCTGATCAGGGAAAGGAGAAATAAAATAGCAAGGCAGAAGAGCTATGCCACATGTTGCCCACCCGAGTCGTGTTTTTTTTTTTTTTCCTTTTTATTGTCATGAGTTGAAGCAGTAATATACTCAGACATGTAACTCGCTCGCGCTTTTGCTAAGGATTGTAATAATTTTTTATCGAAAAAATAAAATGCTAATGTATTTTTTGTTGTTGTACCAGGGTATTGTCCAACCCTTTCCAAACCAGAATATCAATCCTCTTCCTGGTATCGTTGGGCATCTTAAAGTGGGTTCCCCTGTAAGCGACGATTCAAACTGTCTTCGCCTCGTACGGAGGACTAACCCTTTGCTGTTAGAACGAATCCTATTATGTACCGCTAATATGTTTTTTAATAGCTTTTTTATTATCAAGAATTCAAAACTCTATGCATATTAATATTGTACGACACTTTTTTTTAAACATGAAGATAGTGGTATATTAGATTACATATTTTAAAAAAAATATTTAGATTATAACATACAAGATCGTGCCAACATGTGATAAACTTTTAAATTTATGATCAGAATCATGAAACCGTGATAATTCTGTAAAAAACAATTCAAAATAAATAATAAATTAAATTTTTTATCATCAAAATATTAAATGATAAAATTAAAAAAAATCAATTTAAAAAAACAAAAAACAATATAAGTCTAATTTAACCTTTCAAACTCACAACTTATATCACAAGAGCTTAATAATCCTATGAAAAGCAATTTGAAAAAACATAAGATGCTTAATTTTTTATTAATCAGATGTTGATAGATGAAATTAGAGAAAAAATTAATTTGAAAAAAATAAGCACAAAAAAATGCAAGTTAATCAATGTTAACCTGCCAAACTTGAGACTTGGGTCAGCTTTTCTCGGACTATGAGATTGAGATAAATCTATATAAAGCAAATTAAAAAAATTTCAAATCTTAATGCGCAACTAACTCATTGTTATAGGATGCATTTGATTAAAAATCGAATAACAAAAAGTACTAAATAAAATCGACCCCAATCAACCTGAACTAACCTGTTAAAATCATTACCTAAGTCTCAACTAAAAAAACCCAACAGAAATCAAACAAAAAAAAACATATAGTTCAATTCTCAACAAATCCAATGATGAATAATGGAATTAATAATAATAATAATAAAGAACAAAAAGAAAAACAACTTAGTTATTTAGCCAAAATCGTAATCTAATTTATGATACCAAGATAACCAAATAGAAAGTAAACTAAATATAATTACAAAACACAATTCCTAGAAAATCTAACATTTAATGATGAAATTAAAAAAAAAACATAAAGTAAAAGACTAGGGACCAAGTTTGATATCCAATACTTTGCTATTTTAGATAATGTTTGTGCAAAAATCAAGGGAAGGAAAGAGAAGAGAGAGAGAGAGAGTGAGAGAGAGAAAAGAAAGGAATATTAGACCGCTAAAGCCAAACCAAACCTCTTTTATGCATTTATGTTGTCTTGAAGGGAAGAGATTGTCAATACAAATCAAATAATATTAAGGCAGGCTGCTTATGGATAATGGTAGCCATTGCATGCGCCACCGCTGATGCATGTGTTGCATATAACAACCATTTTCCTTTATTTTTTTCAATCCAGTCCCTAAATATTAATTTTAATTGCAAACTTAGTTTCTAAAACTTCAATTGTTCTAAATTAATGAAATCAAATTGTATTTTACCAAATCAAGCATCAAACAAGTACTAGAATTTTTCCTCGATATCGTAATAACCCAACATGAAGTTAATTGAAGCAAACTATAATGTCATCCTAAATAAACCAATTTAAAAGGATAAAATTGAAGAGTTAATCTACAATTGTTTTCTTAGACGTCTTTTTTTTTTTGTAATTGCAATGTAATTATAAGTTTTAATAGTAATAACAAGTTATTTAAAATATATTATATGAAAAAATAATTTTATACATTCACAGTAATAATCAATTAAGCATTCATATGTCGCTAAATTTTTTTAAGTAACAGTCTTACAAGTATAAATAATACAGGTTTTTTAATATAATTTTAAATCAAATATAAATTTTCTTATAAAGTTAATTTATTGATTTCATAAATGATTTTTTACCATAATCAATGACTTTAGTCCAATTCTTAAAGATCATCCATATTCACCTGTATAAATAATTCAAATTAGTGGTATATTAATTGTAATATTTTTTAATGGGTGTTATTAAGTACAACTAAAATAATCATGGCTTTATTATAGCATTATTATCTTTGAATGAAAAATATTTTAATTTAAACAAAAATTAAAGGTTATCATGATAAAAGGAAAAAAATCCTAATATATTTTAGACTTCATTACATTAATTAATGTGCAAGGAATAAATTGATAATCGATCTAGAACATGATTAATTAATAGTTGATCATCTAAGATCAATATGATTAGGAATGAGATTTTTTGAGTGCCTAGACAATGGATAATCACACGTTCACATCAATATTCTTTTCTTTAAGGTTCACAAGGTAGGTGGTTAATAGTAGAAGTCTTAACACCTGCAAAATAATCCCTTCTAGCGAGGACTCTCAAGTGATAAAGTCATCTAAGAATAATAATATTTTTTATGATAAATACTCCAAGAATTAAAGTACAAATACTTAGAGAATAGAAATTATAAATTTAATAGTGAGGATAAAAAATTATTTCCTTTATAAACCTAGCTTCTCTTACTTGTATTTTTCTTTTACTTTCACTCTTTGTAATTTCTCTATAAAAATAAATTATTCAAAAAGTCTTGAGTGAGATTTGCTTTATTTGTTAAGAAGAAACATCATTTTAAGTATTCCCCACCCCTAAAATTTTTTTTCCATTCTTATGAGAAAAAATAAACTCTAAAAAAGATAGACATGACCCTAAAAAAAAGGATGTTGCTTCTTTTAGTGATGAGTTTAGTTTTCAACCATAAATTAAAGGAAATCATAAGGGCCAAAGATCCATTAGATTGGGTTATAAAACTAGAGGGTGTAGAAATCCAACTTCCAGCTTTTAAAGGGGGAAGGTAGTTCTCAACATCGAAGAATTCCTTCCCTTATTTCCTGTAAGAAACCTGGGGGGGGGGGAAGGTATGGATGGGGTAGTATTTGTAAATAATTGGTAACTAGAGGAGTACGTGGCTACATTGTCTTTCAGGAATGGAAGAATTACCCAATTAACCTTGGCCTTTACTCGGGGATATTTTAAGATTACTTTCCCAATATATATATATATATATATATATATATATATGAGTTAGAGTATAACTTCTCTCTTCAAGGGTTTGTAAGGGAAGTTATTTTGCATTACAAGCCAATTACATCCTAATGGATGAATAATTTTGTCTACCTTTGATAAGTTATTTAAACTTGTAGGAATCAAGTCTATCATAAATATATTTAGAACTTATTACTATTTAGTTGCTAATACTGATGATGAAAATGATGTGTGTTGGTTTTTTTTACTTTCACAACAAACTCATTGGATTAATGAAGGGGATCTTTTAGGGCAAACCTGCATACGTCAAGAAATAAAAGGGGAGGTAGATGATAGTGAGATATAATTAAATAATAAACCTCATAGATGATATGTAAATAATTTAGGTTCCAATAACTATTGGAGAGTACTTTCCCTAATGTGAACAATAGGTTCCATTTAATCTCAGATGAGGAAAAAACATGTGTTATGTTGACCTCCACCTTAACTCGGTATGGCATCTATAAGATAGCGAGAGGGAATTATCGTGCTTTGTTATAAAGTATGCAACTTCTTTATCTCTTGTTTTTATTCATCTAAATATTAATTTTTGACTTTGGTTTTGGGCCAGGTTAACAGTTGAAGGAGAATGAGAAACTTCAACTTGCTTGCATCAAAAAAGCGATTTTCATCTCTTAACTTAAGTGGAGTTAGGACTAGAGTAAAAATGGAAAATGATCCCATCAATATAGATGAGCTTTCTTTTCCTGAAAAATTTGTTCTTGATGAAATAATAGCAATAGCCACTTTCTCATAGAAATGAGGGGAATTACTACTTTTCTAGTTAAGGATCAATTGTGGATGACCCCTCTGAAGTGATTATAGGTGTTGTTGTAAAGTTTAAGAGGAAAATGGTTTCCACCCCTGCACAGCTTGGTGTTGTAGCCTCAATTACGAAAACATCTCTTGTGGCAACACCAATGCCATCACCTTTAATTTCAATTGCAACAACCTCTTCAGTAGTCGAGACTTGTTTTCATGGTGCTCTTCCTGAAAATGGACAACTTGGGCTAAAATGGATCCTTAAGAGATTAAAGATAAAACAATTCTTACTTGGTTTAACAATACCTTAGAAAAAGAAATTTTAGTGAGGAGATTGTTAGGTAAGGGTAATTACTAGATGTGGTTAGGTCACATTAAAGGTGAAGGTCTTTAGGCTGAAGGTTAAGTTATTTTTAAAATAAAGAAACTTATTAAGAAAATGAAATGGCAAATCCAACGTCATTTTTTTGTTTCATTCTTTGTTAACAAATATTGGCAATTGTTATTGCTAAAGGTGTTGATTATGACAAATAAATAGAAGCCAATTTGTTTTATGACATGTTTAATATAATAGAACTTAGCTTTGAGAGAGAATTTTCTATAAAATTCCATTAATAAAAGACACACACACATATATATAATTGTAAATGCTAACTGGTTCCTCCTATTCAATAGGGAGACCAATTCCTAATGAATTACAAACTAAGATCTTATCAAACTTGAGTCCAATAAATAACACAGTCCTAGACTACCTGTTACAACTGTACACGAAAATATTTTGGCTAACATGCCTCCTTAAGATAGGCCACAATAAGAGAGGTCAATCTTATCATGAAAAATAAAATTGAGAGGTGGATAGTGGACTAGTTAAAAGGTCAATGAGTTAGTTAGTAGAAGAAACATGAGCAAAATAAAGCTTACCAGATTGAACTTGATCATGAATGAAGAGATAATCCACTGTAACATGCTTTATGCAAGAATTAAGAATGGGATTGGAACTCAACTGAGTCACCCCTACGTTGTCACAGTAAATTATAAGAGAAGAGGGAAAAGCAATGTCAAGTTTTGAATTAGTGAACATGCCTAACTTAGCTCAGTAGTAGTCATTACAACTGAGCGATACTCAGCCTCTTTTAAGGACCTGGAAATGGTCATTTATTTCTTCAAACTCCAAGAAAAAGTTACACCAAGTTAAACTAGATAGGCACTGATGGAGGAATAATCATCCTTGTTGCCAGCCTAATTAGCATCTGAAAGATATAAAGTTTGTCAATAAAAGCATGAAAAGAGCAAAGATAGTCATGACACAGAAGAAGGCTTTTGTTTAGCATATCAAGGAGATAATATAGAATGCACTTGATAAGAATCCAGTATGTATTGGTTGGATTGTGTATAAATTGAGATAATTTATTTATAACAAATGACACATCCGGTATTGTAAGAGAGAGATATTAAAGACTTTCTATAACTTCATTATAAATGGTGGGATCAGGTATTGATGAGCCAAACTTTAAGGAAACAACAGAAATAGTGTTTGGTATAGGTGTGAGAACCAGCTTGGCTTTCAGCATGTTTAGGCAAGTAAATAGGTTAGTGATGTGCCTACGTTGAGAGAGTAAGAGGCCATACTTGTGAGGAACAACTTCAACACCTAAGAAGTTTGACAAATCACTAAGATCTTTAAGAAAGAAACATTGGGCAAGGCTTGAAACAAGCTATGAGAGAATATTATCGTTGCTTTCTATAACAATTATGTCATCTACATAAACCAATAAATATATAACATTCTGAGCACTGATGAAGATAAACAAAAAGGTATCAGAGTAGGAATTACAAAACCTAGAGGCTAACAGAAACTGGCATAATTTATAGTACCTAATTTGAGGCACTTGTTTAAGTCTATAAATGGCTTTATGGGGTTTACAAATAAAGGGGGGATTGTCATGATGAACTAACCTAGATGGTTGCGTCGTGTACACAGTTTTAAAAAGGCAGCTTTAAAGGAAAGCATTGTTGATGTCTTTTTATTTAAGAGACCATCCTCGACTGACAATAAGATTAAGCACCTCACGAATAGTTGTTAGCTTAATAACAGGACTAAAGGTCTTATGATAGCCTACTCTAGGATGTTAGTGAAAGCCTTTAACAATAATACATGCTTTAAATCAGTGAATGAAACCATCAGAGTTTCTTTTGATACAATAAACCCACATGTATCCAACAAGGTTAGTGATACCATCATAAAAGTTCCCATGTGCCATTTCAATCAAAAGCATCATATGCCTTAGATATAAAGTTATGCTAGTTGGGATCTTCGATAGCCTAAGAAATAATGGAAGGATTGGTTTAGGAGTTGGCTAATTTAACGGAGTGAAGTGTTTGTTTCTAGATAGATTGCTTGATATTATTCCTGGACTGAGTGATCATAGAGTTGAGATTTTTTTAGGTGGTGGTAAAGGTGGTTGAGATGTGAGAGGTGGAGTGAGAAGTATAGGGTTAATAGGAGAGGAAGGAGAAAGTACCTGCAAAGAAGGGATAATGGGCAGAGCTTCGATAGTGTAAGATGGAGATGATGGAGGATACAGTGAAGAGCCCATAGAAGGAGAAACATCTACATGTCATTGTTAAGATGGAGTTAAGAGAGCTAGTTGCTACTGAGATGTAAAAGAAATAATAATGAGTGGAGGAATCTAGTCACACACATGAGATGAAGGACTTAATAGGGTAGTAGGAGAAGAGTTATAAGGAAAGACAGACTCTATAAATTGCACATAACGAGAAACATGTATTTTATTGATGGATTTATCAAAACATAGATATGCATTTTGAGGGAAAAAATATCCAAGAAAGACACAAGGCTTGGACTTTGTATCAAGTTTATGAGATGTGCATAGACCTAACCAAGGATAACACAAACACCCGAACACTTTAAGTTTATAAAAATTAAAACTCTTGTGAAAGATTAACTCATATGGAGAAGACATGTTTAACATGGGAGTAGGCATTCTATTAATTAAGTAAACTGTGGTCGTGAAAGCATAAGTCCAGAATATGGTTAGAATGTAGGCATGAAAAAGAAATGCAAGGCCTGTTTAAATAATATAAAGATGTCTCCATTCAGAATACTCAGTATGTTCAGGCGCATGTGGTGGAGTAGGGAGATGATTCATTTCATTTTCTAAAAGAAACGCTTTGAGAGCAATGTACTCACTATGTTATTTTAAACAAAGAGAGATAATGGTTTGTTAGAAATATTTTTCAATAATGGCTTTATAATGCTTGAACATTATTTGAACATTAGATTTTTATTTTAATGGATAGAACCATATGTACTTAGTAAAATGACCAACAAAAATGGCATAGTATTTGTAACCATCATGTGAGACAATAGGAGAGGTCCAAACATCAGAAAATATAATTTAAAAAGGACGAGTTATGATTAAGGTAAATTTAGAAAATGGTAGTCTATAACTTTTATTACTTAAGCATGCATTACATCATAAATCCTTTTAAGAAGAAAAATGTAAATGAAAAAAAATGAAAAAATGACAAAATATGGTTAAGAATAGAAGAGGCTGGATGACCAAATCGCTGGTGTTAAATGGATGCTACTGTTTTAATTCCATCATGTAGAAGGATGTCCCCCATCTATAAATATTTCACATGAAAACAAGTAGGGAAAAGTTCAATAGAGACGCTATTAGTTATACAAAACAAGGCAATGAAATTTTTTTTTTTCATTTATAAAACACACAAAACATCTTTTAATGAAAGGAAGAGTTGGATGTGATAAGTAATACTGAACTAGTGTGACTTACAAGAAGGTTGGTATTGTCTCTATCATAACATCATCATGACCGGTGTAAGGTACATGAAGGGAAAGATTGTTCAGATTTGCAGTGACGTGATGGGATGCTCCACTATCCAATAACCACAATGCATTATTGGATGCAGATTGAAAAGTAAATTTAGTATAGGGATGCCATGATGATGTCATGCTATAAAAGGAGTTGGCATTACTAGAACCTGGAATTGGCACCAAATGAAATAAAGGACATTGTTTAGCAGTGTGCCCTTGAATTCCACATATTTGACAATGTCTCAGATAGAGATGCATAGCAGTTGATTTTTTTAGCCTTGATTTATAAGGGTGTTAAGCATGGTAAGTTGAAAGTTAGTGCTGGATGATAGATGAAAATTATTCCCCGAAAGGAAGAACGAGGGTTTTCAGTTGGTTCTTAAGGGTCTCCAGTTGGTGTTATTGGAGTTTCAAGTCATGGAATTGATAGTAACATGTCCAAGATTGGAGAAACGCAAATGTGTTTGAAGTGATGCTTCAAATGAAAAAAGCTTCTTATAAAGCTCATCGAAAAAGATAGCAATATTTTGGGTTAGACAGCTCGTACATGTTCCTTGTAGTCATTATGTAAACCTTCCAAAATCCTTTTAGTAAGATCTTCAGTCTTCATAGGAGCACAAAGGATAATGAGTTTATTGGATCTTGCCTTGATAAAATAGACAAAATCTATGATGCTCATGGTGTTATTGGTGAGATTCTTTAATTGGTTTTTCACTTGCTTAATATGACCACAAGAAGGTTTTGCATATGTGGTGGCGAGAACATTCTATACTTCACAATAAAAGATGGTTCACACCACAAAGGAAATTAATAAGGGAGAGAGATTGCTAATGAAAGTGTTTCTGATAAGTTGGTCTTGCCTAACCCAGAGCCTGTAGGCAAGATTAAAAGTAGTGGTGCCATCAATTGTGAGGTTTGTTGATAGGCACGATTTTGATCCAATAGTGTAACCAAGAAAATCGTAGCCAACAAAGAGAGTTTTGAATTGAATTTTCTAGGAAATATAGTTGGAAGAATTCAGTTTAAGAAGAGCTTGAACAATGTTAATAGTGATAAGGTAGTTGTTTGTGTTTAATGGAATTGAGTTTGATATTTTATAAAATTAAATGGAGGATCAAAGACTATTGTGATACCATAATAAAAATTGGCTTTAAAAGAAAATTTTGTGCAAAATTTCATTAATGAAAGACATATATATAATTATAAATGCTAATTAGTTCCTCCTATTCACTAGGGAGGCTGATTTTTAAAAAATTACAAATTTCAAAACTTATCAGCTTAAACTTTAATAACCAATATAATTAGAGTTCAATAAATAATAAAGTCTTAGACTAGCTATTACAACTGTACACAGAAGTATATTAGCTAACACAATACTCCTGAAAACAAGATAGATAAAAACAAAAAATAAAAAAAATATAAGGTTCTGAAAAGAAATATTTGAATGAAAGTGGTTTTTATATTTTTGTTGGTTAACACCGTGGAAGATTTAGTAAGGTTAAAACCATTTGAACCTAGAGAAAAAGTTCACAGGGTATATAAAGTCTCATGATTCTTATTCAGGTCCGTTCAAATCCTTAGTGTTGCTTCATTGCTAAACTAGCTGTGAAAGATAGGTGGTCTACTAGTGAAAGGCAGCTTATTAAGCATGGCCTTCTAAGTCGATGTTATTATCCTACATCAATTAGGAGACAAGAGGCTTGATTGCTTATAAGCATAAGAGTCAACCTCCCTCCCTTGGAAGATGCATTTTCAAGCAAAACTCACTGTATGATTCTAGTGAGATAATGCATTTTAGAGGACTTGTTATGTGCGGATATAAACACATATCATCATTGACACTATCTGTAAGGATATCAGCCATATACAAGTTCCTAAGCCTTTCGGCTGAGAGGCTATGATGACGCCACTGTATAATTCTAGAGATTCAACCTCTCTCTTCAAGAGATGTTTGTTTAGGACAAAACCTACTATCTAGTTCAGAGGGATAATATCTCTTGGATGGCCCATTATGAGCCGATATGGGCACACATCATCACAAGTCATTGTTTATGTTGGTTTGGCTACGCAGCAGCTTCTCCAAGCGAATCTGCACCTTCTTTTTCTTATTATATGCGTATTTTTTTCATTAAAACAAAGGAGGAAAAAATACACAGCATATCCCAACTTACGATTTCTGAAGAAACACTCGGCAAGTCTCAACAGATGAGTCCTTGAATTATATGTTGAAATGGTTCAGATTATGTCCTTTCTGGGGTAAAATCCCTCTGAAGGTAGTAAGCAACGAGATTCGCGGGACATCAAAAGTGAGAAGTTGATTGTAGGTTTTTGCCGACTTGTTTTAATCTGAATGACAACCATGACAGAATTTGAGGGAGCAATTTAGTTGAAACAAATCCCAATCAAGTGCACGAACGTCTGAGCTTAACCTCGTGCATGCATGCAACTGAAGTTCAAATTCTCTCTCCAGCCTGATATTTTAACAGTCATTGTTCTTGGTCAGTGAACATAAAATCTGTTTCTTTATAGAAAGCCACTGCATCATAAGACAACGCTTGTTTCTACCAAACGCATACTGATTTCATGACTAACTTTTTGCTACTTGCTAGTAACTTGCAGTTCAGCTAAGCTGTCTGTCGACAATTAATGGAGAACATACCGTTAGACAACAATGGGGTTCTCTCTCTCTTTGGTTATAGACAGATCTGTTGTAGTCCAACTGGTCCTTATTGTGATTAACAAGAGGGTACCGGCTTGGCAACAAAGGCCACTGATTAAGCCAATCCATAAACCCTGCACCAAAGTAAATACATCGGAATTCATAAGAGTTAGTACAGGCTCCAGCCTTGTTACATTTCTTTGACAATGTTGCTTTACCTTAACATATAGCTTTAACTTGAATCCAAGAGCACAAGCTACAGGCATGCCAATACAGTAGAATGTTGCCAAGTTCGCATAAACAGCCAAGTGCTGCCAGCCACAACCTCTGGCCACCCCTGCAGAATGTCAAATGCATTTTGTGAAAAAAGGTTTTTTGTTTTCAATTTGATAGGAAAGATTTGTGTATAGATGATAAGGAGCTTCTGAATTTAGTAAAATAGAAGAAGCACATCATTGAAGGATATTCCCTCCAGGACCTTATATTCTTCAAAATAATAATAATAATAATAATAAATTACGATAACTTCATTCTTTAAACCATTTCTAAAATCTAAGCAAATTGAATCTGAGAAAAGAATGATCAAGGAAATTGTGATTAGTCCTCTAATCAGAAAGTGTATCTCATTCCCTTTCATTGATGACAAATATGAGAAAAATTGAAAATAATCCTCAAATAATTAACTTCCCATATCTACAGAGAAGTGCATGTTTCGAACCTGACAAGACACCTTGCACAGAATCAAGAGTAATCGAGATTGCTAGAAAGGGAGCCATTGATGCAAATTCCTTGGCTATTGTAGGGCTGCTACTGAAAAATCCAGCCCAGATGTTGTGACCAAATGCTAGAGCCAGAACAACAAGAAGCGCAAGAAGGACAGAGAGCTTGAGAGTCACAGCCATAGCATTCTTAGCTCTATCTGGATTGCCCTCGCCTAATTCATTTGACACCCTTGTGCTGTTACATGAAGTTATTAATTACAATATCTAAAACAGAAAAATGAAAAAATAACCAAACAAACAAAATTTTAATTCAAATTATCAGCAAACCTTGCAGCGGCACTGAGACCATAGGTTAACATGTAGGCCACAGTTTCTGTGTTTACACTGAAAAAAAAAAAAAAAAACGGACAACCAAAGTAAGAACGAGAAATAGAAATTTTATTTCAAGAGATGGTAAAGACAGACAATAGTAATTGAACGTACCATATTGCGATCAATGAGGTGCTTATTTCTGAGCTCGGCATCAGTCCTGCTAGGAACACCAGAATCTCAAAGGCCCAATACTCTAAGCTGGCAAAACATTTTGGGAAGTGGATTGCTAGTGAGATTTTATTAGTCATGATCAAGAACTGAACAGAATACTGTAAACTTTCTCTTACCATACCATTGCAGCAGAAGGCAGGGCTAGTTTCAAGTCATGAAGAATGTAATGAAATGACTCAAATGAAAACCCACCCCATGTATGCTCAAATTTCTTTGCACAAATCACATAAACTGCTAACATGAGGACTGATATCCATAGTGAAATTGATGCTGCCAATGGAGCTCCCTTGAACCCAAGAGCTGTATAGTGAACCAAAGCATAAGCAATACCGATATGAATGCACAGTGGTACTAATGAGAATACCACAGGGGGCATTACTACAGATTGTGTCTGAAGAAACCTCAGGATGTTCTGCATCATGCCATATGCGAACAATCCAGGAATGAGATACTTCATGTAGAGAGCAGCAGTCATAGAAACGTGAGCATCTTGATGGAGTAATAACAGAATTGGCTCTGTATAGAACCATATAACCGATATGGTGATACAGAAGATGAATGATATAATGCAGGATGCTTGAAGATAAATTCCTAGCATTCTGTACATCTTTGCACCAAATCCTTGACCACATAGTGTTTCAAGTGCTCCACTCAACCCTACCTGGGAAAAAAGAAAAACAACAGAAGAGGATAAAAATAGAATCAACTAAATATCATCGTCTCAAAAGAGGCTTTCAAAGGACACCGAGACTATGAAAATAAAACCTGAATTAAGGGTTGTAAGTAGTTGGAATCAAAACCGAGTCTGCCAGAAAAAAAATATCTAGTAAATGCACCAATTCTAATGTGGATGACCCGTCTAAGAACAGAAAGAGAAAATACTTCATTTTAAGATACAAAAGCTAAAGCTTGTCCAAAGACACCTTGATCATTAAAAAAAGAGAAAGGACAACTTATGATTGAATGAAGCGTATCATAGTGTTTTTAGCTAATTATACAAATATTATCATGATCTGTACAGTGTTTTGACACAATCATGCACTACCAATTCTTCATTTACAACACCTTTTGAATTCTGATCACCGCCACCTGCCTGGTGCCAGTGGAAATTCTGTTCTCAATTTACTGCAGTGATCTGGGAACAAACACGTAACCCACCTGGACTCTTACCATTTCAACAGGCTTCTTCTACTGCTCTAAAGGCTATACAATCAACGATCTAAATAAAACTCAGCCCAGCCCTATAAATCATGTATCCTTGATGTAGCTAATGTGCTGGGCTTTTACATGTTGGTTTTATAAAGCCGATGATAACGTGCTGCTAAATTCATTACTGCCATCATCACAAATGATGGTGACCATACCATAGTAGAATTGAAAGCGAACATTATGGAGTCCTAGTCTTGATGACAATAATGACTAAGCTCTCCATTTGTTGTTTTTTAAGTGGTCAATCTTATCACACAGCAGCATGTGGAGCACAAAAATCTTGACAGTATCTCACATTTCAATTCTGGCAGACACATCTTGTCTGTTTTAAACAATTCTAGAATCAGACGTTAAAAATGGGATGAAGATGGAATTAAGGAAGTAATACAAGGCAAGAACTAAGATATGAGCCCGACTTATTACTCGGAAAAAAATCATGAAATGAAGGGGGAGGTTGGGTTACCATGAAGGCAAAACCAGTGACCGTAGCCCATGAGTTAGCCAGGGTGGCTCCAGCAAGCTCAAGTTCTCCGAGATGACCAGCGAACATGACAGAGAACAAAGTTATCAAGTAGTAGAAAACAATAGTAAGAATCATGGGCAGTGAAAACAAGATTTGGTTCTTGGCCTCTTCTACATCTAACACCTTCTTCCACCGCAGCCTCCTCTTTTCACCTTCTTCTACAGTACTGTTGCTACGCCCCAACAAAGGGGCAGCTTCAAAACTTGTGTTCGATAACATTTCTTTGATCTTGGCCTACCTTCTCCAGCCTTATCGTCTATCTTCAAACTTATACTATGTTGATAGTTCTTTTTTCATTAAACAAAAGGTGAAAATGAAGGAGATTTATATGTGGTGAATCAGTCCTGTTATGTTCCTTTTATTTTATATTTTAAAGGGTAAGGTTTTTTTTATTAAATGGTTTAGGAAGAGTCGTTTGATTTCACATGACCTCACACATTTATTTGAAGGTTATGAGTCGAAGCAGTAAGGAGAAGGGTTAGGGCTCCATGTGTCCTCGCATACTTGAGACACGACGAGACATTAGATCAACCCGATTTTAGTTCATGTGTGACCAATCTAATTAATATACACTCAATCTCCTTGCCAAACAAATATGAATGCCAGATGGGTGAGATGTCATAAAATGCTAGCTTGTGAACCAAGATTCAAACCACTAGCACAAGAAACAAGCCAACCGCGTCACGACAAAGCAGCCATCTTAGCATTCAAGTTGCAGCCAATGAGCGCAGAGAAGAATTTTCACTAGAATTTCCTCATAAGCGGGACATATAAATAGACTTATGATGTGTAAGCGAGCGCTGTAGTGTGTTCTTCTTTGTGTTTTCAAGATCCCTCCCTGTACTGTGTGCCTTAGAAAAGTGAGAGTGAGAGCTGTGTAATCCAACTGTGTCAAAATTGAGTAAGCTGCTTTGTGTGAGCGTTTTGCAAGTGCTCTTCGTATTACAAATATAATAGAAAGTGTTTGTTTTTGGTTGTTCCTTCAGCTGTTTTGTTCAACAGACAACCCATTAATTCTCTTCTTTAGCTAAACAGTTGAGTTCTCCTTGTTCGTGTTAGTCATAATATTACCTTTTGACACTAAGAAGGCACCAGGCGACCTGATCTGCTCTCATTGCTGGAACAACTTCAGCGGGCCATTAAAAGCTGATAAGTTCAGCCTATCGATCCTTTTCTTGAATTATGGATATTTTCAATGTAAGTATATATTTCTTTAATTCTTAAACAACAACAATCAAATATAAATCATAATCTTGTAACTTTATGATTTTCATATTCAAATAGTTTTTAAAAGAAAATGTGCCTTGATCCATAGAAAGTCCTTTGAGAGAATAAAAATTATTTTCACGCATGCTTCTTCTATGGAAGAAAACATATAGTTATAGGATAAAAAGATGACTTTTAATCTTGTATATCCATCAATTTTATATGTTTATAATAAAAAACTACTTATCAAAATTAACCAATATGGTTTTAATAAATATACTAACATAATCCATTTAAAATAACATTAAAACTATATATATATTAATCATATCATATATCATAATTATTAAGTAAGAAAACTAATAATAGTCATCATGGTTGTGCATCATCTGTTCGACATAGTTCTTTCCATGTCCTATATAATATTAGTTCTTATTTAATATGACCTATAAATGTGAAGCATGTACTTGATCCAACAATAATGTCATTGTCAAAAATAATTAATGTTATCATCATATTAATTTAAACATATATTCCAATTAAAAAATAAAAAATATAGTAAATATGTACCTCATATCATCTTTAAGTGTTAAATATATAAGCATCATGAAAGATCGTGACATCAATAATACTTATTCTTTCAACATGATAGCTTTTATACAGCAATTATCTTGTTAATGAATGGACAATCATAAGATTGGTGCTATGTTTTCAATTGATACTCCTTGTTTTTGAAATTATTCTCTTTAATAATATAATATTTAATTTCATATGTTTGCACCATTTGACAACTTGTTTTGTTGTTTTCATAGAAAAAATATTATCATGATAAATTTTTAATGGTTTGATGATATCGTCAACTATTTTAAATCTTGAAAAGAAATTCGATAACTAATTTACTTAAGTTATGGCCTCAAAACATCTCACAAATTCAATTTTTATAGTGGATACAACAACAATAGACTCTTCGCACTCTCCTATAAGTTTTCTTCTCTAGCTAAAGGAAACAAATACCCAAATATTGATTTTCTTGTCTCCAAACATCTAACAAAATCTGAATCTAAATATTCAAACATATCAATATAATTTAGTTTTTTATAAATTAATAAACATATAAAATTTTATTATTTTCAATTATCTTAATAGTCTTTTAATGATCCAAACATGGATAACTTTGGTACCTTCCTAGCATTTAAAAAGCAAAAGTATTATCTGGCCTAATACAAGTTTGATAATTCATGAAGCCCTTGACAATTTATGCATAAAGAATTTTTTTCATTTATTTTTTTTATTCATTCTTTAGGCATCGTAAGAGATTAAATTTATCTCATTTTTTTAATTGGAACCATATTTGATATGATCTATCTATTTCAAATCTCAATAAAAATTTGTAGATATATGTTTTGTTAGAAAACCTTATAACAATCATTGTGATCTATCTCAAAATATTTCTATCACAATCACATAAGTTGTCTATCTTATGTATTTCATATCAAATTTGATATAAAGAAATTTCTAATTCTTTTATATTAAATCAAGATCATTATATATAAATAAAATTCCATCAACATATAGATTCAGGAATATAAACTTATTCTCACTGAACTTTGAATTTATATAACAGTTAATAGTATTTTCCTTAAATTCAAAGAAAATAATAATATCATTAAATTTTAAATATCATTTTTTTATGATTGTTTAACTTTTTATATTGATATCTTAAGTTTACATACCATATGCTCATTTCCATCAACTAAAAACTTTTCTGGTTGATCCATATAGACTTATTCATCTAAATTCTCTATTAGAGAGGTAGTTTTCACATTCATTTAATGTAACTCTAAGCCATAATAAGCTATAAAAACTATGATAATTTGAAGTGTTTTTTTTTAGAGACCAGTGAAAAGATCTCTTTGTATTTAATATTATCTTTCTGAGTAAAACTTTGGTAACAAGTCTAACTTTATATTATTTAATATTACCATTTGAGTCTTATTTGGTCTTGAGGATCCTTTTACATCTAACTATTTTGTAACCTTTAGGAATTTTAACAAGGTTCTAAATGTCATTTTGTTTTGTTGTTTCAGTTCATCTTTTATAACATCTACTCATTTATCAAAATTATTACTAATATTATATAGTGGCTTGTGAAATATAAAATAGAATCATTATTAATTCTTAAGTTAAATTTTGACTCTTATAAATATACCATATAATTCTTAGTAACAATTTTTTTTTATGTTGGAGACCTTTTTAATGCTATTTCTTTTAGCTTAACAATACTATTTTCATTATAAAAGTATATAATCATTCATTTGTTGCTTTTAGTAATGATTAAATTATTCAACAATTAAACAAATATTAACTTTAGAAGATATAATTACATGGTGCTTCACTCCCACTAACTCTTAGTAATATTAGTCTCACAAATTCATGTGTTATGAATAGATAATAAAATCTATATCTTTTAGAGCTTTTTGGATAATAATGAAGATTTCACTTGTTGTTCTTGAATCTAATTTTTTATATGTGGATTATAAATTTTTATTTTTATTAGGCAACCCTATATGTACATATGCCTTAAACTAGGTTTTTGACAAGTCCATAATTCATTAGGTGTTATGGAACTACCTTACTAGGGACCTGTTTAAAAAATACATGGTATTTTTCAATTTATACATACACAATAATATACGTAAAATGAATAACTTAACATACTATTAATCATATCTAATAACACATATTTTTTTTCTGTTTGCTATATCATTTTGTTATGATGCACCTGGCATTATATGTTTAGTATAAATGTTATTTTTCTCAAAGAATTTATAAAATGAACTTATTGATGTTTAGTTTTGTTATATATTTCATAATATTCATGAACTCTATCTAACCTTACAACTTTTATCTTGATATATATATATATATATA